>BMAU01021380.1:0-518525 GCA_019973935.1 Trichonephila clavipes
AAGCCAATTAGAATATTTACTATCCCATCTGAGTGGCTGGTTAAATTACTAGTGGTATTGGCTGCTGTGCTGAAGGGCCCGAGTTTGACTAAAAGAGAAAGTTTAGATGTTTGTAAATGTATATTACCTGTGAGGTCTGAGGGAAATCTAAATATCCAGCAAACAAAAAGTTCTCTCCATATAATGGTTGGAAAACTTCCGGGATATTCTCCCTCAAAATTAGGATGGAATGGATCGAGTTCGTACTGTCGTCTACATGGTTCTCGAAGCTGCGGCCGAATTACAGACATATCTAGCCACAATAAATTTCGTGGGCCATGTTCTGATGGTACTAACAACTTTCACCAAACTTGTATACAAATGAAAGAATGTCTTACTGTAATATAAATATATACAGGGGGTTGCCGAATTTGTCGGTCGAATTCGGAGGAGTGGGGATGGAAGACAGCAAAGGGATGAAAAACCGCCATAAAACATGCGGTCACAAGCCACTTTTAGTCATAGTAATTCGTAAAAACATTTATGAAGGGGGTTCGATGTCGAGTCTCATAAAAAGAGGCAGTAAGAGGTAAGAAATACATATACGTATTAGGTATACAGTATGGTACAATATGAATAATTTATCAAATCTCGACGTCAGAAATGCAATGACAAGCGATTGTCACAGGAATTAGTCGAAGTTGCACCTACAGTCCCATGTTCTATCCAGATATGTGATCCACCTGCTACCTACTTTCACTCTTCTGAATTGTCGGTTGAATTCGGCAACAACTTGTATAAGGGAATATTTAGTACTTGAAGCAATTACGTAAGGGTGCCAAGTCCGCCAATTGGTTACATTTTCCTGGATGCGGTAGCTGATGGATCAAATAGCAACTGAAAAACTACAGCTATATCTATATGATGCATTTCAATGGAAGGGGTATAGAAGATGGACGAAAATTTTGAGATGTTATGAATCTACTTCACCCAACCTAAATAGACTCCTAACCCTATAATAAGAGATTGCAACATTAAAGGATTTTCTTGAAGAAACTGATGAAAATGCTGGACAAAAGGTTGTATGCTATAACGGGCACTGCAGATGCATTAGGAAGGGCAAAAAGGGGATTGCCAGTCTCAGTGGTTGTGTTGCTGTGTGACCAGCACTTACACTGGAGAGGAGTACATGTTGAAATGGGAGTGCATATGAAAGTGCATCATGAAACGGATTTCAATCGTTATTTTGTTGGTTATAATGGGTTAATATAAGTTGATTGCAAAGACAATATTCCAGATTTCACGCTCGTTAAGTAAACAAAAGGAATAATCTCAAAATCTTGAACATACGTAACCCTTGATCTCGCTAGGCTTACAATTACATTTCAGATTTAAGTACAGAAGAACCTGTTTTTGTGCGGTCTTTTTTTATGCGATTTTATACTTACAAGATTTTTCTTCTATGCGATATATGAATTACAACGGCCTTTGCGCCACGGTAATGCTTTCTATCAATGTACGAATGGCGTAACAAAGATTTTTAGGGCTCCCTCCCTTTGCTAAGTCAGGTTTTGCCATTAATATTTTATAAGTTAGGTAAATACGTACAAGGCGTTAGTCCTGCCTTCGGCCTCTACAGTCCCGTGATTTGCGAGAGTGTACGTTATGCCACTGCAATGTACATATATTAGTGGTTATAATAGCTGACTTGAAATGAATTGCCCCGGGTTCAATTCCCGGAAGCTCACTAGTTTCAAATTTACCTTAAATCACCTTAATTTTAAATTCTTAAACATACACACACTTTATATATATCACAACTTAATCAATTAAAAAAATTGAATCTTATATAATACTAAATCCTATTTCAAATTATCAATGGCGGATATAGAAGGTAAAATTCCATTGTTTTCAAACAAAGTTATAAAATAAAAATTTATAAAATATTCAAGTGCAACCTCGGACTTAGGACCGATAAGTGGGGTTAAACTAGTTTGATGGCGTCAAACTTTCCCCTATTGCAACCTGGTAAGTTAATCGGAAAATATCCAATTCTCAAAAATTTAAAATTATAAAGTTAAAATTAAACCATTAAACATGAAAAATTAAACCATTCGCCATCCCATTCTGAAAGATATAATAACATTAAAATTCTTAAACAATTTAGTGCATAATATAAATGAACCATCGAACACCAAAGATGATGCATCCATCGTTAAAATAGCTGTATAGTTAGAAAAAATATCTAAAATCCAAAAGTTCAAATTAAAAAATATTTAAAATCCGAAAGTTCAAAATAAAAATCCAGTATATTCACAAGTGAATAGCGTAAATTATTAAAAACTCACCAAAGAGCATCCTATCAATAATTCAATCCACAATTATTGAACAATTTCTCATATTTAATACAACAATTACGACTTCTATATTTTGCCCATAACTCCAACTAATTCCATGTCAATCCAAATGATTCATTCTCTAACATTAGAGCTTAACTATTTGGTATTAGATGCAAATCAGATTGCATGCAAAAATTTTGCTTGATTAGTCATAAACGTTTAATTGGTCATAAACATTTAATTGGCCATAAATAATTTTAAAGTGTAGCCGTGTAAATATTGATCTATGTGTGTATTAAAATGTATCCCGTGTGTCTTCACAGCTGGACCACTAACAAGCTGACTTTGTGGACCTAATGTTGTGTGGTGGATTTGTGCATTTATGAGTTTAAAAATATGTTTAAGAAATATTTCTGATCTATATAATTTCTTAAGAAGTTGATGGGATAATCATTCTGTATGCAACAAAATATAAATTTCTGGATATTTTTCAATTTATCAATATTGTGTGTAGTTAAATTATTATTTCTCATCAAAACATTTAAAATTATATTTCTAAATATTGATATATGTAGACAACTATTGAAGTTTGGTATCTTTATGACATTGAATTTAAATGCTTCCCTTTTATCATATATATTGCTATATAATTTGTTGTCAATAATTAAATCTAAATCTAAAAATTCAACTTTGTTCGAGTAAAAATTTGTTTGTATTAATTTTAGGTATTCCGGATAAAAATTAATCCTAGGTTTAAATTCCCTATCGCTACCTATAACAATTAAATCATCTATGTATCTTAATAAGAGGCAAGATGGTTCCTTTCTTCGATTTGATTCATAGTTGTGTAAATACAGGTTAGTGAGACTATTACTGGCTGGGCCACTCTGAGGTAATTCTTTGATTTGTTTGTAAAGTTTTTTATCAATGCAAGTTCTTGATAGCGTTTAGTGTGACAACTTCACCCCTCATGATCTTTTTTCAAACTCCTCTAACTTTTCTTACTTTCTTCCAAGTGGTTATTTAAAATTTCCTTTCAATAATCGCACGCAGTTATTTAAGAGGTAACGAGTAACGGACTTAAAAATAATATTCTCTTAATCCTTTTTATTAAAGAAATTCATCCCTTCTCTCCTCGTTCCGTCGAGATGCGGCAGACAGTTGAAAGACGGGATTTGTTGTCATGGAGATGTGATGTCATTTTGTCTTCGTTTTCTTATGAAAGTGAATCAGAACCTAAATCAACTGGGAGAGTGGTTTCCCCACCCCCACCCCTTCACCAACGTTGTTGCGCTGCACTTAATGTGGACTGTTATCTATTTTTATGTAGCTTTAACAAATTTTTCTCTGTTCAAATTATTATGATGAGTGGATAATAGAACTTTCTCTAAGGTTCCACGTAAATGTATAACAGTTACGGTTTTGTATATATATATATTCACTTCATTTGTTATAAGCAGTCTCCCAACAATTCACGTTCAGTTGCTTTCTCTTAACAAGCTAACAGCCCTCGCTTGAGTGAAGATGAAACTTTAAATGACTGTGGAATTATCAATAATTTGATAGATCATGTAGTCGGAGAAGAACTAGATTCTTTTCAGGGGTACACCATTCTAATAGATTGGGAAATCATTTTCTTAAAATAAATACCAATTCCGAAAGGAGTGTGGAATTTCAAAGCGAGCCTCGATCAGACATATCTGGTTATCGGGACATTTACAAGCACTGCTGAACAACCAACTTTCATCGCAAAAACTTCTCTTATTTATGGTGCTAAAAATAAATCGAAATTGTATCTCCAAGTGGTACGAAAGTGATTTGGAACTAATTCATCACAAGATGAGTGCTTTGAATTATGATGAATCATAGTGAATTGAAAGATTCTCCATGTATACAATGTGAAACTAAATATTTTAAAAATATTTCCATCTTTAATTTAGTCATTTTGTCATGGAAGTACTTTCTCATAAATTTCGTAAATGATTGGCGTATTTTCTAAGTATGACTTTTTTTATGCAGTTCTTCTCCACCCCATTAAAAAAATCTGTTTTATTACGACGAATTTGTTGTATGTAAGAATTTATGAAATTTTCGAATTTTTTTTGTGCGGTCCCTATCTACCACACAATCTACTACTGCAATTTCTTTCAAATTTCGAATAAATTTGAAAGCACTGTGCTAAAGATGTGACTGAGAACTGAATATTCATAAGCAATAAGGTACTTATGGGGGGAATAATGCGACGTGTAATTAAACAATCCTTAATTTTATAAGTTAATCATGCTTAAGACAAATTCCTGTTTTGTATGATTAAGCCATTTAATGCCAAATACGAGATCTCGTGTAATTGCATATCTGCATTTGAGTTAAGATTTGTTAGAAAGAGGATGAATGCAAAATTTATTTAGTGCAAAAAACTTTACTTATGAATTTTATTATAAAAATTATTGCTTAGACGAATAGCTTATAGCAAAAACTATATATTTACAAATGTATTCCAAAAATTTTAAAAAAATTTGTTGCTGTGTATGATGAGTTTTAAAAGCTAGGATCAACGCTAAGTGCATGCTTGTTGGGACACACTGATTAAAAACACCTAAGCTCTTTGCAATTACTTTTCTTTTGCATTGGACACATTCGACATGGCCTTGTAGGCTTCTTTTTTTTGGTAGGAGGAAAATGTTCGAAGTACTAAAAATCTGTTGCATTTGTATTATAGTACCTGGTTTCTCCTGCATTGCTACCGCGGCCATCAAATAAATGCATGATAAATGATTTCCTAAATTGACGCATCCGTATCTTTTTATTCCTTAGATTTATTTTGTTATAGAGCAGAGGTCGCCAAAGTGGTGATCCGTAAACCACTAGTGGTTCGCTGGTCCACAGTTATGTTTCAAACTTCTGGGCGGAACATTAATTTTTTGCCGCACTGAGAAACCTCCGTCTGACAGAAGGACACGTAAATTCTTTTTGAATTTAAAAACTGTTTTAAATGTCCTTATAGCTTATAAAATGAGTATGGCTCATATAAGATGTGTTGGGTTAAATCAAGCAGAACAATATATTTTTATCACTAGAATTGTGATGAATATAAATAGTTTTTATAAAATATTAATGTAAAAGTAATTTAAAATAATATCAAACACGAAAAACCTATAGGAATATCAGTGTGCTAGACGGTGATGGATTAGAAAAATCGCACTTATCGCGAGTTGAAAAAAAATCGTCAAATAACCACCACGTGATCCTTTCACTGGGTAGAGTCCTACTGAAGATGTCAATGCAGCCCACCCGAAAAATCACACCACAGCCTTATCTACAGGCATCAAAGCAAATATTCCCCATCTGAGAGACGAAAGCTCCGGTTAGAGGGTTGATATGCATTCATTGCGTTCTTAGAGATCACAATTATTTTTAATAAATATATTTAACATTCACAATCCTTTTAGATGTCCGTGGGATTTAAATTATGAATGTACTGGTCAATGAGGTTAAAAAGTTTGGCGGCCATTGTTATAGAAAATGTATGCATTTTGCGGGAAGATTTCGAAGTAGGGTAGATCGACTTTTTTGTACCAACGGATGGTTTTCCCGAGATCTGCGAATTATTACTTATTAATTCAATGTTCTTATAAAGAAATCTAAACTATTTTCGCCTTATAGGTTATTTCAGTGAGGATCATTACACATTTGTATGAAAATCAGGCAAGACTTTACACATCTCTGACCGTCGCTGGACGAGTTTCTAAAACAAAACGAAAAGAAAATCTCATGTATGAAGATTTTTATTGGGGATAAACACTACGAGATAACTCGTAAGTAGCATGCAGCACAGGAATCTTTTTTCAGTGACACCATCTACAAGTTGTCTCGACGGGTTTCTTTTTAAATAAAAAATTACTGTAAATTCCATTATAATATTATATCGGTAACTTAATATATTTTGTAAAATTTCATGTACAGAGTTGCTTTCATACTGGGCGGTACATAAAACGTACCATTTGTTTGAATGCTTCAGAAATTGATGCTTGATACATTCTCAAAACCACTTCAGAGGTCGACTCCTAGCAGATATTCAAGTTTCAACAGATGACAGAAGCTAATTGTATGTAATGTGTTATGCAGTGGTTCCTTTTTTGATCAGCTGTGAGTCTGTTGAGTATTATTTTTTTGAAAGTGTGTGTTGGTAAATGAAAGTGATTCTTGTGATATTTGATACAAATCAGGTAAGAACATATATTATGTAACTAAATAAGTCAATATTACAAAATATTATCGTTAAAAATAATGTAAAAGAAAATTAGATAATTTTGTAGGAGAAGAGGATAAAGAAAATGTTTCATATGCATCTGGAAAGTACTAAAAAAAATGAATGCTCAAAAATAGCATTTTTACCTTAAAGCCTGTTTTCTGAAAATGTTTCTCCTTTATGTAACTTTTTCTCAAAATCTACTTTATATAATCCTCAAATTTTCAGTGAGCATACCTTTAATAATATTTTAATGGAAGGAATTGCATATATTTATATAGCGCGCCTTTTTAAATATGACTTTTTAAAACTAAATTTTAGTGAAAAAATTTGGACAATTTTTAAAAGAATCTTAATTTTTAACAAAAAGACAAAATCCCCCGTTAAATTGTTATTGATAGTACACATAACCTACGTAAAATTTTTATTCATGAGAAAAAGGTACATATGCATACGCTGTCTAACATGGACTTCTATGGACGCACCGGACTTCCTTAATATTAGATAGTGATACTCTAAAAGTTTTTACTATATTTAGCACAGATCTAAAAGTAACCACGGTAGAAAATCCGGTTTCACAACGACAGAAAGTTGGAAATAGTAGATATTTCAGTTTAGAAATGGATGATTGAGGAAATAAATATTTAATTTAATTAAAAACTATTTTGCAATATGTAACAGTTTAAAAAAAAATAGAAGGAAAAAGTAACATATACAAAGTTTAATTCTTATCTTTTGATAATTTGTATGGGTTTTAATTAAAATCGCCTGATAGCTTTAGCGCGTCAAAGTAGATGATTATTAGGTTCAATTCATTGTTATTGTATTAGGATTGCAAGGAAAGTTATGGTTGTGACAGTTGGGTAGCAAATATTGAAAGTTTGAGACTCACAGCTATAGTGCATTTTTGTCAAATATTCAGTGCATGAAAGAAAGAAATTTTGGCGCTCAGAGCAAAACACCTTAAATTTGCCAGGCAGTGAATAGGATAAGGCTGTTTTTGGCAAAAGTACGAGGGTACGAACTAAACGCGAAACATATTTTCAGACAGAAAAATACCTCAACTTTCATGGAAATTTGGTACATTATAACTACTACATCTGTTAACAATGGTGTTTTTAAAAATTTGAAAATATGCAATCAATACTATTAGTATTATACTATTAGCATCACGGTATAGGTGAAAAACGCGAAACACCATTTCACATCAGAAAAAAAAAGGATCAACTCGGTTAAAACTGAGATGTATGATAAAAAATGCTAGTCTCTAAAGGATAGTGAAGCCAGAATATATCATATTAATGTTTCATTTCTTTTATATCTGAAAAAATGTTCCGAATTCGGGTCCTATTCTTTTAACACATTGACCGAAAACAGCCTTAAAAAAACTTTTACTTATTGATACTAAGTCCGATATATTTTGCCTATTGAGATGGAGTTTTGCATACAAATAAATCAAAAGTTTTCTCTCCTGTGGAAAAGCTAATTTCAAATTATTTCTGATAGTAAGAAAGTAGCCTTCTTATATATATAAAAACTAAGAATTCTTAAGTTTATTTTAGATTGACTATACAATATAGTCAAAAATATAAATCTTATATTTTGGGGTTGAAAGCTGCATTGATGCATCGGAATTTTTTAAGAATGTTTTGCCACCTAAAAGTCATATTAGTATTGATTCCCAGTAATGCAGCGAAATGTGGCAAATTTGCTTGTGGTCTAAATGTTCGGTGAAGAACGTTTGGGAAAAGAATGCTGTGGTTACATGTTACAAAAACAATATTCGTACTAGAAAGAAAGGGCAAAAACTACTTAATGTTTGGTTTATATGTTCTCTTTACATTATTCCCGGCAAGTAGTCAGGCATTGATGTCCACTATTTGTGAACGCATTATAGCCTTTACCAAAGATTAATTAAATTTTTATATGTTGTAAATAACAAGTAATATATAAAAACAAATTTAAGTTAATTCCTACTTAGATCAACAAAGAAAATATTTATTTTAGCTACTTTTTATTAAGGTATCCGTACACCTTCAAAACGTCATTTTCGTCAAATTTTTTAATTTAAATGTTATTTGAAAATATGAACTTTTTTCTTTAAAATGGTGCTTAAATTTTGTTTCTATCTTATTTAGAACTTAAGTTATGGGGATTTGAGTTTCCTTCGATAGCATCTTTTTGAACCCGGAAGTACAAGTCTGCATTGCGAAGTAGAAAAAATATTTGTTGACATTTTTATTTTTCAAAGTATCGTTTAAATATGCAATAGTAAGAAATTTAAACTTTTTAAAATATGAATTTGAGTTTTCAGAATTATCAAGAATATAATTGGCAACAGGTTTTTATTTATATTTTTATCTAGAATCTGGCAAGAAAATAGAGTGCTTTACTGTTTGTTTACATTTGCTTATGATTGCGTAGCTCTTTATAAGCTTTTGTTTAATCCTTTTTTATAGCAGAAAATTTTAATTTTTGTCATTTAAAATGGGTAATGCTAAACGTAGAGTTAGTGCAAAGAGAAAACGCCAATTTCTAGTAAATGGATCTACCATTAAACATTTGTTGAGACAAATATTATTAAACTCAACAAAGAAAAATATAATAAAATTATAGAACATTATAATTTGAAAATTAATTAATTTTAAAATGAACTTTATATTTAGGCATTTGCAATTTACTATATTTTGTATTTTATGTAATCAAACTGTATTTATATTTATATTTGTAAATCTGGAAACAATTTCTTGTAACCTTCTTCAGATTACCCGATTGGCAACAGTCGGTATATTTTGATTAGACTTGTTGCGATGTTTTGGTGCTAGCTCAGCTAAGCCTGATGGAAAAACGTGTTCTTCGAATTCTTTGAAGCAACTTTCTATTTTTTAAATGTTATAGAACCAAACGTTCATAGCAAACTGGTGACCCGGAACAATTTTATTTAAATTTTGCATACAATTTAATCATAATTATGTGTTATAATGCTTAACGAAGATTCGAAGAATTTGGAAATGAGCGCCGTCAGCATAAAAATACCGCCGTTTTGGACTGACAGGCCAGAAATTTGGTTTTACCAAGTAGAGGCTCAGTTCCAGATATCAAGAATTTCTTTAGAAGAATCGAAATTCCATTATTTAGTATCGCAATTAGAACCAAAATACGTCGAGAATATTTGGGACGTTGTCAACAGCAAAAGTGATATGAAGTACACTGACTCGGAAAAACAGATTACTCAGTCTGTTTAAAGAAAGTGAAAATCTTCGCATAAAACGACTCTTAACTGGAATTGAACTTGGTGATATGAAGCCTAGTCAGCTGTTGCAGAAATTGAAAACTGTTGCAACGTCCGATATTTCGGATAATTTAATTAAAACTTTGTGGTTAGAAAAGCTTACTGAGTCCATTAAAAATATTTTGGTTGTCAGTGATGAGAATTTAAGCAAATTGGCAGTAATGGCTGATAAAATATCTGATATGACTCCCAGAACAGAGATTTTTGAAAGTGGAAAATCTTTAGACTGTGGTGAAGCAACGTCGTCAAGAGACCAGCTTCTTCTCGACAGAATTCAAAGCCTAGAGGAACAAATATGTCAACTCAGCATTCTCCACATATCAAGAACGAAAGAACGCAATAGTTTTCATCCTAAATCCCGAAGTCGTTCTCGGAAACGTTTCGACCTCAAAGAAAAATATTGTTATTTTCACTTCCGTTTCGGTGCTAGATGCAAACCTGAAAAGTGCAGCCCGTCTTGTGCATGGAATAGGAATACGGAAAACTTCAGTCTGCAGTAAATATTGCGACAAATTCTGCTGCAGAAGATTATAAAGCCTGTCGCAAATTTCGATTATTCGTCAAAGATCGAACGACAAATTTGCACTTCCTGGTAGATAGTGGAGCTGATTGTTCAATAATACCAGCCACATCTAAAAATAAACAACCATCGGATTACAAATTATTTGCAGCAAATGGAACAGAAATTCCAACCTATGGAATTAAAGTGCTAAATATTGATTTGGGATTACGTCGAGAATTTTTATTTCCGTTTATAATTATAAAGTTAGTAAAGGAATCTTGGGAGCCGATTTTTTAAATAAATTTAACTTGTTAATTGACATCCGAAACAAGCAGTTAATAGATGGAATAACTAACCTTCATGTTACAGGTGAGATTTCTTCTATTTTGCAAGAAAATAAAATTAACATAATGGATAAAACATCAAAATTTTCTAATATATTATTACAATTTCCAGATTTAATGAAACCAAATTTATTACTAATACAAAACATGATGTTATAAACACTATATTGCTACTAAAGGCCCACCGGTGTACTCAAAAGCTTGTCAATTGGATTCTAAAAAATTAGAAATAGCCAAGCAAGAATTTAAATTTATGTTAGATAATGATATCCTTCGACCTTCTAAATCTCCATGGGCAAGCCCACTACATCTTGTGAATAAAAAAGATGGAAGTGTTAGACCATGTGGCGATTATCGACGTTTAAATGCTCAAACCATTCCTGACCATTATCCAATTCCACGTATTGAAGATTTTCACCATATTTTGAAGGGGAAAAGAATATTTTCTAAAATTGATCTCTTCAAAGCATATTTTCAAATACCCATTGCTGAAGAAGATAAGGAAAAGACAGCCATAATAACACCTTTTGGCTTATTTGAGTTTAATGTAATGAGCTTTGTGTTAAGAAATGCATCTACTTTTCAGCGCTTTATCAATGAAGTTTTATTTGGACTAGAATTTGTTTTCCCATACCTCGATGACATTCTAGTAGCCTCCGAAACTGAAGAAGAACATAAAACTCATTTTAAACTTGTGTTTGATCGGTTACAAAAACATGGTCTTCGAGTGAATATCTCCAAGTCAACTTTGGGAGTAACTCATCTAGAATTTCTAGGATACTTGATAACACCAGAGGGATCTAAGCCACTTCCAGAGAAAGTAGATGCAATTTTGTCATACAAATTACCTGAAACAATTCGTGATTTGAGAACTTTCCTTGGACTCATTAACTTTTATAGAAGGTATTTAAAAGATGCTGCTAAAAATCAAGCTATTCTTCACGAGTATTTAAAAGGTTCAAGAAAGAATGACAAGACAAAAATTCTTTGGACAGAAGAAGCTAAAGAAAATTTTGAAAAATGTAAACAAGATCTTGCAAATGCTACTTTATTAAGCTTTCCTGACCCTGATTTACAATTGGCTTTATTTACTGATGCTTCCAATTTTGCAATCGGATCAGTGTTACAGCAATTTGAAGCTGGAAATTGGAAACCGATTTCATTTTTTTCTAAAAAATTAACCGATGCACAGAAAAATTACAGTACCTATGATAAAGAATTATTAGGAATATATCTTTCTGTCAAAAAGTTTAAACATCTTCTCGAAGGACAAAATTTTGTTATTTATACAGATCACAAGCCAATTACATATGCCTTTCATCAAAAAAAAATGAAAAAGCTTCACCTAGACAGTTACGTCATCTACAATACATATCCCAATTTTCAACAAATATGTCACATTAAAGGACAAGATAATTTAGTAGCAGATGCATTTTCAAGAATCGAAGCCATTACAGTAATCGACTATGATACTATAGCGGATAAACAAACCCAAGATGCAGAATTTTACTGAAGAGTAACTCTTCAGTAAAATTCAAATCATGTACATTGCCTGTGATATTTTAACATCCAATATAAGACCCTACATTCCAAAACAGTTTCGGCAACAAATATTTCAACAAATTCATGGTTTTTCACACCCTGGGATTAGATCAACTATTAAATTAATGACTGAAAAATTTATCTGGCCAAATATGAAGCAAGAAATAAGAGAATGGGCAAGAACATGTATTCCCTGTCAAAAATGTAAAGTCCACAGACATACAAAATCAAAATTTGGAGAATATGAAGTACCTGATACAAGATTTAGTGTGATACACATTGACTTAATTGGTCCACTTCCACCATCGCAAGGCATGACATTTTGTATGACCTGTATAGACCGTTTTTCGTGTTGGATGGAAGCAGTTCCCTTGCCTGATTGTAAAGCAAAGACAGCTAGCAAAGCCTTTTACGAACACTGGGTTTGCAGATTTGGAGTACCTGGGAAAATAATTACAGATCAAGGAAGGCAATTTGAATCTCAGTTGTTTAGAAGTTTAGCTGCTATTTGTGGGGCTAAAGTAGCTCATGCAACTTCTTATCACCCTCAATGCAATAGGAAAGTGGAACGGTTGCATAGGACTTTGAAAGGGGCAATCAAAGCTCATAACATTAAATGGACAGAGACATTACCAACAATCTTATTAGGACTAAGAACTGCTCTAAGACCTGATACCAATCATACTATAGCTCAGATCGTTTATGGCTCTAATATCAGATTGCCAGGTGAATTTTTTAACACACCCTCCATTCAAATTGATCCTAAACATTTGTCACTACATTGCAGACTTTTATGGACGAGCTGAAGCCAACAGAATCTTCGCCTCCAAAAAATCAAAAGACTTTTGTTCATAAAGACTTAAAATCCTGCACTCATGTATTTGTGAGAGTTGATCGTGTAAGGAAAGCCCTGGAGCCACCATATGATGGTCCATTCCCAGTAAAAGAAAGATATGAAAAATATTTCACACTGACAAAAAATAAACCTGTGAATATATCAGTGGATAGACTAAAACCAGCTTATTTGTTAATGACAGACTCTATTCCTGACAAAACAACAAGTTCCTTGTAGGCAATCAGATGAGAATTCAGCAGCTAATGACACTAACCTCTTATCGATGTTAAGCCCACTGTTTCAAGACATTGAAGATTGGTAAAGAAACCTGTAAGATTTCAGGACTGTGTGTGTGATATCTGCTGTAAATAACCTATATCTATCTCTAACTTATAACTATTTACGGGTGGATCCTAGACAAGCACACTGCTTGGCGACAAAAATTTTGGCGATAAAGTTTACAATATGGCAACCCTTCCGGATTGTCCAGTCCGGTGGCTAAAATATGGTAACCCTAAAACCGGTCAACCAAAAAAATCGGGTGAAAAGTGGACATCGTTCATTTTTGCCCTTGACCCTGCTGCGACAAGTCGAGTTCGACCCTGCTCATACTTTCTTCCCCACGTGTTCCGATTTTAGGCTTGATTGATTTTGCACCGGTTGTTAGAATGGCGTGTGAAAGAAAATTCAATAAAAGCGAGGCAACCACAGGATTTTTTTCTTTTGCTTGGACAACAAGGAAATAAGGCTGTTCTAGATTGGGTCATGAAAGAAGGATTAATTCCCTCCAGATATGAGTGTCCGAAGTGTAAAAAGGATATGCGTTTGGTTGAACGAAAGGGTACGATTGATGGTTTTGAATGGCGTTGTCGAGTACAGTCAAAAGAGAATCCTCGCTTTGTTTGCCAGAGTGTAAGAAAAGGTACGTGGTTTAGTGACAGTAGATTGAGTATTTATGTGATCTTGCGATTAACCAGGTATTGGTTTGGCAAGAGTATGAATGAGTTTGTAGTGAATGATTTAAAAATTAACAAAAACACAGTGGTGGATTGGTATATGTTTTGCCATGAGGTTTGTATGGTTGCATGTGTAAATGAGAGCGCGAAACTTGGAGAAGGAAAAATTGTGGAAATTGATGAAAGTTTGTCGTCCATGGTGTCATTTTTTGAAACATGGCTTTTTGGCGCCATCTGGCGAAAAAAATGGCGCCAAAAACAGCAGTGTACCAGACTAGGATTTTACCGTTGCAATGTTTTGGTGCTAGCTCAGCTAAGCCTAATGGGAAAAACATGCTCTTCGAATTCTTTGAAGCAACTTTCTATTTTTTAAATGTTATAGAACCAAACGCTCATAGCGCATTCAAAAAATAGCAGCGCAACATCTACCAACGCCAATTCTTCAACAATTAAATACCTGCTGCCTTTGATGAAGAAATAGCAGAATATCAACGTAAACCACTTACTGGTAACAGAATAATTGATATGGAAGTCCTTTTAAATTTGTTTTTACAACTTTGCTGCCCAAGATGTTTCGAAGAAGGTATCCTGCTTTCTGAGGATTCCACATGTGGTTTGTGCTCAAATTTTGTTATCAGGTGTAAACATTGTGACTTTGACTCAGGGTTTTCTAGTTCAAAGAAAACTTTAAACTGTCCTGAAGTAAATACAAGATTTGTGTATGGTATGAGACAAATTGGGAAATGTTTTCTGCTGGGTTTAAATTATGTGGTACGTTAAATTTACCCAGGCTCAGTAAAACTGCGTACACTAATCATGAGAATAAACTCATGTTAGTGAACTATCAATGCAAAAAGCAGCTTCTGAACTGTTAGTGCTACATCCTACTAAAAATAAAATTGTTGAATGTGGCATTTCAGTTGATAGAACGTGGCAGCGTAGAGGTTACTCTTCCATGAATGGGTGTGTCGCAGCTTTGTCAGTTGACACTGGTAAAGTAGTAGACATTGAAATAATGTCGTCATATTGTCCCACCTGCAGAAAGATTTCTAAAATGCCTAGAAGCATTGAGTCGGAAACTTTTGCAGCAGATTAGGTGTGCCATAGCAATTTTCAAGGTTCTGCGTTAAAAATGGAAGCTGTTGGTGCTACGAGAATCTTCCAACGTTCTATTGTCAAATGAGGCCTTAAATATGCACATTATTATGGTGACGGGGACTCTAAGGGCTTTATCAGTGTCAAAGATACTTATGGGAAGGATAGCGTCACAAAATATGAATGCATTGGTCATGTTCAAAAGAGAGTAGGTGGGAGATTGCGCAAACTAAAGTCTAAAAATAAAAATCTGTTTGGTAAAGGCAAACTCACCGACTCTTTTATTGACCTATTGCAAAACTATTATGGGATTGCTGTACGTAGCAATGTTGGAAACCTATCCGGTCTTCAGCAAAATGTTATTGCGGCTTTGTTTCATTGCTCATCAAGTGTCGAGAAACCGATGCATGGGCAGTGTCCCATCGGAAAAGATAGTTGGTGCTACTACCAGCGAGCACTGTCTTGTGGCAAAAAGCCAAACGAAAAATATAAAGGCTTATCAAATGAAGTACTAAACACGATTAAGCCTACATATTGAGAGTTGTGTACCAAAGAACTGCTTACTAAATGCCTGCATGGCAAAGCACAAAATTCAAACGAGTGTTTAAATGGCGTTATATGGCAGAGAGTACCCAAGGAAGTTTTCGTGTGCCTCAAAATTTTAAAATCTGGTGCATTGGATGCTGTGATCCAATTTAATGATGGATACAAGGGTTGTGTTGAAATTTTTAAAAAACTTAATGTAACTCCTGGTTATTTTACTTTAAAAGCATACAAACACCTTGACATCAATAGAATTAACGACGCAGAACGACATTCAACACCAAATGTAAAGCAGCGTAGAAAAATTTTAAGAGCTACAAGGAAAAAAAAATCAATGTTTTAGAGAGTAAAGAAGGTGTTATTTATAAATCAGGAGCATTTTAAGTATATCAAATTGTGTTTAATATTAAAATTTGCAGTTCAAAGTTTATTTCTGATTTATCTCAAAATGAATTTGTTTAACGTATTGACATCTGACAACGTAAATATCAGAAAAAGTTGTGAACCAAATTAGTTCAAATTTTATAAATATATTTTTATAGATTTAAAGAACCCCTACTACTTTCATAATTATATAGTTGATATGTTTTTAGTAACTAAGGTATATATCATGCTCGTAATAATTTTTTAAGGATTTTTCAATGTTCTTTTACTCGAAACTTGATAAAAATTGTAATAAATTGATTATCATCAGGAAAATAGTACCAGCCCTAAAAAATGTTATAATGATCATCATCAAATTTACAGAAAAGGGATATTTTTGTTTACATTTGAGTTATGTGCGTCATTCTAATCAATTTAATTACTATTTACACTATGCTTTACTCCCTAAAATTTTTTTATGTACTACAAGTAACATATTAAATGTATTTTTCATAGTTTTAAGTTATATTTCATCAGTAAAAAATATTTTAATAGCAAATATTACAGTTTTTAAAAAAATTTTCTTCGAAGGTGTACGGATACCTTAAATAGTTAACAATTATATAAATATGTAAATCTATACGCCAGAATCACAACATTAAGTGGTAATTAATTTTTATTAATTATCATTAAGTATCGTGTTGTCATCCAAAACACTCGTGTACATAAAATTTCAGTTCAACTGAATGCTTTGAAACGTAAGAAAAAAATCTTAAAGTTTTGACTCAAATCGCTAAAAAATTAAACTAACGCGGCTGTATCAGTACTTTCTTTACATAATTAGTTTCAGTCAATTAATTTTAATTGATTATAATTAAAGTATCGTATTGTCATTCCTAACAACCTTGTATAGAAAATTTCAGCTCTAATGAGTGCTTTAAAATGAGGGAAAAAAACCATTTCAAGTTTTGACACAAGTCACCGAAAGGGTCGCTAAAAATGATAATAATGTGGCTGTATTTGAATAATTAGTTTTAATCAATTTATATTAATTATAATTAAATTACTGTATTGTCATCAAAAAGAATCAAGTCTATAAAATTTCAGCTAAATTGAGTGCTTTAAAATGTGTTTTATTAACGATTGAAAATTAATTATACGAAGATAAATGAATATATATAGAGTCTGAGCTAATAGTAAGAATTGAAAAAGCATTGCCTTCATATACCTCGGTTAAGATCCCCAAATCACTCGAAAAAGGGTTCGGTGCGATGTTGCCTTTCAGAATTCTCAGTAGGAATGTTTTCATAAGATCATAGGTTCCCTAAGTGGTTCGTCCTGATTTCTGGGGTCCTTATGATTACTGATGGGGTACGTGGACAACTTGGACCACACAAATAGTTTAATAAATTACTCTACAACATTTTAACACCTAACAAATGACTAAAATATATGCACAGGTCTCTATAAATGCAAGTAATGACAAGCGTACCACAGTGGAAATCGGGCTTGATCATGGGTGCAGCAAGTTTAAATAGAAAAATCTTGCAGCTACTGGCAATAACTACTGGTACTATCCTTTTTCACTACCATATTTTCGACATAAAGTTAATAGTTTAGTTTTGTATTGTGCGTGATCCTGAGCTGCGAGGTAAATGCAACAAATCTGATTTTATTTTCTATATAGGGCAATATTACTCTTTGTAAAGGGTGTCCTTTTAGAGGTATAGAACTTTAAATTGCAATAAAACAACGATGTATTATTCGATTGACATGACATTTTTTTTTATTCGAAAGATAATCTTGTGGCATTACATTTTAAATATGATTTCTGGCATAGGACTGGCTCGGATGTAGTCCAATTTAAGATGACAAAACATTTGTGGCCGTATATCGGCAATAACACGGCGAATGTTGTCTTCCAAATGGTCAAGTGTTTGTGGCTTATCCGCATAGACCAATGACTTTACATAGCCCCACAGAAAATAGTCTAGCGGTGTTAAATCACAAGATCTTGAAGGCCAATTCACAGGTCCAAAACGTGAAATTAGGCGGTCACCAAACGTGACTTTCAATAAATCGATTGTGGCACGAGCTGTGTGACATGTTGCGCCGTCTTGTTGGAACCACAGCTCCTGAACATCATGATTGTTCAATTCAGGAATGAATAAGTTAGTAATCATGGCTCTATACCGATCACCATTGACTGTAACGTTGTGGCCTTCATCGTTTTTGAAGATGTACGGACCAATGATTCCACCAGCCCATAAAGCGCACCAAACAGTCAGTTTTTCTGGATGTAACGGTGTTTCGACGTACACTTGTGGATTAGCTTCACTCCAAATGCGGCAGTTTTGTTTGTTGACGTAGCCATTCAACCAGAAGTGTGCTTCATGGCTAAACAAAATTCGCTTATGAAAATCGGGAACAACGGCAATCTCGTTTTGGACCCATTCGACGAATCTACGCCTTGCTTTATCATATTTAAAATGTAATGCCACAAGATTATATTTCGAATAAAAAAAATTCATGTCAATCGAATAATACATCGTTGTTTTATTGTAATTTAAAGTTCTATACCTCTAAAAAAAACACCCTGTATTTTTAATTGTTAAAGTACTTTTTAAGTAAGTATTAAATACAATTGATATCTGGTTTACCTTTGGTTAATTTATTATATAAATTTAATGATATTTCAAATTCAGTTGCGTGTGTGTTTTGAATTTATCAATATTTTCATTTCTTTTAGGACATCAGAGTTAACTCTTTCAATGCATAATAGGGAAAACCAAATTTATTTTAGAGGCCAACACTTTGGTGCAGAAAAGGTCCATGGTTGCAGTAAGTTTGCGAATCATTGCTGTAGATCGGTGATTCCCAAAGTGGTCTACATAGATTCCATAGGGGTCTATGACGACCTGAAAGGGGTCAACATGAGCGAAAAAAAATTTGGCGGTCCATGAAGTGTAAAAAGGGGGTATGATGGTGGCTCTCATTAAACCAAATCATGATTTTAAGTTTACAGAAAATATAGTCAAGTGGAGCCCTGACTTTATCTATTAAATAGATTTACTAATTTTAATAAGGTTAATTTGCTGTTACAAGGTGACAGCATAAATCTTATTAAAACAAGGACCATGTCTACAATTACAGCTTTAAAAATACATACCTGTTATCACGAATTATGGAATATCGTGAGAAAACTTTTAATTACTTTTCCTAGTGAGGAGTTTCAGCGTGCTTGCCGATCTCCAAAACAAAAAAACGAAAGGGGGAAATAAGATCTGGACACTACTAACTGAGGAGATTTAGGGTTAAACCTGACACGATTGATTCCAAATGTTGCAAAATTGTTATTGAAGCACCAGATTTATTCCTCCATTTAAATACATTTGTTGCTCAGTTATTTTATGTATTAAATTTTAAGAAAAACATGTAAAATATGTTAAGTTTTAAAGACTATACTTCCCTTTAGTTACAAATTGAAATCGGTTTAGAGTAAAATCTATACCAGCTGTCAAAAAGACATTTACCAATTTTAAATTTGCAAAAATGTAATATTAGGTAAGCAGGGGTCTATGAAACAAAAGTTTGGGAACCTCTGCTGAAGATCATCAAAATGGTATAAGTCGGTTGAGAACGATGATTGTGAAAGACCTTTTGGCTCTAAATTTCTGATGCGTCCATATCAACAATCCGACGTATAACCCAGACGCCAATGACTGCAACATTCATCAAGAGAGTGATCAAGAGTTGAGATCACGGTGATCAATGCATGCACTGTTTTTTACTGCTGCACATGATCAGGAACTTCTGCAATGGTTTCGAGAGCATTAAAAGAGGAATTCCACGGACTGATTGAAATAAAACTGTCTTAAGTGGAGTCCCACAACCTGCAAAGTAACCTCCATATAACCCGACAACCAGAAGCTAGGGTAAGAGGTGCCATTTCATAGCCAGACCCATGTCAAATGTTACTCTTGCAGCATGGTGGTTAACTAATGAGAATGTCTTCTAGTATGTCCTTTTACTGCTGTACCTGACCAGGTGCGATTGTAGTAGTGCCGAAAACATTCGATGCATAATCTCGAGGAATGAAGTAGACTTGTTTTTAGCGATGACGAGTGAAAATATATATGAAAATGTACAATAAAGGTAGGATACTCATTTCAGAGTCGATCGCCATACAGCCCAAAAAAGTTATGACAAGGGGTGCCATTTCATAGCCAGGAGTCTTTGGGTGCCAACTTCATTATGAGAACCAGCAACGAGAATCTACGTTTTATAGTATTCTTCCTTTCTCGGACTCCAACTGGATGATGACCGACTGCATACAGCATACCTCGCAGTCTAGGAGTCTATGTCTAGTCAGTTAACTTCCAAGAGGGCCATATAGGAGTCAACGCACTGTAATTTTTTTGGCAATTTACTGAATAAAACATTCCATTCTTATAATACTGTTACCTTTTTTTAATATATATATATATATAAATGGGGAGTGAATG
The DNA here is from genome assembly GCA_019973935.1 of Trichonephila clavipes. Classification (NCBI taxonomy): domain Eukaryota; kingdom Metazoa; phylum Arthropoda; class Arachnida; order Araneae; family Nephilidae; genus Trichonephila; species Trichonephila clavipes. The sequence continues at coordinate 20,545 of BMAU01021380.1, forward strand.
ATAGTTCTTTTTATTAATGTCACACATTTAAGCAATAAAGACTTGTAAACGGACCTCGTAATTTGAACCATGGTGAAATGGCGAGGATGACACCTGAGCTGAAACTTCATTTCCAAACTATCACACCATACCAACGGGAGGGCATTTGAGTCATTACAGATTAAACGTGAATGAGCTCTACAATGTGGAGTTTCAGTGGCTAGAGCTCCTTACCTTAACCACTAGACAGGCACGGCCACAATATATGTGGTCAGAATGTTTAACATTGACTATACAAGATTTAAACTCTTAACGTATGTTATGAAGTATTATTACAACTATTAATTACGAGTACGGTCAACGACAAAATATGTTTATTTAAGAAGTTAAATCTGCATAATTTTAATAGAAGGCATTAACCGGGCGTAAGAGAGAGAGTTCCATTTATTAAACGCGCTAATTTGCATCGTACTCTGGTCCGAAAGAGGGGAGATCTAGTAACTCCTGATACGGGTTCGAAATGCTTTTGGATAAAAGTTTGCTCTAAAAGTGCTAGCGAAAAACTGGTCTATTGAAAAGTTAGAATTTTTTTTGTTAACTCGTCATCCCAAGGTTCTATTCTCTTGCAAATCGCTAAATGTTTTCGAATTCTTGCCGCATGTTTTCCTCGAAGGGAAGCGGTCGATATATAAAGGAAATGCCATCACAAGGCTTCGTATGAATATAAAGAGTTTTTTTCCAGGTATAGAAGTTTAAGTTGGCATTACTTTCCAAGATGGCGACCGATTTAACAGCTGTCAAGTGATTTATTCTCAGTTTGGCTTGGCAATTCATTAAAACGATCATCAAGCAAGTCGTAGATTCGTCGAATGGGCCCAAAACGAGATTGCCGTTGTTCCCGATTTTCATAAGCTAATTTTGTTTAGCGATGAAGCGCACTTCTGGTCGAATGGCTACGTCAACAAACAAAACTGCCGCATTTGGAATGAAGGTAATCCACAAATGTCGAAACACCGTTACATCCAGAAAAACTGTTTGGTGCGCTTTATGGGCTGGCGGAATCCTTCTTTAAAAACGATGAAGGCCACAATACAGTCAATGGTGATCGGTATAGAGAGCCATGATTACTAAATTTTTTCATTCCTGAATTGTCAATCATGATGTCCAGGAGCTGTGGTTACAACAAGACGGCGCAACATGTCACACAGCTCGTGCCACAATCGATTTATTGAAAGACACGTTTGGTGACCGCCTAAATTCACGTTTTGGACCTGTGAATTGGCCTCCAAGATCTTTTGATTTAACACCGCTAGACTATTTTCTGTGGGGCTATGTAAAGTAATTGGTCTATGCGGATAAGCCACAAACGCTTGACCATTTGTAAGACAACATTCGCCGTGTTATTGCCGATATACGGCCACAAATGTTGGAAAAAGTCATCGAAAATTGGACATCCAGATTGGACTACATCCGAGCCAGCCGTGGCAGTCATGTGCAAAAAATCATATTTAAAATGTAATGCCACAAGATTATCTTTCGAATAAAAAAAACATTCATGTCAATCGAATAATACATCGTTGTTTTATTGCAATTTAAAGTTCTATAGCTCTAAAAAAAACCTTTATATAAAGCTAGTTTTTAAATGCTTCAAGAAAATCAGTGTATATATATACCAGGTTTTTAAAATTGGAACTAAACCAAATGTATAGTTTAATATTAGAGATATTTAGTACATAGTAAGCCTCTTTATTTTTCCAAAAAGCATAATTTAAGTATGATTTTTGTGAATTTATTTCCCAAGAAAAATCTGTGATTTGTATACCTGTTTTTAAAAAAAAGTATCTCAACTTGATTTACTGTTTGTAAAATGTTTATTGAACACACACACACAAAAGTTGAATTTAAAGAGACTCTGACTCAGCATGTAATATTTCAGGGTAAATTGGAAAGTAGGTTCGTCTTGTATCACAGGTGTATATGATGGACGCGCTCAAAAGTAAAATGAGACAGCTTGATACACATAAGCCAACACCTAGTGAGATTTCTCCAACATAAATAAGAACAACTGAAGTTGCTTGAAACACTACGGCTATCATAATAAAGCAATAACCGCAGACTTTGAAGCAGTACTGAATCATCTTGATCCCAATTCCTGAAAATAATATTCGTACATATTTTTTAATGTATAAAATACACTATCTACCAACAAGTAATTGGAAACCTGTGATAAAATAAAGGACATTTGTTCATATTCAATAGTTGGTAGATTCTCCACCTGAGGCAATATAACCTCAATCCCCTTGGACATGCTTTCAACAAGTGTTTGGATAGTGGACAATGTTTTTTCTATTAAGCCGCCTTCACACCAAAGCATTCTCGGGGGAGATGAAGTCTCTGATTGGCTAGACACTGACTGTATTGGTGTGAATGCGGCTTTACTCCGCTTTAAGACATACGAGTGCTTTCACCGATTTTAAACGGTTGTTGCACCTCTTAATTCGGCAATCCAACTTGCCCCAAAGGTTTGCTGTAGGATTCAATTCTGGACTGGTTAATCAGTCCAGTCGGTTCTCCCTATTGTTTTCTTGCCAAACTCTGGTCGACTTCACAACATGACAAGTAGTGATGTCATGGTGGAGAAGTAAGTGATCAAACTCGTAAAATTACCACAGTATAGAAAGCACATAGTTGTCTAAAAAAGCGAAGTAGCAGTCGATGTTGAGCGCACCTTAAATATGGATCAAGGGTTCTAGTCCCTATCACAAGAAACACGCCTAACCGTAATTCCACTTCCATCAATTTTTACTCAAGACACAATGTATTCTGGCAAAAGGAGTTTTTCAGGCATACACTTAACCATACTTTGCCATCCAACTAGTAAATATTTATCATCACTCCAGAGAACCTGTTTTCACTCCTCTACGATTCAATTTCGAAGTACATTTGGCACTACCTCAACCGAACAGCACGGGTTAATTTTGTAATCAAAGGCTTATAGGCAGCAGCACAAACATGGAAACCAAGCAAATGCGCTTCCTTGTGAATTTTATTTATGGAAATAGTTCAAGATGCTTGTTGAATCCCCTAGAGTATGTGGAACATCGGTTTTGTTCGGTTTATCCGAATTTCATTTGGACAGCACTCGTCAGTCTATCTCTTAGTTTCGTGGGTCTGCCAGTCGAAGCAAATCTTGACAGAATCATTACTTACCTTCCCATTTTTAATTACAAAAGCTACACATTCCATTTGGAAATGTTTAACTCTTTAGATATGTTCGTAAGGATTGGCTATTTCTAAGATATCCGATTTTACTCTTCTCGATATTAGACAGGCCTGAATTTCGTGGCATCTTCCAACTGATTCCAAAATGCTGTTTTTACACAATATTTATTTATAAAAGGCGTGCCGCGTATAGATTAGGACCACATATATCCTCTTTTTCATGGGTCTCTGAATACTTATTGGTAGATAGTGTAGTAAAATTTCTTTTCAATGCATGGTTACATTTCAGATATAAGACATCAGATAATTTATTTTGAAAGGACAAATTCAAATTACAAAATATTTAAATTTGCAGAGGCTTATTATTATAAACTTATTTCCATAATACAACAATAGACAAAACTCATCTTTTATCGGACAAACAACTCTTTGCTTAGAGGAAAACGTTTTAAGTTAAATAAAAATTAATTTTAAAAAATGTCTCAAAAAATATTTAGTATTTATTTAAATTAAGTAATCTTCCTTGGGTTAAAATGTTGTCGCAGAGAATTTGTTCTCTTAACGTACTTCAAGTATTAGAATATTTTGTTTAGTAGGCTTTTATATCCAAGTATGATTGACGATTTTAAAACCCAATTAAGAACAAAGCTAGAATCCGAGTAATTATATATTAAAATAAATAATATTTACGCATTATATCATCGATCAATTTCTCCAAGTCACAAAATAACAAATCAAAAAACGTCTGATGCTGTTACTGCACATGCGCGAAGATAAATTTCCCGCCCATATTCCTTCCATATCAGCACATAGATACATGCCGCCCCACCGGTTTAGTGGTTACCGACGATGACTGCGGCGCCATAGGGATTGGGTTCGAATACCGGGGAAGACATGTTTGTAAACGTATAGTGCCTTTGCGGCATGGGGTTCTCTAAATAGTCATCGAGCCACAAGTCCTCTCGTGTGGTTGATGAAAAGGGAAGATAGGTGGGAAGTCCCTAGCCACCCCAGGGTTTTCTCCCTCTAAATGGGGGTGTAACCGACCAAAATCGTACTGTCACCTGCATGGTGCTCAAATCTAAGCCTTACGACAGGCATAAAAAATTCTAGCCCTTAGCCACAATGAATTTCGTGGGAATCGATCTGACTTCGTCAGGCAGGTGGTTTAGTAACAATAACAGCACCGACACATAACTTGACGAAGATTAAGAATTATAAATGACGTATTTTAAAACACGGTTGGCTCGGTGGCTTAAAGGTAGCAGGCCCACCTCGTAAATCTAAGATTTATGGTTCGATACCAGCTGGAGTTAATAAATTTTCTGCTGCAAAAATCGTAGGCATGCATGGCACATGATTATGAGACATGTAAAAGATCACTTGAGTGTCTATTTGATTCTGGTACTCACGGCAATATTTAGCATCGGACAAGAGCTTGAGTTGAGTGGCAGATATGCGGTCAAGGTATCGGATTGTGGTAGCGTGTCATGAGTTCGAGCCCATTACCACTGAAGACCCGCCCTGTAGGGGAGCGATGTTCGTTTGATCTGTTTAGAGATCAAACGTCCAGTAGTTAGGAGAGAGGGGTGCCAGCTCATGTGTCACCCTCGTCACTTGACCGCGGTTCAAAATTACGAGGTCTCTTCGCCAAAAGCCCTCGTGTAGCTGAACAGTGCGATATAAATATTAACTCACTCAAGAGCTTGAATTGAATAAATTCAAGCGTCAAGAATGTGTTAGTGGTAGATGCCACCATATGGGGCCATCAATGAAATTGCTTCCACTCTTGGGGATTTGCTGTGTCTACAAAGCCCAGATTTCTGAAATGTGGCCCATTTGAACAAAAAATCGTATTTAGAATCTAAATGCATTAATGCTGAACTATGATGTTTTGCCTTTTTTTAAACTAAATATTCTTTCGGGTGCTTTCACATTAGACCGAAACATTTCACTATGATCCCTTCCGCAGGAAACAGCAAGTTGTAAAAAAGAAAATTTATAAAAATTATAAACATTTTGAATTGACTCAACACACACACACACACAGTAAACACACGCAGTGGACTGTAATATTTTTAATCTCTCTCTCTACTCCGTACACAACCTCTCGGAGTGAGTGTTACACTTACACTGAAGTTTTTCTTTACAAGCCGCTAGAGGGCGCTGTTCAATAACAGAACTAACATACCGCCCCACATTGCACTGGTTTAACCATGCAATCATTGTTACTAAATTAACATTCATATTGGTTACATTTAGAACACTTTACACACATTCAACACTTGACAATTCTCAAGAAATACAATTACATAAATCATTATATAAATTCAAGATTTCACAAATAACAATATATTTTTTTTTTTTATACAAATACAAAATCACTTTACTAACAATGAGTAAATTTACACACCACCAATGGTACACTAAATGAAAAATTCAAATTATATTTAAGGATCTTCCATTGGTAAAACACAAATTTTTGATATGGCTCTTTTACATGTACTATACTGAGTTTTAATTTTCACTACACGCACTTTTTTATCTTCGCCATAATACAATTCTACGATTCTACCTAATGCCCATTTATATGTTGGTAAATTTTCTTCAATTATTAAAACCAAGTCTCCAATTTTAACGTTATTCTTCTCAAACATCCATTTTCCTCTCTGTTGTAATTGATTCAAGTAATTACGACTCCAAAATTTCCACATTAATTGAACTATCTTAGTTATTTTTTGCCACTTTTTGAGATTACTCTCTTTACATTTTGTCAAATTAGGCTCTTCTAGCGAATTTAAAGACCTATTAATTAAAAAATGAGCTGGTGTAAGCACTTGGAAATCATCATCATTGTTTGATAGGGGGCAAAGCGGTCGAGAATTTAAAATTCCCTCAATTTGTACAGTGACCGTAAGTAGTTCCTCGTACGTTAAATTAATTCCATTCACAACTCTTTTTAAGTGATATTTACATGACTTTATGGCCGCTTCCCAAAGACCTCCAAAATTGGGCGACCTCGCAGGAATAAATTTCCACTCTATTCCTTCTGCTGCTAAGTAATTAGCTAATTTTTCGTCTGGTTTTCTGACTATTTCAAGGAGTTTTTAATTTCATTGCTAGCTCCGACGAAATTTTTACCATTGTCCGAAAACAGTTTTGCACATTTGCCTCTTCGAGCCATAAACCTTTTCAACGCGGCAATGAATGCTTGCGATGTTAAATCTGATACTAACTCAATATGTACCGCTTTAAACACAAAACACAAAAAATACAAATATACACTTTAAACAAATTTCCTTTACGTTGTCCTTTATTTTTAATGAAAAAGGACCACAGAAATCTACTCCTGAACAATTAAATGGATAATCAGTAATAAGTCTCTCTTTTGGCAAATTACCCATAATTTGAGTTGACACAATTGGTTTCGCTTTTTAAAACATACAATACATTTATATACAATTTTTCTGCACATTGACCTACCATTCAACGGCCAAAATTTTTCCCGAATATGATTCAGTAAAGATACAGTTGCCACATGTAAATATTTCTTATGAAAATATTCTATTATTATTAAAGTTAATCTATTATATTTGGTAAAATTATCTGGTGCTTTTTATCGAAACTTAACTACAGTTACAGTTAACTAAAGTTACACAATCGTCCTCCTACTCTTAAGACACCATTGTCATCTAAAAAGGGATTCAATGTCTTTAACTTACTGTTTCGTAGCACACTTCCCTTACTTTTAAGATGGTTAATATCACTGGAAAATTCTTGTTTTTGCACCTTTTTTATAAGATATGTTTCAGCTTTCACAAATTCTTTTGTTGTGAGTGGACCAGCCACTTTATTTATTCCCTTTAAATTTTCCACGAACCTGAAAATAAAACTTAATACACGTAAAATAGTTATATAATTATTGCTTAGATTAAGAAGGTCGTTTAAAAAATCATTAACATGAATATTAAGCACCGATTGAAAGTTTTCAATTTGTTCATTAACACAGTTTTTCAGTTCTGAATTATATTCATCTAGCTTCTCTCTACAGTTTATAGTTCGATTTGGATAGTCATCACCTGAAAGAAATGTTGGTCCATTAAACCATAAGTTTTGTTGCAAAAGTTTCTCAGGATCGACTCCTCGGGAGACTAAGTCTGCGGGATTTTGATCAGATGGTACGTGTCTCCATAACTGATTAGGATAGAGTTCTTGTATCTTGGCAACCCTATTTTGAACAAAGGTCTTTAAGTCCATCGGTTCCTTTCGAAGCCACGCCAAGACGATCATCGAATCCGACCAAAGATATACTTCAGCAGTTTCTAGTTGTAAAGCCGCTACAACTCTTTTCACCAGTTTTGCCAATAGCACTGCAGCACACAATTCAAGTCTGGGAATTGTCAGGCTTTTAATAGGCGCTACTCTCGATTTGCTTGTGATTAACCGAACTAAAGTTTCACTCTTCAAATTTTTAGATTTGCAGTAAACTGCTGCACCGTAGCACCGCTCTGAGGCATCAGCAAAGCCATGGATCTCAATAACTTCTGGAAAAGCGACAAGAATACGCCTTGGTATCTCTATATTGTTGATATTCTCTAAGGATACTAGGAATTGTTGCCATTCTCGATATTCTTCAGCTGGCAGAAGGTCATTCCATTCCAATTTGCTTCTCCACAAACGCTGGAGGAAAATCTTTGCTTTGGAAATTACTGGTGCCATCAGTCCAACAGGATCAAAGATCTTGGCAATAGTAGACAAGACGTCTCTTTTAGTATAAGAACTGTCCAAACAGACTTTCACTTTAATCAAAAAGGCAATCTAGGTTCGGTTTCCACGACACTCCTAACGTTTTCGTCTCTGTTAAAGTTGCAAAATTGTAATTCTGTTCGGGATCCGGTGACAATTTCTCGTGATTGGCGCAAAGTTTATGCAACTCCATTCCAGCACTTTTCAAAATTCCTTTTAATTGTTGTCTGAGAACAATTGCCTCCTCTAACGTTGCAGCACCACAAAGGACATCGTCCATATACAAATTGTTCCGTAAAACGGAAGCTGCTATAGGGAAGTTAGCCTCTTCATCCATCGACAATTGGGTTAAAGTTCTCTGTGCTAAGTAGGGAGCACTTACAGTGCCATAGGTAACAGTTGAAAGTTCGTAAATTTTGGGTGATTCATGTTCACTTTCACACCAAACGATTCTCTGCAGATTACGCTGTTTAGGGTTAATTAATATAGTTCGATACATCATTTTAATGTCGGCTGTAAATGCATACGTGTAAGTTCTGAACCTGAGCATTTGCGCATATAAGTCCTCTTGTATCACTCCTCCATTATATTGAATGTCATTTAAAGATATTCCATTATCAGTTAACGAAGAACAGTTAAAGACAACTCTAAGTTTTGTTGTGGACTTTTCTGGACGATAAATTCCATGATGGGTAGCGTAATATGTTATATCTGGATCAGTTTCGTTAGTCACTTCCTTCATGTGACCCAGTCTTTCATAATCTCTTAAAAATTCACGATATAAATTTAAATAATTTTTATCTCTAGCTAAGCGATTCCACAGCGATCCAAGTCGTTTGAGGGCTATGTCTTTCGAATTACCCAAACACGAGGGTTCCTTTTTTAAGGGCATAGATACTACATATTTACCTTCTTTAGTTCTAAAATGAGTATTCGCGTAATGTTCCTCACAAATTAGCCTTTCTTTATTTTTAACTATTGGTTCCTGTATCTCCTCTAATTTCCAAAATTTTTCTAAATTTTTATTCAAATCCTCATCACGAATCAAACCGCAGTGAACCTTAGTTTCATTTATTGAATCTAAATTACCCGTTACTATATAACCAAATACGCTGTTGACTAACAGTAATTGCGAATCTTTATTTTAATTCTTTCCGGTTTCAATAACTCATAAAATATATTTGCACCTAATAATAAATCAATTTTGCCGGGAACATTAAATTTAGAATCCGCTAATTCCACAAAATTATAAAAATCAGAATTTATTTCTAACGCTTTCTGCGGAATAAAATCAGTGATTTTTTAACTACGAGCATATCCAATTCCCTTTCGAAAGATTTATTTTGATTAGAAATCGCCACTTTAACACACCCATTTACTACCATAGAAGCATCATTTAAACACGAGATTAATGTATTTATTCTTTCGGTCTTAAGTCGTAATTTATTCGCGCACTCATTCGAAATCAGACAAGTTTCACTTCCCGAGTCTAACAAAGCTCTAAATGTCTGCCATTCTGAATATTTATCTTTCACTAGAATTAAAGCAGTACTCAAAAGGCATTTGCTTTTAAAACACGCCGTTGCCACGATTTGTGCTTCGTCTTCTTTCGGAACGAAAGACTCAGCATTTACACTAAAGGCGAAACGGGGTTGTTCCTGGTTAACGTCTGTCATCGTCTCAAGGGGGAAGAAGGAATTCCCTCTCCTTTCTCTGGGGTAATGTAATAGTTTGTTATGCGGTTTCGAGCAGAAACAATTTTTTGATCTACATCTACTAACGCTGCATTGAGGTGAAAAACATTTAAAACAAAGTCTATTATTTTTAACAAATTCTACTCTTTCGTTTACAGAAAACATTTTAAATTGTGGGCAAAATTGTAAAGCATGAACTACATTATTTTTACACAATACACATTTATCATTTTTTAACTCGGAAAAAATACATTCGATGCATCTCGCGGTATTTTAGCATTAAATTTGTTTTGTTTATTATAATTAAAACGCTTGGAATTTTCACAAAAAGGGCTTAGAAAATATCTCATTCTTAATTTTGCCTTTCGATGACAAATATATATCACACTCACGGCCTAACTCTTGTGGTTTAAAATATTTCTCTCCCTGTTTTATATTCATGTAAGACATTAATTCTCTGTCGAGTGTGTTCATTATTTTATCCGATACAATTAACTCACACAATGATTTAAAATCATTCACATTGCGCAGCTGACAATAATACTCAAATGTCGCGCATAATCGTGATGCAAATTGCACATAACTCTCTGAACTTAATTTTTGCGCTTTCTGAAATCTATTATAGCATTCTTGTGGTGTGGGAGAAAATTCTTTTAATACTAAATCTTTAAGCTTACTATAATTATTTAACTCTTCTTCGAAACATGAACAAGTAAATTATTAACTCTCTCACCTAGAATATTTAAAAGAATTTCGCATTTAAATTGTTCGGGAACCTCTTTTATTTTGAATGCTTTTTCAAGCGACTGGAAAAATAAATTATATGACTCCACTCTTGAAGATACGGGTATTGTTAAAGTTTTCACGGACTTTAACAAAGTCTCAACATTACAATTGGCGGCAGTTTCACAAACACTGGATTTTGAATATCGGAATTTTGAGGTAAATTCTTCTGGATATTTGCAAGCTCTAATTGTTTTTGCAATTGCGCTAATTTAATTCGTTCAAATTCTAACTTAATTTCACTATCCAATCTCTTATTTTTAATTTCCGCCAAAGCATAATCGATTGCAGATTGAACTAACTCTCTATCATTTTTGTAAACGTCACTATTTACAATTAAGTTTTTTAAGCCAGCGATTTTTGCTCCTTCTGGTACAGTTAAATTTAACTCTTCCGCAACGATTTTTAACTCATCTTTCCCTAATTTATTTAAAGACATATTTATGAATTAAGGACACTAATAGAAGGATCAATTAATTGCACCTACCTCCTCAGATCGCTGTTTCGCGCTGCTCGCTACTCTATTCACACTTTGGCAATCACTTATATATTTTTTTTTCACTGTGAATTTTGATAATCCACGGTTTCACAAATTCTCATTTCCATTCGGTCGCTTACCTCCGGTGAGGTGGACCATGAATTGACTCAACACACACACACACACACAGTAAACACACGCAGTGGACTGTAATATTTTTAATCTCTCTCTCTACTCCGTACACAACCTCTCGGAGTGAGTGTTACACTTACACTGAAGTTTTTCTTTACAAGCCGCTAGAGGGCGCTGTTCAATAACAGAACTAACACATTTATTTTCAACTATGTGCTTTCGAGAATAATGCATTTTAACCACTGGCGTAGCTGGTTCTGAGTGCACCCCATATCAGAACTGTTTCGAGACCTTTTTTAGAAATAAAGGGCTTATTAGTGGTACTGTAGCTACACATGTTAAGACCCCTGTAGTTTGGGGGTCCCATATAATTGATACGGTCTTAGCTACGCCCCTGCTTTTAACATGCTCTGGAACGGTACAGCCAATGAAATATTAGGTACTTAGGTATTATTGCAACCATGCCAACCATTAAGATTGCTCAACAACTTAGTAATCCCCATTTCTCACGTGTCATAGACGCTGAAATGCAACCATGGATCTCGCTTCATGTTCCTCCGCTTGCCATATCATTCTAAGCCTTAGTTGAAATGGCAAGCTCGAATACTGAAGTGCAAATCTGGGATTTACCGAATTCTTGAATAGAATTTAATAAAATATAATCAGCTCTACAGAATAGCACGATTTGTTTTCTTATATATTAAAGGCACTCGATGATTTTTTTTTATTCCTTTAATCTTTATTTTTAATAACTCTTTCCTAAAATCCTAAATTCTACTCTGCATTCTAAATCTTGAACCATCCCACATCACCTTCTCGACCAATAGCAATATAGGCACTCAGCAACTTCAAGACTGACTCACCTCCACTTCGACTTTGTCTGCAAGCCCCATTTAGCCACTCCCCCTTACCACTTTCGTTTCACCAATCAGGTTGCTCCCTTTCCTTTCAGGACTGCTACTTCACCAGGTACCAAGTCCGTCGCGAAAAGCCCTCGTGTAGCTGAACAGTGCAATATTCAATCAATCGCCAGGTACCAAAAGACTTAAGACATTGGATGGAGGTTCGTTTCGTGAGCCAAATGCCCAGTGGCGTCAAGCTTAGGCAAGATTTTTTTTTATTCAGAATTTAAACAGGGAATCTTAAATTCTTATAGTAAATTTTGATTTTACTGAATATCTGCTAGATATAATTGCAAAAGGTATATAAATGCAACAAACTTAAAAATAAATAGTTTCTTAAAATCTGCCTACTTACCACTCCTGTTATCTATATTAAAATATCAGAACTGAAATTGAGTAGCATATTTAATATAAATAGATATTTTTAATCATTCAGTTTCAACAAAAAATAAAATATCTATAATTGAAGAAAAGGACTTGGCCCCTTTTTGTACACATAAGCACATTGTGTAGATCTATTAAATTTGAAATTCTCTCGTCTTTTCACTTAACTTTAAAATTTAATCAGAATCAAACTTTGGTTTTATACGAGGGCTATTTTTAAGTAAGGTCCATTGGCAAGTACAGTTCTCCAATTTACACGTGCGCGGCAAAAAATCTTAACATCTCTGACCATCATCATTTTCGAACAGAATCGAGCCATTTCCAGTTCTGTAGCAGTCGTGTAAGCTCCGCTGTGCGTCATTAAAATATGTAAGGTGATTGAATCTTCCGCCAAGTGTGATATATGATCTGTTATCCGTTTTTTGACTGCGAGAAACATCTCCATATTGCAGAGATTTCCCGCCAGATAACAGAAGTTTATGCCCCTAAACAATGATTGATAGCAAAGTTTCAAAATGGGTCATGAAGGTGTAAAGATGGATCAACAAACTTCCATGGCGAAGAATGCTCAGGTCGATCCTCAGTAATCACTGATGATTCGATGCCAGCAGTTGAAACAAAAATTCGTTAAAACAGGGGATTCACGATAACCACTCTTTCATTGGAATTAAGAAGTTGTGCTCTCGGCGGGTATCCAGACTCCTCACACCGAAACACAAAGACAAGAGGTTTGCCACTTCATTCGACTTCTTGATTCGTTACAAGGAAGAAATATGTGACATGTTGAGGCGAATTGTTACTGAAGATGAAACATGGGTATCCCAAATCACCCCGGAATCAAAGCAACAATCGATGGAATGGCGACACACATCCTCTCTCGTCAAGAGCAATCCTCCCGTTGGTGTGGTGTGGTAGTTAGGAGAGTGGGGTGCCAGCTCAGGTGTCGTCCACGTCACTTGACCATGGTTCAAAATTACGTGGTCCGTCGCCAAAAGCCCTCGTGTAGCTGAACAGTGCGACGTTAATCTTCAGTCACTCACTCGTCAAGAGCAAAGCCAAACAAATGCTGTCAAAGCGCAAGATTATGACAATAGTGTTCTGGGATCGGCGCGGAGTTTTGCTGGTGGACTTAGGCCACAAGGAACAACGATCAGCTCAGGTGCCTACTGAGCAAGTCTAAGGAAGATGCGAAGAGCATTGCAAAAAAAAAAAACGGCGTGACATGCTGTCAAAAGATGTTTTACTCCTCTACGATAACGCAAGGGTTCACATTTCTCGGGTGAATCGAAACTTAATTGAATCTTTTGGCTGGGAGGTTTTGGACCAAGCACCATACAGACTCGCCATTGCTCCCAGCGATTTCCACCTCTTCCGGTACCTCAAACGCAATCTTGGCGGTTAGCACTCCAGTGATAAAGGGAAAGCGGCCGAAGACGCTTGGCTATCCGTCCAGGCGGCAGCCTTCTTTGATAAAGGTTTTTAAATGTTAGTTCTAAGGTATTACAAGTGCTTCAATAATCGGCAATTATTTAGAAAATTAGGCAAAATTATATATAAAAAAAAAAAGTAATATAAAAAAATAAGTCAATTTCTACTTAGATCAACAAAGAAAAATTTTATTTTAGCTACTTTTTATTAAATAGTTACAATTAATAAAATTCTGTCATATATATATATACATATGACAGAATCACAACATTAAGTGGTAATTAATTTTTATTAAATATTATTAAAGTATAGTATTGCCATCCAAAACAATCGTGTATATAAATTTCAGTTCAACTGAATACTTTTAACACGTGAGAAAAAAAACCTTTTCAAGTTTTGACAGAAGTCGCCAAAGAAATAGATAAGTCACCAAAAATGATGCCAACGTTGTGTTGTATTTGTAATTCTTTAAGTAATTAGTTTTAATCCACACACACACATTACTTTTTCTTAATTATAATATTGTCATCCAAAATAATCATGTATACAAAATTTCAGCTCAATTGATCACTTTAAAATATATTTTATTAACTGAAAATTCCATTAAGATAAATAAATAAATATATTGAGAGTGTGAGCTAATATTAGGATTTGAATAAAGGTTTTTTTAAACAAAATACTGTCGTTATTTTTTAAAAATAAAACGGATCTTACTTAAAAAACAGCCCTCGTATAGTCATAGTTCAAAGCAAGTTCTCAGTAATTTGAAGTATGATTGGAAATACTGGGTGTAATTTATTTACTGTCATTGAGTTATGGTTTTCTTCTACTTAAAATATTATTTCTAGGTCAAAAATTGATAAGCTTATTTTCTCACATTTTAAAGCGCTCAACAGAGCTGAAATTTTCTACACACGATTGTTTTAGATCAATGGTTCCCAAACTTTTCTTAACCCCTGGGCCTCTCCCTCTCAATGTTTGTGCGTAGCAACCGCAAATCCACACGATCACTAGTTTTTAGCCGGTTTCTTTTGTGTGTGCGTGTGATGAGGCTTTTTTTACGACACTGAATCAATGTTTTACCAAATTGGAAGACTGAAAAATAGTCAACAACATCTGTATAATATCCCATAATGCAGGATATAAAATTGGATTTGTCCCTCATTTGTGGATATTTTAATAAGATGCTCCTGTATTAATATGGATTAATCTGTGTTCGCGCGAGATCCGAGGTAGTTAATGCGCAAAAGGGTTCAACACCCAGTCGGTAATATCCAAGGGAATTTTATTTATTTAAATTTCTATTAAAATAAAAATGTATCAATTTTTTAAAATTTTAAATTAAAACTTGCGTGGACACTCTATTTGGGGGTCCCTGAATAACATCAAATTTTAATTTTCCACGGACTCTGAACAATATCGGAGATTCTTGGGGGTCCGTAAGGACCGCTTTGAAAACACCGTTTGATGATTATATGATGATTATAATTAAGAATAAGCTATTTAATAAAATTAATTATTTAAAGAATCACAGATACAACCCCGTTATCATTTTTTGCGATACACTTTGGCGACTAAGAGTTTTTTCTCAGGTTTTAAAGCTCTGCATTAAGCTAAAAATTTCTATACACGATCATTTTAGATGGCAACAGTATAAATTATAATTAATAAAAATTGATTAAAAGTAATTATTTAAAGAATCAAATTTTACTTATAATTTCCATTATTTACGGTGTGAAGCAGCTGATTATTGAAAACAGCAAATTAAGCTCTCCTCTCCTACAATTAAAATTAATTACTGAATAAATTCAATGTGACTCAACATTCCCTCTCTCACTCTTAAAATTTAAGGTGTACAAATTTATTTTCCGCTAAGTGTGAAGTTTGAAATAAAACCAATGTTTAAAAATTATTTTTACCGGTGTGTTATCTTTCACTTATATTGTTGGTTTATACTCTGATGAATATTTAAATAGAGCTTAATGAAATATCCTTAGAATTGTATTATACCATATTTACTCGAATCTAAGCCGCACTATTTTTTCCAGTGTTAATGCCACTTAAAATCGGGTGTGGTTGGAAATGAAAGGCAAAACATTTGTTGGAAGGGGAAGCTTGAGTTTCTACCCCTTTCAAAAGCGAAAATGTAGCCATCCATTCTAGCTACTTACATAGATGACTTATCATTTCGCAGTTTATCTCTAGTATTCCATCTATCTTAAACATCGTTGCCTTCTCGCATTTATGATTTTTTTGTGTGTGTACTCTTTCTTTTAATCACCTAAACATCAAAAATATCAGTAACAGCATCAAGGTGAAAGTGGAAAAAGACAGCAAAGTACATGCAGAAAAAAATAACGAAAGCAGAGCAGCGATCATTGAAAATTTGTCACGGATGTAACAAATATACATGGATGGTGTAAACAAAATGATACAATTTTTTCTTATTAATGTACAAGTCTTTGATAATTATTTTACCTTCCTCTATTACACACTATTTAAAAAAATACTGCACAACAAATGCATTGAATGGCAAGGAAAATGATACAGTGTGGGAAATGATTCCGTAGTCAGCTGTGACAAAGAGAGTCGCATATAATTTTCGAAACACGATTCTATAATTTTTTTAACCGTCAGTATTATGTGTATTTGAAAGTTTTAATGATGGTAAAAGAAATTAATTAGTAACTCACATTATTTCTCATTAATTTTTTTTATCTCTTAAGTATTGGATATCGATGAACCTTTTTACATAATTTTTTTGTTTTTTTTTCAAAATAGTGTAGAGAATCGGCGCCAAAATTTTTTCACAAAAAATGTTGAGAAACATATTTGGGGGGAGACTTAGATTCGAGAAATACGGTATATATTTTTGAACAATTAAAACTATAACTAGAAACACTTTTTTGAGAAACATTCAATGTTTTATAACTCCTTTCTATAAATGCAAAATGTTGCTTTGAAATCGGAAGAGCATGTGTAGTGTATCTGATAAGTATGACCACGCTTTCAAAAATGAATCAAAGATTTCTTACTGTTTCTCATGTTCCATAAAGAAAATTCTAAAATTTGTTTAGTGAAATGCAAATTAGATCGTTTAACATCTAACTTTTGAAACATTTTCGTTTCAAAATGCCTTCATCGCAATAACAAGCTCCAGCTGCAATATGGTTCATTGAATTTAAATCTGAGACATACGTAAACTACGGACTACCTGTAAACGAAGTCTACCCCAAAGATTCAAAATTTATAAAGATTCATATTTTATAATATATTCATATTATTTATTAATTTTATTTTTGAAGATTAATGAGGATATATATATTGGTAGCATATTATCCAAATCAAAATCTGGTTGCCCTAACAGAAGCCGAGATGTTACTCGTATAGAATCGATGTGTTTCTCGAGACTAACAGTAAATACATTGAAGACATGCAATAAAGAAATTTAAAAAATAATAAAACTTGGATATTTTAGAACATTTTAAGTTAAAATTAGAAAGTGTATCCATGCTTTTTGGACATCGGATATAATGCATAATTATTTATTGTCATTCAATTTTTATAATATATCAATTCCATTTGACATTCAATGTATATACACTTAATAATCATAAATTATATTTTAAATAAAAGTAATGTAATTCTACCGTATATTTAATACTGAAAAAAATCCAGCAAAGAATCATTTATAGAATTCGAATTGTTAAAAGAAATTTCCTTACAGTATTAATTGTTCATAAAAAATAAATTCGCAAAGGGAAAAAAGGTATATTTAGTAAAAAATGACTCAAAAAAAGGAAATAGGAAATTAATATTCCAGAAATCTATTAGCTATCATTAAATGCTTTGTCATCATTACAAAAGATAATTTTGCGCAATTTTTTTTTTAAAAAGATAAACTTGCCTTCAGCGTAGTTTCTTTTATACACTGTGAAATATTTTGAAGGAAATCAAGTTTAGCACCGAAGCTTTGCATGAAGAAGCACTAAACAATCATGAAATTGATTTATTGATTGGTTTGACTTGCTCCTTATAAAATATAGGAATGAGAAAAGTGGTAATGTCCTTAATCCCAAACAAAGACTGAAAGAGTCAGTGGCGTAACGTACAACCATGCATTGCGCGGGTGGTGGGCGGGCTCTAGAGTGCCCACAGCCTGACTATCGCCTAGTACCCACCCTTTGTAAAATCCAACTTGAGGGCCCAAAATCTGACTTTGTGGGGGGCATGTGTTCCCCGTTACGCCACTGAAAAGAGTATTAAGTTCAACTACACAGGAGACTGGATCGATGACTCGATCCTCCGCTCCCTATCTTGAAACTATGATATTGCCGGTGTTAGCTTGTCTTATGGAGGAGAAGTGGCTTCATTAAGGCAAGGATCAATGGGATAGCAAAACTAAAAGATGCAGTCAACTTCACTAAATAAAAATAGATGTGTCTTACAAACGTGCGCTATTCTTAATTTTAAAATTCACCCGTTTAGGCCCAAAGAGTGGGCGATTCAATAACATCGTATTACAAACTGTAGGGACCATCCCACTGTGGTCTTTGGGGAAATGAGAGGGCAGACTTTTTGGCAAAAAAGGGAACGGGTATCCTTCAGAACTTTCGCAGAGACCTGACACTTGATTCTGCCAAACTGGAAATTAAAAGGATTTTTAGGGAATCATTTCGCCTTACAGCTTCTGGTGTTGCTCGTGATAAGCCTTGGAGTACACTATGTAAGAAATCCCACGGTATTGCAAGTTCTCCTCGTGTTGCTGTGGCTAATTTAGACTTTTAACCGGACATGACTGCCTTTGTGCTCATCTGTTTCGTTTTAATTTAGTGACTTCACCTATCTGCGTTTTGTGTGACACTGGACAAGACATGACTGCCGCTCATTTGGACGAGTGCTCTGCACTAATGATCTTAACTGCATTGTAAAAAGGTATTGGAGAGCCCGTTGCCTAATGACCTGATGGTCAATGGCCTGGCATTTGTAAAATAAAACAAACTGTAGGGAAAAAAGGTTGTTAATGGCATTAGCTGTTAATTTTTTAAAAAGCCTCCACAAACAATTTTATTCCCCTTCTTACTTTTTTTATAACTTTCGTAATGTGGTAAGCAGCTCATTTCAATTTAATACTCGGTGGCCGCGGTAGCCGAGTGGTATAGGTATCGGATCGTGGCTTGCCTTGTCGCAAGTTCGAGCCCAGTACCACTAAAGACCCACCGTGTAGGGCAGCGATGCACGTTAAATCTGTCGAGAGCTGAAACGTCATTCCGTTTGTGTGGTGTGGTTGTTAGGAGAGGCGGTGCCAGCTCAGGTATCGACCACGTCACTTGACCATGGTTCAAATTACGTGGTCCGTCGCCAAAAGCCCTCGTGTAGCTGAGTGCGACGGTAATATTAAATCAATCAATCAATTTAATACTCTTTTTAGGCTTCTCCGAAAATCAATCACTGATCGCAATTATTCATGATGGCGGTGTTCTCTTTCAAATGAATTTCTTTTTTTCAATTTTAGCTCTCTAAAGAGAAAAAGTTTAAAGAGGAGGGTCTAGGTGATTTTTCGGTACTTAATATTATACTATCAATCCCCGTCAATTCGAAAAATGTCGCTAAATGCCACAATATGCAAACAATTGTGAAAAACAGTTTCTTCGGATATTTAGTTCAATTTCGTTAGCACATGCTCACAAATGCATTTGTATAAGCCAGGGGAGGCGAAACTTTAGAAAAAAAATGGCACGTTGATCTATAAAGTGTTTTTAAAGTATAGACGTGCCGTTGAATAATTTTTACTTGTGATTATTCTAAAAATAATAACACTAAATGTTAACAAAATTCCTTATTTACTCTAAAAAATTACTTTTTGCACTGCATAGAAGTATATGTTTTAACAATACGTGTAATTCCAATTAAAGTAAGCATTAGTGTAACTTTTGTTGTTACAGATTGAATTGTAAATAACATTATTAGCTTATTTTGCTGTGGTTCACTTTAGTGACAAGAGGATTTGCAATTTGTTTCAAAATGCCGACGCACAAACAATGTACTGCATACCACTGTTTCAGAACAAAAGATACACCGCTTTATCGCCTTTACTAAGTGCCATATTTCTGTAGATTCAACAAATTTGAAATTCACTTTTGCACTTAATATCTTGCAATTTTTGTTCTTAGGCTGAACTAAAAACGTTAAACAGCAATTTAAAATCGTATATATTACATAAATAAACTTTAAAATACATTTGTGTCAATAAAGACGTAGAGTGACTTCGTATCATAAGCAATTGTAGTTCACAATGAATGCGACGTAACCAAGACAAGACAATAACAAACGAGTGTGCTCCGTGACCAATCACATGCGTTTATTCATAATACTTCATAGTGAACTTCGTTATTTTGATATAAAATGCGAACTATTTTGATCGCTGGCGTGCACAAAATATTGTGTCATGTGTCATCAATGGCACACGTGCCACTGGTTCGCCATCCCTGGTATAGGCTGTACTCTTTTCGTGCAAGTGCAAACACAACCTTGATTATT
Source organism: Trichonephila clavipes (assembly GCA_019973935.1). NCBI lineage: Eukaryota > Metazoa > Arthropoda > Arachnida > Araneae > Nephilidae > Trichonephila > Trichonephila clavipes. The sequence continues at coordinate 40,833 of BMAU01021380.1, forward strand.
GCTGCTCGAAAAATAATATTGTTTATAATTTGTAAATTCGTCTGAATTATTCTCTCATTTCGTACAAAATGATTAAAATTTAGGACCTATTTTCTGTGGAAGCAAACGCAGTGAAGCATTTAGTAAAGTAAATTGTAATACCGAGTACCCACAATCGTACGAGATTTAGCGAATTAATAAACATTGACAGCAATTACGGCATGTTAAACACAAATATATATTGGGATTTATTGGATTATTCGTGTATTTCGAATGCATGTTTTTATTTTTTTAAATACAGCTATTAATTCTAAATCTTCGCTAATTTGTCGACGCACCAATATGGAAGAAGAAAGTGCGGAAATTGGTTTACACGCATGTATGAAAGCCGACAGTATTTGGCAAGGTTTTCTTTGTATTTGGTTATGTCTTGGATTAGCGAAATTGGCTGACTTCATAATATGCAAGCACCATAACTTCTAAACACAATTAGAATACACGAACAAAGATCTACCTGAATCTGGAGGTGCATGAGTGTCTAAAAATTGGCATTCTACAACAACCCTTATTCGAACTCGTGGTCGGCGTCTCAGGAGCTCGAGCCCTAGTGACATTGATGACCCGCCGTGTAGAGAACCTAATACAGGCTCATTCTTATGAAGCTCAGAGTTCTATCATTGGAGTGATACGATTGTTTTGAAAGAGGATGCAAAACCACAAGTGTCATCCTTGGTACTCAAAACTCCTAACCTTGATCCATGGTTATCACCCAAAGCCCTCGTGATGCTTCAGTGAGCGAGTTTATTTACGTCGCACTAAAAAGCAAAAGTGGGATATTGGCGAAATATTCGTAATTTTTAATCGATATCAAGTGACGAGGATTACACTCGAGTGAGCCCTCTCCACCCAGCCAATTTCCGTACGGACCTCTAACAAATTTAACGAGTATCGTGAGTGAGTGAAAATTAACGTCGGACCGCTCAGCTACTAGGACTTTTGGCAACGAACCTCAAAATTTTGAACCATGGTCAAGTTATGAGGACGACACCCGAGCTGGCACCTCTCTCCTAACTACAACATCCCACCAATTTAACGGTATTGGCACTTCTACATGATGAGTCTTCAAATGTATTAGGACTATTTCTTGAGTCTCTGAAAGCATCGTCAGTTACAAAATATAGAGACTATGAACAAGCTTCTGCAGCCCCAATGAATTTATAAGTTAGTAAGATCACCAAGTAAATATGTAACGAGTTTGCATACCAAAATAGAATGAAAGACTAGTTCAAAAAATGAGTGCTTTGGTTCACGTATACACCAATCTAACGATATACGAATGACTTTATACGAAGTATCTCAAGCTACAATCAAATGACAAAAATGACCCCGCAGATGGCAATCTAATCGTATAGCATGCAAAGGCTTCCAAAGCCCACTTTGATGTGCAACATGGCTATTTTTAGGATAGATATTTAGTAGATTCAGGATTAACATTAAAAGAGATCCAAAGCTATCATAATCACTATTACCATTTAAAACACCAAAATACAATAAATTCACATTTAACATAACTATAACCATGATCTCTTTAAACAGCAGTACAAGTACTAATGCCCGGATGTATTTTATGTGTATCATTCCTCCATTATTCCCTTTCACATGAAACTATTGAAAGTTAATGAAATCTGGGAGGATCGCAGATCAATTGTCATCTCCGAAAATACAATGAATTTAAAGAATGTGGTCGCAAAATCCCTGGTCAGAAAAAAATAATTGTCGTGAACCAAAGCAATCTTTAATTATTTTCCTCGGTTTAAAAAAAATATACATTTTCCATTTACGAATTCTTCATTTATAACTAGCTGGTATACCCGTTCTTCGCACGGGTGAATGGAAAAAATTGAACAATACAGATTGAAGAATAAAGATTTTAATGAATATATTTTGCGCAAAAATTGCAAACTAAACAAGAAAAAAAAATCTTTGCATATCGCAGCTGAACAAAAAGAACGTCGCCCAACCGGTGTAGTTAGCGATGCTGACTGCAGTGCTGTAGGGACTGGGTTCGAATCCCGGAGAAGACATGGAGGTTTGTAAATGTATAGTGCCTTTGCGGCATGGGGTACTCTAAATAGCCGTCGAGCTGCAAGTCCTCTTGTGTAGTTGGTTGAAGGGAAAGAGAGGCGAGGGGCCCCTTGCCACCCCCAGGGTTTTCTTCCTCTAAATTGGGGTGGAGACGAGCAAAATCGTAATGTCACCTGCATGCTGATCAAAGCTACGGCTAACGGTAGGCGTAAAAGTTCTAGCCCTTAGCGGCGATATGACTTCGTCAGGCAGGTGTCATTAGTCAACACAAAAGTATCAGGTTTGTTAAATTTTAAATCTAGAGACCTAATAGCTGATAAATAGATTTTTTAAAAATTTATTAAACCCGTAACTCCTGTGGGTCGCTATTTGAAAAAACGTTCTTAAACTGATCTCTGCTCATCAAAAGTTACACATTTTGTGCAATGAAGGCTTAAAATAATGTAAATAATTTATATCTGGTTGTGTGTAATTCGTTAAAATAAATACAACAGAAAGTAATATTTTAAAATTGTAATATTCGCAAGCAAAAACATTCCTTGCATAATGGCGATTCAATGGAAACCTTGCGAAATATTGGCGATACAGCCCAGTTTGCATCGTTTTTTAGCGACCCTGTTGGCAATGGCTTGAATGGTGCAGACGTTTATATGATGTAGCGCTACCTTTTGGGAGGTGCAATAAAAGATAGCACAAAAACCTTCTCCACTAAAAAATACATATACACGCCAATTTTAATAGTAATTGGTTGAACGGTTTTGGAATGAAGAGATTTCATAAATACGAACATCCATTTATATCTATTGTTTTTCAAGTATTACTGTAATATCGTTTTGGCCACTTTGAAGATTCTAGCGTTGTGCTACAATACTCTTAGTTTTCACGATACAGATCACATACTTCAAAATTACACGGTCCCTTGTATATAATTTTCGTATTACTTCGATGGGTAACATTAATAAACAAAACATCCCATAGCCGCAGTAGCCAAATGGCCCTCGACTCGCGGCGAGCGTGCCAACGTTAATATACACTCGCTACATCTCATGTGAACCATCAACCGTTTACTTAATACACTGGCTTCGATACACGATCATTTTTAGATGGCAACAGGATAAATTATAATTAATAAAAATTGATTAAAAGTAAATATTTAAAGAATCAAATTTTACTTATAATTTCCATTATTTACGGTGTGAAGCAGTTGATTGTAGAAAACAGCAAATTAAGCTATCTTCTACACAATTAAAATTAATTACTGAATAAATTCAATGTGACTCAACATTAACTTTCACTCTTAAAATTTAAGGTGTACAAATTTATTTTCCGCTAAGTGTGAAGTTTGAAATAAAACCAATGTTTAAAAATTTTTTTTTTCGGTGTTATCTTTCACTTATATATTGTTGGTCTATACTCTGATGAATATTTAATTAGAGCTGAATGAAATATGCCTAAATTGTATTATACCATATTTATTCGAATCTAAAAGCCGGACTATTTTTTCCAGTGTTATTGCCACTTAAAATCATTAATTGTGGTTTAGAATGAAGGCAAAACATTTGTTAAAGGGAAACTTGAGTTTCCACCCCTTCAAAAGCAAAAAGGTAGCCGTCCATTCTAATACTGTACATCGATGACTTATCATTTCGCAGTTTATCTCTAGTATTCCATCAATCTAAAACATCGTTGCCTTCTCGCATTTAATTTTTTTTTTTTGTGTGTGTGTACTGTTTCTTTTAATCACCTAATTATCAAAAATATCAGTAATAGCATTACGGCGAAGTGGGAAAAGCCAGCAAAGTATATGAAGAAAATAACGAAAGCAGGCAGCGATCATTGAAAATTTGACACGGATGAAGCAAATACACATCGATGGTTTAAACAATTTAATGCAATTTTTCTTATAAATGTACAAGTCTTTGATAATTATTTTACCTTCCTCTATTACATTCTTTAAAAAAAATACTGCACAACAAATGCATTGGATGGCAAGGAAAATGATACAATGTGGGAAATGATTCCGTAGTCAGCTGTGACAATGAGGAGTCACATATCATTTTGAAACACGATTCTATAATTATTGTAACCGTCAGTATTATGTATATTTGAAAGTTTTTAATGATAGTAAAAGAAATTATTTAGTAACACATTATTTCTCATTATTTTTTTAATCTCTTAATTATTGGATATCGATGAACCTTTTACACAATTTTATTTTTTTTTCAAAATAGTGTAGAGAATCGAAGCCAAAATTTTTCCACAAAAATGTTTGGGGTGCGGCTTAGATTTGAGAGATACGGTATATATCTTTGAACAATTAAAAATATAACGAGAAACACTTTTTTGAGAAACATTCAATGTTTTATAACAACTTTCTATAAATGCAAAGGTTGCTTTGAAATCGGATGAGCATGTGTAGTGTACCTGATTAGTATGACCACGCTTTCATAAACGAATTAATCAAGATTTCTTACTGTTTCTCATGTTCCATAAAGAAAATTCTAAATTTTTTTAGTGAAATGCAAAATAGATCGTTCAACATCCAACTTTTAAAACATTTTCGTTTCAAAATGCCTTCATCGCAATAACAAGCTCCAGCTGCAATATATGGTTCCTTGAATTTAAATCTGTGACATATGTAAACTACGGACTACCTGTAAACGAAGACCACCCCAAAGATTCAAAATATATAAAGATTCATGTTTTTTATAACATATTCATATTATTTATTAATTTTATTTTTGAAGATTTATATATATAGGTAGCATATTATCCAAATCAAAATCTGGCTGCCCTAACAGAAGCCGAGATGTTGCTCGTATAGAATCGATGTGTTTCTCGAGACTAACAGTAAATACATTGAAGTCATGCAATAAAGAAATTTAAATAATAAAATTTGGATATTTTAGAACATTTGAAGTTAAAATTAGAAAGTGTAGCCATGCTTTTGGACATCGGATATAATGCATAATAAATTATTCTGATTAAATTTTTATAATATATCATTTCCATTTAACATTCAATGTATATACTCTTAATCATAAATTATATTTTAAATCTAATACCGAGTACCTACAATCGTACGAGATTTAGCGGAATAAGAAACATTGACAGCAATTACGGTATGTTAAACACAAATATATTGGGATTTATTGGATTATTCATGTATTATTTCGAATGTATGTTTTTAAATACAGTACTTAATTCTAAACCTTCACCAACTTATTTGTCGACGCACCAATATGAAAGGAGCAAGTGAGGAAATTTGTTTTCTCACGCATGTATGACATCCGACAGTATTTGGCAAGGTTTTCTTTTTATTTGGTTATGTCTTGGATTAGCGAAATTGGCTGACTTCATAATATGCAACCACCATAACTTCTAAATACAATTGTAATACACGAACAAAGATCTACCTGAATCTGGGGGGTGCATGAGTGTCTAAAAATTGACAGTCTCCAACAACCCTTATTCGAACTCGTGGTCGGCGTCTCAGGAGCTCGAGCCCTAGTGCCATTGATGACCCACCGTGTAGAGAACCTAATACAGGCTCATTCTTATGAAGCTCAGTCCTCCCATTGGAGTGATACGATTGTTTGGAAAGGGTGCAAGACCACAAGTGTCAACCTCGGTAGTTAGAACTCGTAATCTTGATCCGTGGTTATCACTCAAAGCCCTCGTGATACTTTAGTGAGCAGTTTTTTTTTACGTCTCACTAAAAAGCAAAAGTGGGATATTGGTGAAAATTCGTAATTTTTAATCGATATCAATTGACGAGGATTACACTCTAGTCAGCCCTCTCCACCCAGCCAATTTGCGTACGGGCTTTAACAAATTTAACGAGTATCGTGATTGAGTGAAAATTAACGTTGCACCATTAATCTACTAGGACTTTTGGCAACAAACCTCAAAATTTTCAACCATGGTCAAGTGATGAGGACGACACCCGAGCTGGCTCATCTTTCCTAACTACAGCATCCCACCAATTTAACGATATTGGCATTTCTACTTGATGAGTCTTCAGTTGTATTTGGACTATTTCTTGACTCTCCGAAAGCATCGTCAGTTACAAATTAGAGACTATGAACAAACTTCTGCAGCCCTAATGAATTCTTAAGTTAGTAAGATGACCGAGTAAATATGTAATGTATTTGCATACCAAAATAGAATGAAAGACTAGTTCAAAAAATGAGTGCTTTGGTTCAGGTTTACACCAATCTAACGATATACGAAGTATCTCAAGCTTTAATCAAATGAAAAAAAATGACCCCGCAGATGGCAATCTAATCGTATACCATGTGATGCCCCTTTTGATGTGCAACATGACTATATTTTTAGGATAGATATTTGGTAGAATCAGGATTAACATTAAAAGATATCCAAAACTATCATAATCATTACCATTTAAAACACCAAAATACAATAAATTCACATTTAACATAACCACAACCTTGATCTTCAAATAGCAGTACAAGTACTAATACCCGGGTGTATTTTATGTGTATCATTCCTCCATTATTCCCTTTCACACGAAACTATTGAAAGTTAATGAAATCTGGGCGGATCGCAGATCCATTGTCATCTCCGAAAATGCAATGAATTTAAAGTATGTGGTCGCAAAAGTCCCTGGTCAGAAAAAAGCATTGTCGTGAACTATAGTAATCTAATTATTTTCCTCGGTTTAAAAAATTATACATTTTCCATTTACGAATTCTTTATAACTAGCTGGTATACCCGTTCTTCGCACGGGTGAATGGAAATATTGAACAATACAGATTGAAGAATAAAGATTTTAATAAGTACATTTTGCGCAAATTGCAAACTAAACGAGAAAAAAAAATCTTTGCATATCGCAGTTGAACAAAAAGAACGTCGCCCAACCAGTATAGTAGTTAGCGATGCTGACTGCAGTGCTGTAGAGACTGGGTTCGAATCCCGGAGAAGACATGGAGATTTGTAAATGTATAGTGCCTTTGCGGCATGGGGTACTCTAAATAGCGGTCGAGCTGCAAGTCCTCTTGTGTAGTTGGTTTGAGGGGAAGAGAGGCGAGGGGCCCCTGGCCACCCACAGGGTTTTCTCTTTAAATTGGGGTGGAGTCGAGCAAAATCGTAATGTCACCTGCATGCTGATCAAAGCTACGGCTAATGACAGGCGTAAAAGTTCCAGCTCTTAGCCGCGATGAATTTCAGGGGCCTCAATATGACTTCTTCAGGCAGGTGGCATTAGTCACAACACAAAAATATCAGGTTTGTTAAATTTTAAGTCTGTAGATCTAACAGCTGATAAAAGGATTTTTTTAAAAATTTATTGAAACCGTAACTCCTGTGGTCGCTATTTGAAAAAACGTTCTTAAACTGATCTCTGCTCATCAAAAGTCACATTTTGTGCAATGAAGGCTTAAAATAATGTAAATAATTTATATCTGGTTGTGTGTAATTCGTTAAAATAAATACAACAGAAAGTAATATTTTAAAATTGTAATATTCGCAAGCAAAAACGTTCCTTGCATAATGGCGATTCAATGGAAACCTTGCGAAATATTGGCGATAGAGCCCAGTTGGCATTGTTTTTTAGCGACCCTATTGGCAATGGCTTGAATGGTGCAGACGTTTATATGATGTAGCGCCACCTTTTGGGAGGTGCAACAAAAGATAGCACAAAAACCTTCTCCACTAAAAAATACATATACACGCCAATTTTAATAGTAATTGGTTGAACGGTGTTGGAATGAAGAGATTTCATAAATACAAACATCCATTTATATCCATTGTTTTTCAAGTATTACTGTAATATCGGTTAGGACACTTTGAAGATTTTAGCGTTGTGGTACAATACTCTTAGTTTTCACGATACAGATCACATACTTCAAAATTACACGGTCCCTTGTATATAATTTTCGTATTACTTCGATGGGTAACATTAATAAACAAAACATCCCATAGCCGCAGTAGCCAAATGGCCCTCGACTCGCGGCGAGCGTGCCAACGTTAATATACACTCGCTACATCTCATGTGAACCATCAACCGTTTACTTAATACACTGGCTTTAATTAATCCCCTGCCTACGAGGATTGTTTACTTGATGTTAATTTCAGTCATATGATCCATGATTCGGCATTATGGATCCATTAACGTTGTTCTCATTATTACTCCCCTATTCTAAAAATGTCTAATAAGGAGAATGCAAGGTCTTGGGGTCCAAGATTTAGTTGAAATTCTGTAAAATGGCCGATTTTTTTAGTTTTACCGTCGATCGAGATATGCGGTTATAGGGGGTCACTTTTCTCCTGTTCTTGCGAAATGCTTTTATTTTGTAATAAATATTATTCTGTACTTATACGAATGATAATCTTATGCGGTTTCTAGTCTCATTTAAGTCATTTCATTTCTAATTTAATCTTTATATGTAAAAAGACTTTTGTAAAGAAAAGGTTATTCACCTTCCACGGATTAAACCCGGCTCTTAACGACGAGGAACACCGATCTGTTGCTGCTACGCTAAACCCATTACGTGTATTCGTTTGCTACAGAACTGAATTTAACAAGTGAAATGCCTTTTCACAATTTCAAATATCCAACAAATTATCAAGCAGTGGCCTCTATAACCATATATCTGCATCTATAGGGATACACAAAATTCAATATCCTACAAAATTTCAACTAAATCCATGACCTTAAGTCCTTGCACTCTTGTAAATGAATTTCTGTAAAACTATTTAGTTGCATTAGAGAGGGGAAAAAAAAACAATGTAGCTAAGGCTTGGTGGAATTTAAGTGGAAGTTTACTATCTTACTTTTTCGCAGATCTGCTCTATTAAACAGCATTGGAATTGTATAGAATGCTATGGAAACTAAAGTTCATACCATAAATAGAAGCAACAAATGGATACAGCTTACTTGACTTCCGAATATCGAGCCAAGGTTTGTTGAAGAAAATTATACCTGTATTGGCAACCTACGGACTTGTATGCCAAAACGAGCAAATCCAACCTTTACATAATTAACATACAACACCGAGATTTTTCAGTAACTTATGCAATCGAACTCACGACTAATGTAAAAATACTAGCTACAAGTTCGTGACAGAGACTGTCTTACGTGTGACCACAGTAATTTTTATGAATAATGTTGAGTTTTATGCAAGATAGTCGTACATGATGGGGTAGAATCATTAATCACATCCTAACTCAAGTATCATGAATCCCGTACAATCTGACAGCAATCCCTTTAATTTCTATATAGAATTGTGGAAATGAAAATAAGCACAGATTCACCAAATATGCTTAGGAATCCGTCATAGCCTTACAGAAAAAGTACACAAAAGATTACACAGTTTAATTTTTATTCGACAACAAAATGAAAATCTAAATATCTTTTTTTTTAAAATACAAGACAACTATTAGCTTATACAAACAGTGACCTAAAAGTATAAGGCTCATTTGCAAATTTTAAAGGAATTTCAAATGAATAAACATAATTTTAGTGAGTCATCGTTTGAAATATTACAGACATTTATTCTAAAAAAAAACATTTTCTTCCTCGGTAATTTACTTCCTTTTTAATAAAAGCTCTAGCAAAAACATTGAGGAATGTACAACAAATTTATACAGGACAAAACTTAACATATTCTCATTTTTTATAGTGTTGCATTACGTAGATATAAAAGAAATTCATTGAGAACATTTGAAAGCATTATTAACTAGGACATGCCTCTAATAACGTCATTTTGTCGTATTTAAAAATTATTAAAAGTTCGCCACATTTATGCTATACACGAATAATTCATTTACTAATCTCTTGCAACTCTAATTCAATTCTGGTCAATTAGTTAAAATAAGTACTTCGACCACCAATTTAAAAATTATCCATGAAAAGGAATCAAGATTTTCGATGTATTTGAATAGTTTAAAATGGCCTTTGCGAAGAATTATATTTCTTCATAAGCAGTCCTATAGATAAACGTCATAATGATTTTTAGAGGTCAAAGGTGGTGACGCATTCATAGTAATATGCCTCTTCAGATTCATCAAGAAAATAACCTGGAGCATCAGCAGGGGACCTTTCAGCATTCTCAGAAGTGAAATAAGAATATGGTAAACTTAGAGATTCAACAAGGCTTGTAATACCATAAGCAAATATCATTCCACAAAATTCATGCTTCAATGCAAACTTAAGCGTTGTCCAATTATCTGAACATATTGCGTCAAATATGTCGTAAAGTCCTAAACTTGTAAGCATTATGGCAATTATTCCCTTTACTCCTGTTAACAGTTCATGGTAAAAGTTTTCTGCGTGCATCTGAAAAAAAAAAGTAAATGCATTTTTTAGAATAAAAAATAGTTTTCAATTCACGCTTAGGTGGCATGCACACGATTCCTCGAATTTAGTTACCGTAAAATCCAGCTTTGTAAAGCGCTCTCTTAACACAAAAAAATAAGATCGAAATTAACGGGTGCGTATTATACATCGAATATAAAAATGATAACTTTAAATATCGTCGGCCTGGTTATGAGAATGCTCCACAAAGGAAATAAACTTAATATAGGAGTTCTTTGCGCCAATTGCTGTTTAGCACAATTTCTTAATCGTGCCAAACAGTGATTGTTATCGAGTTACATGGAGTTCAAGATGGCGTCCTAGCGTTAACAAGTCGTCAGGAAAACTTTAGAGAACTCTTTTGAAATACATTTCAAGGGAAGAGAAAAATAAGAAAAATTAACTCTAATATATGCTCTCAATGGCAACCACATTACCACAGGGTAAAAATATCAAGATAACCATATTGAAATGCTATAGTCCATTTTGGAGAACATAAACTTAGCGCGCGGAACTAATATTAAATTAGCACCCCATAAGTTACGCATTCTTATAATTAGGTCGACGTTATGAAAAGATGAGCATAAAAAAACTTCCACATGTTTTGAAATGTTTAAAGAAATGACAACCCTTATGGATTTGAAGTGTTGTAGTTCTAGAAATACATTAATTCTTTTCTACAAAACTCGTAATACCTTGAATAAATGATTTCAAAACGTACAGAGCATTACGCACTCACATTTCAGGTTTCTTCGTGAAAAAGGGAGTGGGGGTGCTATATGCATCTAATGTACCCAATAATTATAGCTTGAAATATAGGTGCGCCTTTTACGTTGGGTTTTATGGTAATTCAAAATTTCCATGTTAACACATGAAAACAAAAATTGCTTTTCAGATTATGTTTATCTGAATTGAACATGCTATAATGAAGAGTATCAAGTTTACGTAATCTTTTACATTAAAGACGTTATTGGATATCAATTAATGCGTTTTCATTATATATATATATATATATATATATATATATATATATATATATATATATATATTATACCGTTCACCAATTAGACCAAAAGAAAGAAAATGCCATCAAATGATGCAGTCACTTTCGCACATGCGCAAATACTAATTCCTAAAAGCTAGATTTTTCTACATCCACTTGTTTATAATTTGGCATATACTTTTGAAAAAACGTGCTTACACATGAAATAACTACATTTAGATAATAACTACTACACTTACATCCATGGTTTATTTTTTGTCATTGGGCTAAACCCCATTGTTTTCCATACCTACATATTAGACGCGAGGTTCCCAAACTTTGTCTCCTTTTCCATGTTTTCCAGTTTGGGATAGACCAGTGTTTCTCAAAGTGTGGGGCGCGCCCCTCTGGGGGGGCGCGATGACGCTACAAGGGGGGCGCGAGCGTATCGAAAATTTAAAGATTTTTTTAAAAAAAATAACCGGAAAGAGAAGTAAAACGAAATGCTTTCTTCCATAATAAAAAAAAAATACACACAACAACACTGACATAATTTATGTTTATTATCTGGCTTTTTTCCGTCATCAAATAGCTATCTTTGATCCCAAAACCAAATTTAAAAAAAACATTTTGTTTTATATGCTGTATTTCCTCAATGAGAGATTTTTTTTATTACGTTTTAACATAAAATATTACTCGTTAAAAGAAAAAACGAAACCCTGACCCTGAGAAAAATTCTAAGAAGATAAAGTTGAGTTGAGTTAATATTAACGTCGCACTGTTCAGCTACGAGGGCTTTTGGCGACGGACCACGTAATTTTGAACCAAAGTGACGTGGACGACACCTGAGCTGGCACCCCCTCTCCTAACTACCACACCACACCAACGGGAGGACGTTTCAGCTCTCGACAGATTTAACGTGCATCGCTGCCCTACACGGCGGGTCTTTAGTGGTACTGGGATCGAACTCATGACATGCCTGCCATGGTTGGATACCTTAACCACTGGGCTACCGCAGCCCGCTCTAAGAAGATAAACAATTCACCACTGTAATTATTATTGAAATACTGTACATTAGTTGTAGAAAAAGAAAAAAAGGAAGTCATGATTCACTTTTCAGCCATGCTGAATAGTACGTTTCTTAATCATTTGATTGACCTTCAATCTTATGGTATGGTATGGTTATTATCAATATTAGTTCCCTCCCATCTTTTATGCGTTTGCTTTTCGCTTAGAGAAATTGTAAATAATAGAGTTTTGCGATATTTGGAAAAGAATTGATTGGTTTAACATTTCTGTAGGATAATTGAAAAGTGTCTGATTTGCGTCTTTATTATGGTCTTGTACTTTTGAATCCTTTTAGTTCAGTTTTATTGGATTTTTCTCAAATCATCAAAGAATTGAATATTCCTTGAAAGAAGGTAAGTATACTTTCTATAAATTAAAATATTCACTAGAATTCCGATTTGTATCGTGTACAGTAAAAAATAATTCTAAACAAATGATTGGGGTGACTGAGTCCCCCGCACTACCATTAATGTTAGTACCGAGTACGCGCCTGCTCCTGGGTTAAAACATTTTGAAGTCTCGCTTTAAATGTTAAAAAGTAACACAATTATTCTTCATCGGAATTTTATATTCTTTTTTTTTCATAATTTAACATTAATTCTAAATGCTAATTGTGTGAGGTTTAAAATTACAGTTCTTTTAAACAGTTATTTACAATTATAGCATTTATCTAAAAAAAATCATTTTACATTTTTGTATATAATGTCGTGCACACAGTTTTACTCTCCTTACAGTTCAGCTATTATATCAAGAATAATGTTTTATTTTTAAAAAATGAACTCGTGCGAAGAGTCGGTGCTTCAGCCAGTATACGTTTGATGTATCAGTACTGAAGAAAGTATTTTATAAATAATTTCTTATTACTGAATTTGGCCGCGGTAACCGAGTGGTATAGGTATCGGATCGTGGCTTGCCTTGTCTTGAGTGCGAGCCCAGTACCACTAAAGACCCGCCGTGTAGGTCAGCGATGCACGTTAAATCTGTTGAGAGTTGAAACGTTTTCCCTTTGGTGTGGTGTGGTAGTTAGGAGAGAGGGGTGCCAGCTCAGGTGTCATCCACGTTACTTGACCATGGTTCAAAATTACGTGGTCCGTCGTCAAAAGCCCTCGTGCAGCTGAACAGTGCGACGTTAATATTCAATCAATCAATCTTATTACTAAATTAAGAACAAGTTTAATAATTATTAGGGACTTCCACGGGCTTGTCTTGTAGAGGAAAGTTTTCAAAGGAAGGTTTAATATCAGAAATTGACACTTGAGAGTTATTTTTCTATATTTAGCTGAGATCTATATTTTGTCTTCAAGGCATCCACTGCAGAAAATCCGGTTTGACAAAGGTAGGATGTTGAAAATGGTAATAGTATACGAAGTGCTTTTGTTTTCAGTACAGATAATTCCTCATCCACCTCTACCCCCAAATTCAAAAGAGCGATTTATTACAAATTGCCTTTTAATTTTTCACTGATGTGAAATCTATGAAGATTTCCTCTTCGGAAGTTGAGAGCCCTTCTGGAGAGTATCTTGAAATAGATCCCTAATCCACTCGTAACTTGCTACCAAGCTGTCCTCATCCAGAAAATACTTTTTAAAATTCTTTGCCAACATAGCTAAATGATTTTACATGTTTTAAAAACAACTTTCACATGTTGTTCTACAGATTTGTAAGTTTTAACACATATCGAGCTGGGGCTTTTTTTCCATCATTTACTTCAGTAGTGGTAAATCCAAAATTTAAGTATTTTTGAGAAGATCGCCTTGATTTAATTTTCGGAACCATGCTCGTTCGTCTGTGTACTTGTTGATTCTTTATTACGGTCGATTGTTTGCTTACGACTTAAAAATGTATGTATGATATTGTTTTAATCTACTGCCGTAAATACTTAATTACCGTGAATTACAATTAACGTGGAAATTAAAAAAAGGAACATTCGAGCTAGATTCGGTAGCTATAAGAGTATCGAGTCGACCAAAACTGACTGGAATTGTACGAGGAAAAGCATTTTTACATGTTTTGCGCAGACGTCCGATAGGTTGCCTAGACTCACGCAAACGTACCCCTATAATGCCAGATGTGATGAATATGATAGAGAGCGACATTGACTAGACTATTTTTCTAATGACATTTGTACTTTGAGAAATGAATGCTGAAGAAATAAACCTTCAATTAAATACATCATTTTGCGATCTGTTCCAATTTAAAAATTACAGAAAGAAAAATAACATAATTCTAAGTAATATATATTTTAAGTAATTTTCTTAAAATATATATTACTTAAAAGTTATATATACAAATTTTAATATACTTATCGTATTAATTTGTACGGTTTATAATTAAGATCGTATTGTAACTTTAGCGTCTCTCTCACAAAGTGCATTTTTATTGCAGTAAATACATTATTGTTGTACAGGGGTGCGAGACAAAAATTATGATGGAAAATTGGGTCGCCAGTATTGAAAGTTTGAGAAACACTGGAATAGACCCTTGTTTATCCGATGTTTAACTTTTGCAAATTTATCAACTTAAATGTTTTTTTACTGCTGGTATACAGCTGCTTACTTTAAAAGGTTTAAATTTCTAAATGTTGTGAAGTATAGCTTAAGAAAATCATTAATTAAATTAAAATTTAATTCATAAAATAGCCTATTAACACAAAAAAAAGTATTATAATGCGAAGGATGAATCTGATGCTTCAATAACAAGTTTTAAGATTTAACATCCATGTTGTCTTGTTTAACTCTAAATCTCCTCCATTATTAGTGACTAGTTTTCTTTTTATTTTAGAGATTGGCAAAGACAATGAAATTCCTTCTCACTAAGAAAAGCCATTAAAAACTTTCTCATGATACTTCGGGATAAATAAAAGGCACGTCTTTAAAGCCAAAATTGGCGACATCGGTTTCTTAATTTTAAGATGTCCGTTACAGCCTATTCCAGTATTTCTAACTATGTGGCACAAACCCTTTGGGGTGGGGATGTAAAAACCCTACGTGGAGGCCTCGAGCACATCAAAAAGTAGAAAATGAAAGGTTTGAAATAATTTTCAATTTGCTCAAAGGAAGCAAAACAAAATTTCCGACATAAATAAAATACACATTTACATTGATGTAATACACTTATAAATTTTTCCCCTAATAGGTGTGCGCTTTCGTATTTTCAACCTTTGCAGACCTAGTACGTTCCCCAGGAGATGGTAACGTTTTTTAGCGCAGCACCATATAGGCAATACCAATTACCGCACGATAATTTTGACGCCCAGTTTCCTCCCCAGAGGAGGCTCCTAAGCTCTGATGATGCGAACCTGCACTAGAATTTTAATTTTGCCGAGTTGAGTTGAGTTAATATTAACGTCACACTGTTCAGCTACACGAGGGCTTTTGGCGACGGACCACGTAATTTTGAACCATGGTCAAGTGACGTGGACGACACCTGAGTTAATTTTGCCGAAAGCACCTAAGCCAAAGAGACATTCTAGGGATTGTTACATGCCGTATAATCATATGACATGGCCGCTGTTGATTTTCTGCCTCATGAAAATTCACCAACTTGAGTCGGGGTCGAGCACACCACGTTGGGTACAGTAGGTCAGTGACAAACGAACCGCACCACCAAGGTGGCAAACTAAATATACCAGTACTGCACAATATATTTAATACTAAATTAAAAAGAAATTTAGTAATTACTAATGACTCCCACGGGCTTGTCACATAACTTGTCTTAATATTCAATGCCTTTTAAGGTTTAAGAGTATTTTTAGTGTCTAAATAAATTATTGCATTCAATACATTGTTACTGTAAAATGTTAGGGGAGCGATAAAAATTACGATTGAAAATTGGGTCGCAGTTCCTCTTACAAGGCGAGTTTCCCCCTCCCCTGCAATGTGACCATATTCATTCGTTACCTACTGTGGCAAATTCAACAGGCATTGCCTACATCAACAGGGAAACTAGATCTACCATCCTTCAAAATTTGAAATAAATCCGTAACCTCAAGACCTTGTGGTCTCATTGTAAATATAATTCTTTAAAAATTAATTTCGATATATACGAGAGAAAGAGTACAACTAAAGCTCGATAGATATATAGAAATTTAAGTAGAATTTTACCATCCTACTCTTTCGCATACACTTGCTAGAAAAAGTCTGCGTTCACCCATAAGACATACAGCAAAGATAAAATTTAATAGAAATACGATTTTTTCCAACAAGATTTCAAGAATTTGTTAACTATTATATTTAAATATCGAGCATGCAAGAATTAGTTTTTGAATTAAAACTAATTAGGATAATAGGAGTTTTGTGGCAAAACACACATAGGCAGAAAAGTCTGCATTCACTATTTGAATATTATTGATTCTCGCAATTTTTATCAACAGATGTTATAAGTTAAGAGTTTTTGCATTCAGTTATAAAGGTCAATAACTTAAGAAAATTGTGACGCAATAATTCTTACGTTTTTGTTAGATACAAAGCATGTCAAGGACATGGACAGTAAAAAGGAAATTAGTATCAGTGAGTGTAAAATCATTGCGAAAATGTAGAAAGGAAAAAAAAGTTGTCGGTATATAGCCAGATCCGTTGGACGACAGTATTCATCTATCCAGCATGTTATTTATAACTTTAAATCTACAAGAGTTTACACATCCAAATCTCGTTTAAGTCTTCCATCTAAAATCACAGAGAAAAACGAAGTATGGCATCTATGGTGAAAAAAATCCGTGTTTGACTGCAATTCAAATAGCAACAGACATTCAAGAGAAGTTTAACAAAAATATTAGGGAGGAAACTGCAAGAAAAATCTTGGAAAAAAGCTGGATTTCGTAGTCGAGTGGTTCCTAGAATATCTTATATTTCAATGACCAACCAGCTTAAGCAGATAGCTTTTGCAAAAGATTATATACATAAACCTCTGGATGACTGATATTCTCCGATGAGGGCAATTTTTGCATCTTCGGCATAAAAGGTCGTAGATTAGTCTGGAAAAAACCCTGCACAGCGTTTCAAAAAGAGCATTTAGTACCAATGGTAAAGCACGGTGGGGGTGGAGTCATCGTGTGGGGGTGCATGACGAACAATGGTGTTGACAAGCTGGAGTATATAGAATCAATTACGTGCGCAAATAAGATTACTTTCATGTCCTAAAAACATTTTAAAGGAAAGTGACAACAAACTCGGCTTAGGATAATCGTTTCGTTTCCAACACAACGATCCTAAGCAAAACCGGTGAGATTGTGAAGATTTGGCTCTTGTATAATATCCCAAATCAACTGCATATGGCCCCGCAGTCATCTTATCTGAATCCTACAGAATACCTACGAGATTTGCTGGAATATAGGATTCGTCAACACAATGTATCTAGCAAGGATATACTGATGAGTGTTCCTAAGGATCAACGGGAGAAGATAAGCGCTGAAGAAACCACCAGATTTGTTTGTTCAATCCTGAAGTCATTTCAGCAGGTTCTTAAATGATGGTTATTCAACCAGCAACTAAACAGCTCATTCCCTTTTTAAATAATTTTTATAGTTACTACTAAAACAGTGAACGCATACTTTTTCCTACTTTATTTTTATTAGTATAGCTACAAACCTGTTTTTATTTTAAAATCTATGAAGGCAAACCAAATATACTTTTATTACTCTGTTTACTCAAAATGAACTAAATATAATTTTAAAAAAATTTTTAAGTTCTAGTTTTTAAATTTTTCGTTGTTCATGTTAGCAATAGTACCTGGACGCAGACTTTTTCTAGCTAGTGTATGTGTTCTTTTAGACATCATTAGAATTGTGTAGAATGCTAGTGTAAATTAATACCATAAAAAAGTGAAACATTTCTGTAATTTAGTTGACTTCACAATTTCGAACCATGGTTTGATGAAAAAAATTCTTTTAGTCTCATTCCACTCTGCAGACTAATACTCTAACATGAGAAATTTCAACCTTGATATATTTAACGTACTACACAAAGATTTTTCAGTAACATGTGTTCTCGAACTCATGACTAATCCAAAAGCTACAAGTTTTCGACCAAGACTGTCTTGCATGATTAAACTGATCTTATGAGTTATCACAATAGTAATCATGGGTCTTATGAAAGGCAGTCTTATATGATGGAATGCGATTAATTCAAGATCCGAATCATATTGAGAGACTTCAATGTCAACAATCCTCTACAATCCCACAACAATCCAACTCTTTTCCTATGTGGTGTTAGAAAATTAAAACAAACACATATTCACCGAATATACTTGGGAATCTGGCATAAATTTACATAAAGTAAACAAAAAATTACATAGAAACGTGGTGCTTAATTTGATGTTTATTCGATAACAATGAAAATCTAAGAAACTTTAACACAAAAGACAGCTATTATCTTATACAAACATTCTAAAATATTTTAATGCAGAGTTCATATGTATTCTCATCTAAAAAGCATTTAATTACTTAAAAATAATTAAAACAATTTAATGAGTCCTTTTTCGAAATACCTCAGACAATTCTACTTGAACATATTTCTGATCCTAGTAGTAGAGAACTTTTTATTAAAAGTACTACCAAATACCCATTCAGGAAGGAGTAACAAATTTATACAGAATACAACTGAACAATTCCTATGTGCTTATGCATTAGTTATAAAAGTATCGCATAATCATTCAGTGTCAAAAGTAGATAAAAGCACTGAATCTACACTCGGACACAACAGTCGGGATATTCCTAAAATAACGTTCTTTAGTCTACATTTGAATTATTAAAACTTCACATTTATGCTATGCAAAATAAAAAGATTCTCTTACAGTTCTAATTAAATGCTGAGCAATTAGCCGAAATAAGTCAGTACTTCGACGACACTCAAAATCTATTATCCGCGGAAAAAAAAAGGATTTTCGATGCATTTGAAGAACTTAAAATACCACTAGCGTAGAAATATTCAATTTCTTTTTATACAGTCCTATAGAAAAGCCTCAATGATTATAGGATAAAAAAAAAGGATGTTATCAAAGAAGTCAACAAAAAAGTCAAGTGCATCTAGCACAGATTCATCTGAATCATCAACTTGAGCTTCAGCAGGGGAATTGCTCGACGCTGGAGACCTCTCAGCATTCTCAAATGTCGAACAAAAACACGATAGAGCGTCAATAAGGCTCGTAATACCACAAGTAAACAATATTCCACAAAGTCCATATTTCAATAAATCCATCAGCGTTCTCCAATTATCTGGACATATTGCGTCAAATATGTAGTAAAGTCCTAAACTTGTACCCAAGTTGGCAATTCCCATTACTCCTGCTATCCGCCCATGGTTAAAGACCTGTGAATGCATCTAAAAAGTAAAATTTTTTAGAATCAAACAAATTTTAAATTCATGTTTAGATGCCCTGCATGTTCCCTTTAATTTAGTAAACTCGGGAGAAGGCACGGACTCAATACTAACGTCGGTCGTGCAGAGTGACGGAGTCACCACAGTACTTTTTATAATTTTTTTTTATTGTACACGATAAAAAAAAAGTTATTCCAGTGAATAATTTAATTACGAGAAAGTATACTTCCCCTTTTTTCTTTGATAATTTGAAAAAAAAACTAAGGAGTTTCAAATCTGCGCGACTTTAATAAAGCACACAAATCACGAACACTTTTCACTAACATAAGTATATTTGCAGGCGTTGGCTTGGTGGCGTTTTTCGTTTGTCGCTGGCCTTCTGTATCCAAATTTGCAGGTTCGACCCCGACCCATGTCGATGGATTTCATGATATAGGAAATAGACGGCTGCCATGTCCACTCG
This sequence comes from Trichonephila clavipes, assembly GCA_019973935.1. Lineage (NCBI taxonomy): Eukaryota > Metazoa > Arthropoda > Arachnida > Araneae > Nephilidae > Trichonephila > Trichonephila clavipes. Next base: position 61,040 of record BMAU01021380.1, read on the forward strand.
TGTCCATGCATTAAGGATAATGAAGTTCCATACATTAAGGATAATGAAGCAAGGATAATTAAGAAAGGATAATGAAGAAACACAGAGACAAAGAAAATTTAACTTATTTGTAAAGTCTATTTATTAAACAAAAGGTAAAGAGCAAAAAAGAATGCTATATGTTTGATATAATTAATAAAAATTGCGATTTTTACTCCTGGAACAAATTTCAAAAACATATTTACAAAAAACAATATAACATGGTTAGTATGATGGTTGATACGGAAAATGTCTCCCAAACGATGCAATACTGGCCTTACAACGCCTAGGCAGGCTGAGTATCAAATTATCAATCTGATCATGGGAATATTACACCATTCATCAAGCAATGCCCTCTGGAATGCCGGTATACATGTGGGAGGGGTGGACGGGCTGCAATTCGTCGGCCAAGTATATCCTACTTATGCTCAATTGAATTCAAGTACGGTGAGTGTGCTGGCCAAAACGTACTTGTGATATCTGATATCCTCCGATTCAAGGTACTCGTCTACAATATTTTCACGGTGAGGACGGGCGTGGTCATAGATAAACAGAAATTCAGCACCCATAGCACCCCGAAACAAACGTACATGTTGTTTCAGAATGACATCCCGATAGATGTGTCCTGTCATCGTTACACTCTGAACATGCAAGTCAGTTCTGGAACCAAAAATTCCTCACCAAACGAGCTATCCTTCACCACCGTAACTGTGTCGTTCAATGGTGTTCTCTTGGTGGTAACGGGTACATGGTGCTGCTCTCCATATTAATGTCTGGCGAGAATCAGACTGCAAACTAAACCTGGACTCATCGAAAATAGTCACAAGACCACTGTTAGGGTGTCCACAATGCATGCTCTCTACTCCAAGTTAATCGCAGGCGACAGCGAGTTGTGGTAAGTGGAACACATCGGATAGGCCTACGAGCATATAGACCAATGTGCCCTAAGCGCCTGTACACGGTCTGCCTTGAAACTGTTGTACCGGTAGCTGAAGAGAGCTGTTGAGACAGGTCTGATGCTTTGCTTCGTCTGTTTCTTTTAGCAGTAACTGCAAATACCGGTCCTCATTCGGCGTTGACCTGTGCTGTAACATCTACTCGCATTACCATCATCTTGGAATCGTTGCAAAGCCTGGAGATAACACTGGGGGCGATTCCAAGTTCTTCGGATACTTGGAGCTGAGTACGTCCACTTTAGAGACGTCCAATAATTCTACCACGTAAATCATTCAAATGCTTTCTTTGTGCCATAACTATGCAGTTATTGCACTGAAAGGCTTTTAAGGCGCTTGTGAAGAATTTTACTTTGCCAACATTCCTTATATACCCCTCTCTTACACTCTCGTCATTGTGACGTACTATCAGCGCCATCTAAAGGTTTCCTGTAATTTGCATATTCAAGATGTGTTATAATTCTACAAGTGAAATTTGTATTTTAGAGTTCAATTTCTGTGTGATTCTGAATTATCCTTAATTTATGGACCCGAGTGTAGTATGATTATACGGCATGGCCACCATTGTAAGAGATTCCTGAGGGAGTGCTCTAGGCAAAATTAAATCCTAGTACAGATCGCATCGTCAGAGCTCGGATTCCTCCCTCTATGGAGGAAACTGGGTGTCAAAATTGCCTGCGGAGATTGGTATGCGCCTATTTGTCGCCGCACTAAAAGATGCCTGCTTTCGGAGATGTACTAGGTAGATTGATGAAATTTCTGTTAACTGTTCGTAATTGGCCATTAGCAAAATATTTGCAGGCGAAACATTTTGTTCATGGCATCTTATTTAATTGCACTTCGATCGAAGATCGAAAAATAGCGGGTTTATATTTTTCTTGCTGGTGTCTTTGACAGGGCGGCGTGCACTTTTGGCTTCACAGAGTTTTTTTTTACCCATTTGAAAATTTTCCTTTCAACCTAAATGTTTAATGTTCATCTCTTTCTCAAGTTTTTTTTCTCTATTATGATTAACATCCATGGTTTCATCCAAGTTCCATATGATTAACATTCATAATTTCATTGCAATTCCAATTTAATCCAATAGATCGCAGTGGCCAATTTCTTAAATATTCTGTTCATTTACATTTATAAACCATGATGAATCGTACAATACAGCAATCAAAATCACCAAAGTTGTTCAAAAAAGGGAAAATGTAGCCTGTTCATAGAAAATATTTTGGAACAAAAGTAGTCGTGACGGGAACCTTAAGATAATAAAACGACAGCACTCTTCAATCTCAAAGGGGGGAAGAGGATTAATGACAAATACGTTTTGGTTCCCATGAAAACTCATCTAGGAAGGTCATTGATAACAAATTTTTTCAGAACTAACGATTCTGTGAGCCTGAGGAGACTTTGTGCCCAGTGAGATCGCTCCCGATTTAAAGATTTTTATGTTTACATATGAAAACAAAGATTGCCTTTCCAGGTTGAGTTCATCCAAATTCTAAACAGGCAATAGGGAAAAGTATCAGTTTACTTAACCATTTAGTGTAATAACGTTATTAGGTACGGATAAAGGTGCTTTGTATTATACCGTCGACGAAATCAAAGAAAGGTCATTCCATGATACCTACCTTTTCTCACATGCGCAAATGCTAATTTCCGTGCAAGGCTTTGCTGTATTCACTTGTTAACAAATTGGCATTTACTATTTTTGAAAAAAAAATGCGCATACGCATGAAATATCCAATAACTAGATTTAGATAATAGCTACTAAATTTACATCCAAGATGTTTCTTTTTACCCAAAGGGCGAAATACCCATCTTTTTTTTCCAAAACTCATACATTATACGATATTTTTGGAGGGTGAATACTACAATGCGTTATCTTCAGAACATAGGTACGAACTTTTAATAATTTTTTAGCAACAAATACAAGACATATTGAAAATTATACTTTCGGACATACTCAAATATTGCGCTTCAACATGCTTAGGAACGGTTCACTAACGGCTATATATCTCGTCATTCGGTGCCGTTTTCTTCCATTTGACGATACAGTTTGATGGTATAACACGCAAGTACCAAATAAAGCAACGAAATATAATAGATGCTTTGTTTGTTACCAAATTACATTAATCCATTCGAAGATGTTTTTATTCGAAACAGGACTATTTTCAATTAGCACCACATTCTAAAGATACACTAGTGTTTGTGAAGAAATCGTAATTTTGAAGCATAGTCAAGCAAAGAGAACACACCCACACTGACAGCGCACTCAAGAGAGGACGAGTTATATTAACGTCAGAGGGATAACTCTGAGAGCTATAGATGGGTCTCAATTTTGAACCTCCATCAACTGACTGTAACGACCCCCACTCTCCTAACTACCACACCAACGGGAGGACATTAAAATATCAATCAATATTATTTATCCAATAACTCCAGACACAAAATTCTTTACAGCACGACGTACTATCTACTTTAACTACTACAAAAATCACGCTGTCCTCGCTAAGAACAAACCCCAAGAAAATACATGTTCTTTGTTTAGAAAAAAACCAAGCCCTGAGTGTCGGGCTAAAACAAAGGAAATCGTTCTTTACCCAAAATTCAGTCCAACACCTTCACACTCCAAGGAATCCTTTTTGTCCGCCCTGGCTCGAAGGTCAACTACGTTCTTACCACAGACTTGCAACCCATCCCCCTATATGCAGGAATTGCGCCAAACATTCCATAATCTACTGCCAACAGTAGCCGCATAGCCTCAACAGATATAACGTGCCTCGGACACCTGTACACGGCTGGACTTCAGTCGCCCCAGGACTCAATCCCGGGGAAATCTGGTTTGTGACCATAGCCCTGAGGCTACCGTTTTTTGCCATGCACCCTACTCAAATCTTCTACACCACTCCAAAGTGAGGACTTTGAACCTCAACAGATTAAACGTGCATTAACCCCCCCCACACACACAAATGGTGGCGTTTTGAAATCCAGTGTTTTGATAATTTGCAAAACATCAACGAAATTTAGGTACAGGCATCCGTGGTAAAATAATGTTTCGATATCACATGGTAGAAAATTTGATATATAAACCGATTTGATAAAAATTTGATTTAGGAAGCGGAATTATATTATACGGCACAAAATTGGAATTTTTAATTAAAGCGAATTTGTTAAAGGAGTACTAGTGGATAGTTAAAAAGCGAATTTTAAAGCTTAGCTCCTTACAGAGATATTTCCAAAGAAATGCAAGATCAAAACAGAGAGGTCATTAAATGCAACTATGTCAGATAACTTGGGTAATGATGAACAAATACCTAGTGAAGAGGAATTTCAACCAACTTTGAGAAAAACAAATGAGCCCGTAGTTACTGGTGAGAGTTCGGAAACGTTTGCGATCTTAGGAAGCCGTTTTTATTTTATAATAAATTATTTTATTACGTTTATTGTATTTCTAATTTTATTTCATATTTTAGTTTGGTTAAAAACTTGAAGCTAACCTCTTCATTTGTATGTTATAATTGAATGTAATTCTAGCCGTCATTAGGCCGCGGTAGCCGAGTGGTATAGGTATCGGACCGTGGCTTGCTTTGTCACGAGTTAGAACCCTGTACCAGATCCGCCGTGTAGGGCAGCGATGCACGTTAAATCTGTCGAGAGCTGAAGCGTCCTCCCGTTGGTGTGGTGTGGTAGTTAGGAGAGGGGGGTGCCAGCTCAGGTGTCGTCCACGTCACTTCACCATGGTTCAAAATTACGTGGTCCGTCGCCAAAAGCCCTCGTGTAGCTGAACAGTGCGACGTTAATATTCAATCAATCTAGCCGTCATTAAACTTTATATCTTAAGACTCAATTTTCATGCAACAGTGCTCAATGCCCTGATTTGAATGAAGTACATGCATAATTAATTAAAAAAAATAAAAACAAAAAAAGTCTCTTATAATATGGTTTCTATATTATACGAGGTGTAAAGCAAGGTACGAATCAAGAGTATACGAATGAAATCTGTACCAGAGATCTACATTGATAGATTCATGGAAGAATTTTAACTATTGCTGGGCGTATTCTAGCACTTAGCATATTACAACAAGTATTACTTGTAAGAATATTCTTAAAATTCAATTTAAATTCAATTAAAGAACATAAAATTCCTTGCAAACCTTTTCGTGAATGGAGCTCAAATCTAATTCTTCAGAGACTTACAATTGAATAAAAATACAAATACTGCAAATTTATTAAATAAAGAGATTTCACTATTAAAATAGAAAATTCGGGGCAATGTAATTTTATTTCGGATTTACCCGATTTATCAAAGTTAATTCTCAAAATAATAATTTCTTAAATATAAAAGAATTTGAGGGAATACTACTGTAAGAACAAAAATTCCATAAGTAAGCTTGTATAGTTTAATACTCTGCAAATATTATGCTAATAATAGTCGATAAATTCCCGAAAAAAAAAAAAACCTTATACTCCCAGATGTACGTTGGAAGAGATCACCTTGGTGAGGGGGTGGCATTAGAAAGAAAAAAACCCATCAAGAATTCCTTTTCTGTACTGTTGGCGTTAGTTGCAGATCACTTCCGATAAAGCGAATTTTTCATTCGTCGGATTTTGCAATTTGGTCTTTGGAACATCGTGCAAAAATATAAATTATAATTCCCGTTTTGCTCAAGAAACCAACATTGTTTTCTGACTAAAACGCTGAAAAAGGGATTTTAAACGATCACGAATATGAAAATAACCATTCTAAAAGAAATATTTATTAAGTTCTACGTTACGCATTTTAATTTCTTAAATAATAGCTAGTAATTAAAGCTATAAGTTGATCTATAAGATTGAATGCATTCGTATTACACTGTAGCTGTTTTTATATAAATAGAATAACTTACATATTTTAATAAATAAATAAAAAAAATACATATTTAAAAATGTTTAAAATATTGCAATATTTTGAAATACGAAAGGTTTATAATACTAAAATAAGGTAGGGTTTAAATAGTATGATACATTTCATAATTCTATAGTTTCATACATCAGAGACTACTATTTTGGAAAATAGCGTGCACAACGCAAAAAATACCAACTATTTATTGAGAATTTTCATATGCTTATAATTTTTAAATTTTATTTTAATCATTTTATACTTTTCTGAAGCCCCATTCTTTTATAAATAATGGGCAAAGGATTCGAATCATTTAATTTAAATATAAAAGAATTATACCTGTTTGAAAAATGTTTATATTTCCACACCTCTAAAGAAATATAACACACCTGAGACCTCTTAAAACAAAATATGAAGTAACTTACTTTTAAGAAGTATAAGAGCAGTCAAGGAACTAACTGTAATATCAACTCGAGAACTGCTTGTAAACCTAATTCAGAAATTTTACACACTCCATTTCACATATAAACTTTATGGTTGATTGGTTGATTTGTCTCTCATATATTTAAAAAATGCAGTGAATAGTTGATTTATTGCTGTTAATAGATTGGTGATAGACCTCGTAATTTCCAACCATGGTCAAGTGGCTATACTTTCATGTGACTAGGCAATACTTCTATACTAAGCTGGCAACCCCCTTTCCAAGCTTCCACGTGACCGCGGTAGCCTAGTGGTCAATGTATCGGATCCTGGCTGACATGTCATGAATTCGAGTCCAGTACCACTAAAGACACACGTTAAATCTTTCAAGAGATAAACGTTGCTGTGTAAAAAGGTATTTAGGAGACGTGGTGCCAGTTTAGGTTTCCTTCTCGTCACTTGACCATAATTCAAAATTACGTGGTCAATCGCCAAAAGCCCTCGTGTAGCTGAACAGTGCGACGTTAATATTCAATCAATCAATCAACAAAAATTAAAATACGATCTACAATTGAAGAAAAGGACTCGGCTCCTTTTTGTAGACATAAGAACATTGTGTAGATCTATCAAATTTTGAAATTCTCGTCTTAACATAACTTTAAAATTTAATCAGAGTCAAATTTTGGTTTTATACGGGGGCTTTTTTTGAGCAAGGTCCATTGGCAAGTACAGTTCTGCAATTCACACGTGCGCCGCAACAAATCTTAGCATCTCTGACCATCATCCTTTATTGAAAACAATCGAGCCATTTCCACTTCTGTAGCAATCGTGTAAGCTTCGCTGTGCGTCATTAAAATATGTAAGGTGATTGAATCTTCCGCCAAGTGTGATATATGATCTGTTATCCGTTTTTTGACTGCGAGAAACATCTCCATATTGCAGAGATTTCTCGCCAGATAACATAAGTTTATGCCCCTGAACAATGATTGATAGCAAAGTTTCAAAATGGAACATGGAAGTGTAAAGATGGATCAACAAACTTCCATGGCGAAGAATGCTCAGGTCGATCCTCAGTAATCACTGATGATTTGATGCCAGCAGTTGAAACAAAAATTCGTTAAAACAGGGGATTCACGATAACCACTCTTTCATTGGAATTAAGAAATTGTGCTCTCGGTGGGTATCCAGACTCCTCACACTGGAACACAAAGTTAATAGCTTTGCCACTTCATTCGACTTTTTGATTCGTTACAAGAAATATATGACATATTGAGGCGAATTGTTACTGGAGATGAAACATGTGTATTCCATATCACCCCGGAATCAAAGCAACAATCGATGGAATAGCAACACACATCCTCTCTCATCAAGAGCAAAGCCAAACAAATGCTGTCAAAGCGCAAGATTATGACAATAGTGTTCTGGGATCGGCGCAGTGTTTTGCTGGTGGACTTAGGCCACAAGAGGAACAACGATCAGCTGCTCAGGTACCTACTGAGCACAAGTCTAGGGAAGATCCGAAGAGCATTGCAAAACAAACGGCGTGGCATGCTGTCAAAAGGTGTTTTACTTCTCTACGATAACGCAAGGCTTCACGTTTCTCGGTCGAATCGAAACTTAATTGAATCTTTTGGCTGGGAGGTTTTGGACCAAGCACCATACAGACCCGACCTTGCTCCCAACGATTTCCACCTCTTCCGGTACCTCAAACGCTATCTTGGCGGTTAGCAGTCCAGTGATAAAGACGGGAAATCGGCCGGAAACGCTTGGGTATCCGTCCAGGTGGCAGCCTTCTTTGATAAAGGTTTTTAAATGTTAGTTCTAAGGTATTACAAGTGTTTCAATAATCTCGGCAATAATGTAGAAAAATAGGCAAAAGTATGTATAATCCTAAAACAAGTAATACAAAAAAAAAAATAAGTCAATTTCTACTTAGATCAACAAAGAAAAATTTTATTTTAGCTACTTTTTATTAAATAGTTACAATTAATATAAATCTGTCATATGTATATACATATGGCAGAATCACAACATTAAGTGGTAGTTAATTTTTACTAATTATTATTAAAGTATAGTATTGCCATCCAAAACAATCGTGTATATAAATTTCAGTTCAAATGAATACTTTAACACCTGAGAAAAAAAAACTTTTCCAGTTTTGACACAAGTCGCCAAAACAGTCGATAAGTCACCAAAAATGATGCCAACGTTGTTGTTTTTGTAATTCTTTAAGTAATTAGTTTTAATCAATCAATTTTTATTAATTATAACATTGTAATCCAAAATAATCCTTTATATAAAATTTCATCTCAATTGAGCACTTTAAAATATATTTTATTAACTGAAAATTCCATTAAGATAAATAATTAAATATATTGAGAGTGTGCGCTAATAGTAGGAATTAAATAAAGGTTTTTTTAAACAAAATACTGTCGTTATTTTTTAAAAATTTAACGGATCTTACTTAAAAAACAGCCCTCGTATAGTCATAGTTCAAAGCAAGTTCTCATTACTTTGATGTATGATTGGAAATACTGGGTGTAATTTAATTTCTGTGATTGAGTTATGGTTTTCTTCTACTTAAAATATAATTATTTCTTGGTCAAAAATTGATAAGCTTTTTTCTCACATTTTAAAGTGCTCAACAGAGCTGAAATTTTCTACACACGATTGTTTTAGATCAATGGTTCCCAAACTTTTCTTTACCCCTGAACCCCTCCCTCTCAATGTTTCTGCGTAGCAACCGCAAATCCACACGATCACTAGTTTTTAGATTACTCTTTTGTGTGTGCGTGTGATGAGGCGTTTTTACGACACTGAATCAATATTTTACCAAATTGAAAGACTGAAAAATAGTCAAAAGCATCTCATCCCATAATGCAGGACATAAAATTGGATTTAAATCCCTCATTTGTGGATATTTTAATAAGATGCTCCTGTATAATTATACATTAATCTGTGTTCGAGATCCGAGGTAGTTAATACGCAAAAGGGTTCAACACCCAGTCGGGAATATCCCAGGGAATTTTATTTAAATTTCTATTAAAATAAAAATGGATCAATTTTCTAAAATTTAAAATTAAAACTTGCGTGGACACTCTGATGTTAATCAAGGACACCTAAATAAATTTTAATTTTCCACGGACTCTGAACAATATCGGAGATCCTTGGGGGTCCGTAAGGACCACTTTGAAAACACCGTATGATATGATTATAAGATGGTTATAATTAAGAATAAGCTATTTATTAAAATCAATAATTTAAAGAATCACAGATACAACCCCGTTATCATTTTTTGCGACACACTTTGGCGACTAAGAGTTTTTTCTCAGGTTTTAAAGCTCTGCATTAAGGTAAGCTAAAAATTTCGATACACGATCATTTTAGATGGCAACAGGATAAATTATAATTAATAAAAATTGATTAAAAGTAAATATTTAAAGAATCAAATTTTACTTATAATTTCCATTATTTACTGTGTGAAGCAGTTGATTATTGAAAACAGCAAATTAAGCTATCTCCTACAATTAAAATTAATTACTGAATAAATTCAATGTGACTCAACATTAACTTTCACTCTTAAAATTTAAGGTGTACAAATTTATTTTCCGCTAAGTGTGAAGTTTGAAATAAAACCAATGTTTAAAAATTTTTTTTTCCGGTGTTATCTTTCACTTATATATTGTTGGTCTATACTCTGAGGAATATTTAATTAGAGCTGAATGAAATATGCCTAGAATTGTATTATACCATATTTATTCGAATCTAAGCCGGACTATTTTTTCCAGTGTTATTGCCACTTAAAATCGTGTGTGGTTTAGAATGAAAGGCAAAACATTTGTTGAAAGGGGAAACTTTCAAAAGCAAAAAGGTAGCCGTCCATTCTAGCTACTTACATCGATGACTTATCATTTCGCAGTTTATCTCTAGTATTCCATCAATCTAAAACATCGTTGCCTTCTCGCATTTAATTTTTTTGTGTGTGTGTACTGTTTCTTTTAATCACCTAATTATCAAAAATATCAGTAATAGCATTACGGCGAAAGTGGGAAAAGCCAGCAAAGTATATGAAGAAAATAACGAAAGCAGAGCAGCGATCATTGAAAATTTGACACGGATGAAGCAAATACACATCGATGGTTTAAACAATTTAATACAATTTTTCTTATAAATGTACAAGTCTTTGATAATTATTTTACCTTCCTCTATTACATTCTTTAAAAAAAATACTGCACAACAAATGCATTGGATGGCAAGGAAAATGATACAATGTGGGAAATGATTCCGTAGTCAGCTGTGACAATGAGAGTCACATATCATTTTTGAAACACGATTCTATAATTATTGTAACCGTCAGTATTATGTATATTTGAAAGTTTTTAATGATAGTAAAAGAAATTATTTAGTAACACATTATTTCTCATTAATTTTTTTAATCTCTTAATTATTGGATATCGATGAACCTTTTACACAATTTTATTTTTTTTTCAAAATAGTGTAGAGAATCGAAGCCAAAATTTTTCCACAAAAAATGTTTGAGGTGCGGCTTAGATTTGAGAGATACGGTATATATCTTTGAACAATTAAAAATATAACGAGAAACACTTTTTTGAGAAACATTCAATGTTTTATAACAACTTTCTATAAATGCAAAAGGTTGCTTTGAAATCGGATGAGCATGTGTAGTGTACCTGATTAGTATGACCACGCTTTCAAAAATGAATTAATCAAAGATTTCTTACTGTTTCTCATGTTCCATAAAGAAAATTCTAAATTTTTTTTAGTGAAATGCAAAATAGATCGTTCAACATCCAACTTTTGAAACATTTTCATTTCAAAATGCCTTCATCGCAAAAACAAGCTCCAGCTGTGCAATATGGTTCCTTGAATTTAAATCTGAGACATACGTAAACTACGGACTACCTGTAAACGAAGTCCACCCCAAAGATTCAAAATATATAAAGATTCATGTTTTATAACTTATTCATAATATTTATTAATTTTATTTTTGAAGATTATATATATCCTCATTATATATATAGGTAGCATATTATCCAAATCAAAATCTGGCTGCCCTAACACAAGCCGAGATGTTGCTCGTATAGAATCTATGTGTTTCTCGAGACTAACAGTGAATACATTGAAGTCATGCAATAAAGAAATTTAAAAAATAATAAAACTTGGATATTTTAGAACATTTGAAGTTAAAATTAGAAAGTGTAGCCATGCTTTTGGACATCGGATATAATGCATAATAACTTATTCTGATTAAATTTTTATAATATATCATTTCCATTTAACATTCAATGTATATACACTTAATAATCATAAATTATATTTTAAATCTAATACCGAGTACCTACAATCGTACGAGATTTAGCGGAATAAGAAACATTGACAGCAATTACGGTATGTTAAACACAAATATATATTGGGATTTATTGGATTATTCATGTATTATTTCGAATGTATGTTTTTTAAAATACAGTACTTAGTTCTAAACCTTCGCCAACTTATTTGTCGACGCACCAATATGAAAGGAGCAAGTGAGGAAATTTGTTTTCTCACGCATGTATGAAAGCCGACAGTATTTGGCAAGCTTTTCTTTTTATTTGGTTATGTCTTGGATTAGCGAAATTGGCTGACTTCATAATATGCAACCATCATAACTTCTAAATACAATTGGAATACACGAACAAAGATCTACCTGAATCTGGGGGTGCATGAGTGTCTAAAAATTGACATTCTCCAACAACCCTTATTCGAACTCGTGGTCGGCGTCTCAGGAGCTCGTGCCCTAGTGCCATTGATGACCCGCCGTGTAGAGAACCTAATACAGGCTCATTCTTATGAAGCTCAGAGTTCTCTCATTGGAGTGATACGATTGTTTTGAAAGAGGATGCAAAACCACACAAGTGTCATCCTTGGTACTCAGAACTCGTAATCTTGATCCACGGTTATCACCCAAAGCCTTCGTGATGCTTCAGTGAGCGAGTTTTTTTACGTCGCACTAAAAAGCAAAAGTGGGATATTGACGAAATATTCGTAATTTTTAATCGATATCAAGTGACGAGGATTACACTCGAGTCGGCCCTCTCCACCAAGCTAATTTGCGTACGGAGCTTTAACAAATTTAACGAGTATCGTGATTGAGTGAAAATTAACGTTGCACCATTCAGCTACTAGGACTTTTGGCAACAAACCCCAAAATTTTCAACCATGGTCAAGTTATGAGGACGACACCCGAGCTGGCTCATCTTTCCTAACTACAGCATCCCACCAATTTAACGGTATTGGCATTTCTACATGATGAGTCTTCACAGTTGTATTTGGACTATTTCTTGAGTCTCTGAAAGCATCGTCAGTTACAAATTAGAGTCTATGAACAAACTTCTGCAGCCCTAATGAATTCTTAAGTTAGTAAGATTACCGAGTAAATATGTAATGTATTTGCATACCAAAGTAGAATGAAAGACTAGTTCAAAAAATGAGTGCTTTGGTTCAGGTTTACACCAATCTAACGATATACGAAGTATCTCAAGCTTTAATCAAATGAAAAAAATGACCCCGCAGATGGCAATCTAATCGTATAGCATGTGATGCCCCTTTTGATGTGCAACATGACTATATTTTTAGGATAGATATTTGGTAGAATCAGGATTAACATTAAAAGATATCCAAAACTATCATAATCATTACCATTTAAAACACCAAAATACAATAAATTCACATTTAACATAACCACAACCTTGATCTTCAAATAGCAGTACAAGTACTAATACCCGGGTGTATTTTATGTGTATCATTCCTCCATTATTCCCTTTCACACGAAACTATTGAAAGTTAATGAAATCTGGGCGGATCGCAGATCCATTGTCATCTCCGAAAATGCAATGAATTTAAAGTATGTGGTCGCAAAAGTCCCTGGTCAGAAAAAAGCATTGTCGTGAACTATAGTAATCTAATTATTTTCCTCGGTTTAAAAAATTATACATTTTCCATTTACGAATTCTTTATAACTAGCTGGTATACCCGTTCTTCGCACGGGTGAATGGAAATATTGAACAATACAGATTGAAGAATAAAGATTTTAATAAGTACATTTTGCGCAAATTGCAAACTAAACGAGAAAAAAAAAATCTTTGCATATCGCAGTTGAACAAAAAGAACGTCGCCCAACCAGTATAGTAGTTAGCGATGCTGACTGCAGTGCTGTAGGGACTGGGTTCGAATCCCGGAGAAGACATGGAGATTTCTAAATGTATAGTGCCTTTGCGGTATGGGGTACTCTAAATAGCGGTCGAGCTGCAAGTCCTCTTGTGTAGTTGGTTTGAGGGGAAGAGAGGCGAGGGGCCCCTGGCCACCCACAGGGTTTTCTCTCTTTAAATTGGGGTGGAGTCGAGCAAAATCGTAATGTCACCTGCATGGTGATCAAAGCTACGGCTAACGACAGGCGTAAAAGTTCCAGCTCTTAGCCGCGATGAATTTCACGGGCCTCAATATGACTTCTTCAGGCAGGTGGCATTAGTCACAACACAAAAATATCAGGTTTGTTAAATTTTAAGTCTGTAGATCTAATAGCTGATAAAAGGATTTTTTTAAAAATTTATTGAAACCGTAACTCCTGTGGTCGCTATTTGAAAATACGTTCCTTAGCTGATCTCTGCTCATCAAAAGTTACACATTTTGTGCAATGAAGGCTTAAAATAGTGTAAATAATTTATATCTGGTTGTGTGTAATACGTTAATATTACTTTCTGTTGCATTTAATTTATGTTAAAATTGTAATATTCGCAGGCAACACCGTTCCTTACATAATGGCGATTAAATAGAAACCTAGGTCAATATTGGCGATAGAGCCCAGTTGGCATCTTTTTTTGCGACCCTGTTGGCAACTTGGCGATGGATTGAATGGTGCAGAAGTTTATATAATGTAGCGCCACCTGTTGGGAGGTGCAACAAAGGTAAATATATATAAGCACAAAATCCTCCACTAAAAAATACATATACATGCCAATTCTAATAGTAATTGGATGAACGGTGTTGGAATAAAGAGATTTCATAAATACAAACATCCATTTATATCTATTTTTTTTCGAGTGTTATTGCAATATCGGTTAGGCCACTTTGAAGAATCTAGCGTTGTGGTACAATACTCTTAGTTTTCACGATACAGATCACATACTTCACAAAATTACACGGTCCCTTTTAAATAATTCTCGTATTACTTCGATGGGTTAAATTAATAAACAAAACATCCCATAGCCGCAGTAGCCAAATGGCCATCAACTCGCGGCCAGCGTGCCAACGCTGAATCATGAACCGTTTACTTAATACACTGGCTTTAATTAATCCACTGCCTACGAGGATTGTTTATTTGATGTTGATTTCAGTCACATGATTCATGATTCGGCATTATGGATCCATTAACGTTGTTTTCATTATTACTCCCCTGTTCTAAAAATGTCTAATGAGAATGCAAGGTCTTGTGGTCCAAGATTTAGTTGAAATTCTGTAAAATGGCCGATTTTTAGTTTTACCGTCGATCGAGATATGCGGTTATAGGGGTCACTTTTCTCCTGTTCTAGCGAAATGCTTTTATTTTGTAATAATTATTCTGTACTTAAACGAATGATAATCTTATGCGGTTTCTAGTCTCATTTAAGTCATTTCATTTCCAATTTAATCTTGATATGTAAAAAAAAATTTTTTGTAAAGAAAAGGTTATTCACCTTCCACGGATTAAACCCGGCTCTTAACGACGAGGAACACCGATCTGTTGCTGCTACGCTAAACCCATTACGTGTATTAGTTTACTACAGAACTGAATTTAACAAGCGAAATGCCTTTTCACAATTTCAAATATCCAACAAATTATCAAGCAGTGGCCTCTATAACCATATATCTGCATCTATAGGGATACAAAATCCAATATCCTGCAAAATTTCAACTAAATCCGTGACCTTAAGTCCTTGCACTCTTGTAAATGAATTTCTGTAAAACTATTTAGTTGCATTAGAGGGAAAAAAACAATGTAGCTAAGGCTTGGTGGAATTTAAGTGGAAGTTTACTATCTTACTTTTTCGCAGATCTGCTCTATTAAACAGCATTGGAATTGTATAGAATGCTATGGAAACTAAAGTTCATACCATAAATAGAAGCAACAAATGGATACAGCTTACTTGACTTCCGAATATCGAGCCAAGGTTTGTTGAAGAAAATTATACCTGTATTGGCAACCCACTCTACGGACTTGTATGCCAAAACGAGCAAATCCAACCTTTACATATTTAACATACAACACCGAGATTTTTCAGTAACTTATGCAGTTGAACTCACGACTAATGTAAAAATACTAGCTACAAGTTTGTGACAGAGACTGTCTTACGTGACCACAGTAATTTTTATGAATAATCTTTAGTTTTATGCAAGATAGTCGTACATGATGGGGTAGAATCATTAATCACATCCTAACTCAAGTATCATGAATCCCGTACAATCTGACAGCAATCCCTTTAATTTCTATATAGAATTGTGGAAATGAAAATAAGCACAGATTCACCAAATATGCTTAGGAATCCGTCATAGCCTTACAGATTGATTGATTGAATATTAACGTCGCACTGTTCAGCTACACGAGGGCTTTCATAGCCTTACAGAAAAAGTACACAAAAGATTACACAGTTTGATTTTTATTCGACAACAAAATGAAAATCTAAATATCTTTTTTTAAAAAATACAAGACAACTATTAGCTTATACAAACAGTGATCTAAAAGTATAAGGCTTATTTGCAAATTTTAAAGGAAATTCAAATGAATAAACATAATTTTAGTGAGTCATCGTTTGAAATATTACAGACATTTATTCTAAAAAACATTTTCTTCCTCGGTAATTTACTTCCTTTTTAATAAAAGCTCTAGCAAAAACAGTGAGGAATGTACAACAAATTTATAAAGAACAAAACTTAACACATTCTCATTTTTTTATAGTGTTGAATTACGTAGATTTAAAAGTTCATTGAGAACATATTTCAAAGCATTATCAGGTAGGACATTCCTCTAATAACGTCATTTTGTCGTATTTAAAAATTATTAAAAGTTCGTCACATTTATGCTATACACGAATAATTCATTTACTAATCTCTTGCAATTCTAATTCAATTCTGGTCAATTAGTTAAAATAAGTATTTCGACCACACATTTAAAAATTATTCATGAAAAATGAAGATTTTCGATGTATTTGAATAGTTTAAAATGGCCATTGCGAAAAATTATATTTCTTCATAAGCAGTCCTATAGATAAACGTCATAATAATTCTTAGAGGTCAAAGGTGGTGACGCATTCATAGTAATATGCCTCTTCAGATTCATCAAGAAAATAACCTGGAGCATCAGCAGGGGACCTTTCAGCATTCTCAGAAGTGAAATAAGAATATGGTAAACTTAGAGATTCAACAAGGCTTGTAATACCATAAGCAAATATCATTCCACAAAATTCATGCTTCAATGCAAACTTAAGCGTTGTCCAATTATCTGAACATATTGCGTCAAATATGTCGTAAAGTCCTAAACTTGTAAGCATTATGGCAATTATTCCCTTTACTCCTGTTAACAGTTCATGGTAAAAGTTTTCTGCGTGCATCTGAAAAAAAAAAGTAAATGCATTTTTTAGAATAAAAAATAGTTTTCAATTCACGCTTAGGTGGCATGCACACGATTCCTCGAATTTAGTTACCGTAAAATCCAGCTTTGTAAAGAGATCGAAACTAATGGGTGCGTATTATACATCGAATATAAAAATGATAACTTTAAATATCGTCGGCCTGGTTATGAGAATGCTCCACAAAGGAAATAAACTTAATATAGGAGTGCTATGCGCCAAGTGTTGTTTAGCGCAATTTCTTAATCATGTCAAACAGCGATTGTTATCGAGTTGTATGGAGTTCAAGATGGCGTCCTAGCGGTAACAAATCGTCAGGAAAACTGTAGAGAACTGTTTTGAAATACATTTCAAAGGAAGAGAAATGCAAGAAAAATTAACTCTAATATATGTTCTCAATGGCAACCACATTGCTACACGATAAAAATATCAAGGTGACCATATTGAAATGCTATAGTCCATTTTGGAGAACTTAACGCGCGGAACTAATATTAAATTAGCGCGCGCACCCCATAAGTTACTCATTCTTATAATTAGGTCGACGATATGAAAAGATGAGCATAAAAAAAACTTCCACATGTATTGAAATATTTAAAAGAAATGACAACCCTTAAGGATTTGAAGTCTTGTAGTTCTAGAAACACATTCTTTTCTACAAAACTCGTAACAATACCTTGAATAAATGATTTCAAAACGTAAGAGCATTACGCACTCACATTTCAGGTTTCTTCGTGAAAAAGGGAGTGGGGGTGCTATATGCATCTAATGTACCCAATAATTATAGCTTGAAAGTATAGGTGCGCCTTTTACGTTGGGTTTTATGGTAATTCAAAATTTCCATGTTAACACATGAAAACAAAAATTGCTTTTCCAGATTATGTTTATCTGAATTGAACATGCTATAATGAAGAGTATCAAGTTTAAGTAATCTTTTACATTAAAGACGTTATTGGATATAAACTAATGGCGTTTTCATATTATACCATTCACCAATTAGACCAAAACAAAGAAATGCCATCAAATGATGCAGTCACTTTCGCACATGCGCAAATACTAATTCCTGTGCTAGATTTTTCTACATCCACTTGTTTATAATTTGGCATATACTTTTGAAAAAACGTGCATACACATGAAATAACTACATTTAGATAATAACTACTACACTTACATCCATGGTTTATTTTTTGTCATTGGGCTAAAACCCATAGTTTTGCATACCTATATATTAGACGCGAGGTTCCCAAACTGTCTCCTATTCCATGTTTTCCAGTTTGGGATAGACCCTTGTATATCCGATGTGAAACTTTTGCAAATTTATCAACTTAAATGTTTTTTTACTGCTGGCATACAGCTGCTTACTTTTAAAAGGTTTAAATTTCTAAATGTTGTGAAGTATAGCTTAAGAAACTCATTAATTAAATTAAAATTTAATTCATAAAATAGCCTATTAACACAAAAAAAAGTATTATAATGCGAAGGATGAATCTGATACTTCAATAACAAGTTTCAAAATTAACATCCATGTTGTCATGTTTAACTCTAAATCTCTTCCTTTATTAGTGACTAGTTTTCTTTTTATTTTAGAGATTGGCAAAGACAATGAAATTCCTTCTCACTAAGAAAAGCTATTAAAAACTTTCTCATGATACTTCGGGATAAATAAAAGGCACGTCTTTAAAGCCAAAGTTGGCGACATCGGTTTCTTAATTTTAAGATCTCCGTTACAGCCTATTCCAGTATTTCTAACTATGTGGCACAAACCCTTTGGGGTGGGGGTGTAAAAACCCTACGTGGAGGGCTCGAGCACATCAAAAAGTAGAAAATGAAAGGTTTGAAATAATTTTCAATTTGCTCAAAGGAAGCGAAACAAAATAACTTCCGACATAAATAAAATACACATTTACATTGATGTAATACACTTATAAATTTTTCCCCTAATAGGTGTGCGCTTTCGTATTTTCAACCTTTACAGACCTACGTTTCCCAGGAGATGGTAACGTTTTTTAGCGCAGCACCATATAGGCAATACCAATTACCGCACTTAATTTTGACGCCCAGTTTCCTCCCCAGAGGGAGGCACCTAAGCTCTGATGATGCGAAACTGCACTAGAATTTTAATTTTGTCGAAAGCACCTAAGCCAAAGAGACATTCTATGGATTGTTACATGCCGTATAATCATATGACATGGCCGCTGTTGATTTTCTGCCTCATGAAAATTCACCAACTTGAGCCGGGGTCGAACACGCCACCTTGGGTACAGAAGGTCAGTGACAAACCAACCGCACCACCCAGGTGGCAAACTAAATATACCAGTACTGCACAATATATTTAATACTAAATTAAAAAGAAATTTAGTAATTACTTATGACTCCCACGGGCTTGTCACATAACTTGTCTTAATATTCAATGCCTCTTACGGTTTTAGTGTAGTGTTAGTGTCTAAATACATTGTTACTGTAAAATGTTAGGGGGAGCGATGAAAATTACGATTGAAAATTGGGTCGCAGTTCCTCATGCAAGGCGAGTTCCCCCTCTCCCGCAGGGTGACCAAATTCATTCATTACCTACTGTGGCAACTTCATCAGCAGGCATTGCCTACATCTTCAACAGGGAAACTAGATCTACCATCCTTCAAAGTTTGAAATAAATCCGTAACCTCAAGACCTTGTGGTCTCATTGTAACTATAATTCTTTAAAATTAATTTCGATATATACGAGAGAAAGTACAACTAAAGCTTGATAGAAATTTAAGTGGAGTTTTACCATCTTACTCTTTCGCATACACTTGCTAGAAAAGTCTGCGTTCACCCATAAGACATCATACAGCAAAGATAAAATTTAATAGAAATACGATTTTTCTCCAACAAAATTGCAAGAATTTGTTAACTATTTAAATATCGAGCATGCAAGAATTAGTTTCTTTTGAATTAGAACTACTTAGGATAATAGGAGTTTTTTGGCAAAACACACAATAGGCAGGCAAGTCTGCGTTCACTATTTGAATATTATTTATTCTCGCAATTTGTATCAACAGGTGTTATAAGTTAAGGGCAGTTGGAAAGGTAAAAATTTGATTTTTTTGACAATTTGAGATTTTTACATTTTCAAATAGTACTGATTTTAACCTTTCTAAAAATACTCTACTTTAAGCTCTAGGGTAATTAGCAACCTAAAAACCTATTAAGTAATCGTTGAAATTGGGCCACGCCCATTTGACAAGTGAAAAAGTAAACAAAGTTTTGTTTTGCCTATATTATAGTAATTTTTTTGAAAGTTTAAGCTTAATAATATTAAAGAATACTTGCGAGTTCAAAAATTGCAACGCAGTTTTGAAAGTGGAAACAAACATTGATTTTACCGTTAAAAATACAGTGAAGTTTCAAATGGGTTAGGAAATAAAATAATAAACGGCTCAATTTATACAATAAAAGATAAATGTTTTGATTTATACCAGACGCTCAACTTTTAAGTTTAAAATACAATCATTATGTTAATTATATGAATATGAAAATAACCATTCTAAAAGAAATATTTATTAAGTTCTACGTTACGCATTTTAATTTCTTAAATAATAGCTAGTAATTAAAGCTATAAGTTGATCTATAAGATTGAATGCATTCGTATTACACTGTAGCTGTTTTTATATAAATAGAATAACTTACATATTTTAATAAATAAATAAAAAAAATACATATTTAAAAATGTTTAAAATATTGCAATATTTTGAAATACGAAAGGTTTATAATACTAAAATTAGGTAGGGTTTAAATAGTATGATACATTTCATAATTCTATAGTTTCATACATCAGAGACTACTATTTTGGAAAATAGCGTGCACAACGCAAAAAATACCAACTATTTATTGAGAATTTTCATATGCTTATAATTTTTAAATTATTATATTTTAATCATTTTATACTTTTCCGAAGCCCCATTCTTTTATAAATAATGTGCAAAGGATTCGAATCATTTAATTTAAATATAAAAGAATTATACCTGTTTGAAAAATGTTTATATTTCCACACCTCTAAAGAAATATAACACCCCTGAGACGTCTTAAAACAGAATATTACGTAACTTACTTTTAAGAAGTATAAGAGCAGTCAAGGAACTAACTGTAAAATCAACTCGAGAACTGCTTGTAAACCTAATTCAGAAATTTTATACACTCCATTTCACATATGAACCTATTGGTTGATTGGTTGATTTGTCTCTCATATATTTAAAAAATGCAGTGAATTGTTGATTTATTGCTGTTAATAGATTGGTGATAGACCTCGTAATTTCCAACCATGGTCAAGTGGCAATATTTTCATGTGACTAGGCAATACTTCCATACTAAGCTGGCAACCCCCTTTCCAAGCTTCCACGTGACCGCGGTAGCCTAGTGGACAATGTATCGGATCCTGGCTGGCATGTCATGAGTTCGAGTCCAGTACCACTAAAGACGCACGTTAAATCTTTCGAGAGATAAACGTTGGTGTGTAAAGAGGTATTTCGGAGACGTGGTGCCAGCTCAGGTTTCCTCCTCGTCACTTGACCATAATTCAAAATTACGTGGTCAATCGCCAAAAGCCCTCGTGTAGCTGAACAGTGCGACGTTAATATGCAATCAATCAATCAACAAAAATTGAAATACGACCTACAATTGAAGAAAAGGACTTGGTCCCTTTTTGTAGACATAAGCACATTGTGTAGATCTATCAAATTTTGAAATTCTCGTCTTTACATAACTTTAAAATTTAATCAGAGTCAAATTTTGGTTTTATACGGGGGCTTTTTTTGAGCAAGGTCCATTGGCAAGTACAGTTCTGCAATTCATACGTGCGCCGCAACAAATCTTAGCATCTCTGACCATCATCCTTTATTGAAAGCAATCGAGCCATTTGCAGTTTTGTAGCAATCGTGTAATCTTCGCTGTGCGTCATTAAAATATGTAAGGTGATTGAATCTTCCGCCAAGTGTGATATATGATCTGTTATCCGTTTTTTGACTGCGAGAAACATCTCCATATTGCAGAGATTTCTCGCCAGATAACATAAGTTTATGCCCCTGAACAATGATTGATAGCAAAGTTTCAAAATGGAACATGGAAGTGTAAAGATGGATCAACAAACTTCCATGGCGAAGAATGCTCAGGTCGATCCTCAGTAATCACTGATGATTTGATGCCAGCAGTTGAAACAAAAATTCGTTAAAACAGGGGATTCACGATAACCACTCTTTCATTGGAATTAAGAAATTGTGCTCTCGGTGGGTATCCAGACTCCTCACACTGGAACACAAAGTTAATAGCTTTGCCACTTCATTCGACTTTTTGATTCGTTACAAGAAATATATGACATATTGAGGCGAATTGTTACTGGAGATGAAACATGTGTATTCCATATCACCCCGGAATCAAAGCAACAATCGATGGAATAGCAACACACATCCTCTCTCATCAAGAGCAAAGCCAAACAAATGCTGTCAAAGCGCAAGATTATGACAATAGTTTTCTGGGATCGGCGCAGTGTTTTGCTGGTGGACTTAGGCCACAAGAGGAACAACGATCAGCTCAGGTACGTACTGAGCAAGTCTATGGAAGATCCGAAGAGCATTGCAAAACAAACGGCGTGGCATGCTGTCAAAAGGTGTTTTACTTCTCTACGATAACGCAAGGGTTCACGTTTCTCGGGCGAATCGAAACTTAATTGAATCTTTTGGCTGGGAGGTTTTGGACCAAGCACCATACAGACCCGACCTTGCTCCCAACGATTTCCACCTCTTCCGGTACCTCAAACGCTATCTTGGCGGTTAGCAGTCCAGTGATAAAGACGGGAAATCGGCCGGAAACGCTTGGGTATCCGTCCAGGTGGCAGCCTTCTTTGATAAAGGTTTTTAAATGTTAGTTCTAAGGTATTACAAGTGTTTCAATAATCTCGGCAATAATGTAGAAAAATAGGCAAAAGTATGTATAATCCTAAAACAAGTAATACAAAAAAAAAAAAATAAGTCAATTTCTACTTAGATCAACAAAGAAAAATTTTATTTTAGCTACTTTTTATTAAATAGTTACAATTAATATAAATCTGTCATATGTATATACATATGGCAGAATCACAACATTAAGTGGTAGTTAATTTTTACTAATTATTATTAAAGTATAGTATTGCCATCCAAAACAATCGTGTATATAAATTTCAGTTCAAATGAATACTTTAACACCTGAGAAAAAAAAACTTTTCCAGTTTTGACACAAGTCGCCAAAACAGTCGATAAGTCACCAAAAATGATGCCAACGTTGTTGTTTTTGTAATTCTTTAAGTAATTAGTTTTAATCAATCAATTTTTATTAATTATAACATTGTAATCCAAAATAATCCTTTATATAAAATTTCATCTCAATTGAGCACTTTAAAATATATTTTATTAACTGAAAATTCCATTAAGATAAATAATTAAATATATTGAGAGTGTGCGCTAATAGTAGGAATTAAATAAAGGTTTTTTTAAACAAAATACTGTCGTTATTTTTTAAAAATTTAACGGATCTTACTTAAAAAACAGCCCTCGTATAGTCATAGTTCAAAGCAAGTTCTCATTACTTTGATGTATGATTGGAAATACTGATGGTTCTTCTCGACATTAAATTTTCAGTGACACCTTCCTTGGCTAAAGGTCAGCTGTGTCATTGCCAAAGAGACCAATGTGAGATGGAATCCATTGGAAGTAAATCTCATGTTGCTGGGAAAGTTCTTTAAGATTTTTAAGAATTGAGACCGATGTTTTGTCTCCAACATTTGTCCAGTCGCTAAGGTGTTGGATAGCACTTCGGCTATCACATAATATCCATATTTCATCAGGAGATGTCATCGTCTTGATGATTCGGAGAGCTTCATCAATGGCAATTAACTCGGATCTAAAAACAGAACAAAAGTCCGAATTCCTAATTTTGATATTATGAGAACAATTAGGAGCCTTTATAAAGATGCCACTGCCACATGAGTTTTGTTCGTCTTTGCTACCGTCGGTATAAATTTGCATTGCAGTAGCTGGAATTTTGTTAATAATCTCCAATGCTAATTGACGTAAATATTCAGGTGGATCTTGATTTTTGGAAGTATGAGCTCTCCCATTTCTGGTTTAAAATGGACTCTAGGCAATCTCTCCTGAGGGTTAAATACATTCTTCAAAAAATGTTCTTCAATGTCCTGATCTAATAGGTCCATCGCTTGCATTCGAGAGAAAGGACTGTCTCTTTTTAGTCTGTGTCTGTTTGTCCAGGTTATGAGATATGCAGATGTGCGGTTATAATCTCCGTAACTGTAAAGTTTACAAAAGTACTTTGAAAGCAGTAATTTTCTTCTCAGATCCAAGGGCATGATATCAGCTTCGAAAAGAACTAGATCTGTGGGACAACTATGTCGCATGCCAGTGATAATTCTAGCAGCGCTTGATTGTACTCGGTCCAGTTTCTCCAAATTAGTACGTGATGCACTGAAATAAATTTGAGAGCCATACTCT
Organism: Trichonephila clavipes; assembly: GCA_019973935.1. Taxonomy (NCBI): domain Eukaryota; kingdom Metazoa; phylum Arthropoda; class Arachnida; order Araneae; family Nephilidae; genus Trichonephila; species Trichonephila clavipes. The sequence goes on from BMAU01021380.1 coordinate 85,470, forward strand.
AAGACAGGTCTGATCAAAGAGGTGTATGTCAGTCTGAGAGTACCAGCATCAGCACCCCAGTCCCTTCCAGCGATGTATTTCAGTAAGTCAAGTCTCTTCCTGCCTTTGTTTATCACATAGTCTATATGCTTGTTGCTAAGTATCTCAGGATCCAAAATGTAGCCCAAATATTTAGGGTGTTTTTCATAGAGAAGGGATTTGCTTTCCATAAAAATTTGAGGTTGATAATTGTATAAACGTCGGTTAGTCGTGAAGAAGCTAGAGGGTGACTTTGATACATTAAAGATCAGTTTATGTTGCTCAGCAAAAATCTGTATGTCAGAAAGGGTAGTATTGATCGCGGTTTCTATATGGACGACGTCAGAGTTAGAGTTCCAGAGGACGATATCATCAGCGAAAAGCCCCACCTCACACCTTCTAGAGATGATTTTCTCAATGCCCGCAATGTATAAGGAAAAGAGCAAGGGGCTCAAGACTGAGCCTTGCGGGACACCTTGGCTGAGCCTAAAGGTTTTAGATAAAGAGTCTCTAAACCTCACTCTGATCTCTCGATCTTTCAAAAAGTCGAAAATCCAAGATAGGGCTCTGTCTCTAATGCCAAAGGTGTTGAAAAGCTTTATGATTAATTTATTTCTCCAAACTCTATCAAATGCTTTTGAAAGGTCAAGAAAAACAGCAACTGTATGATGTGATGGTCTAAGGTTTTGGGAGTCTCGAACTCTCTGTCCGAAGTATAAAATCTGATCCGCAGTAGAGTGTCCCTTTTTAAAACCATATTGTTCGATTGAGAGCAAGTCATTAGAATTTAGATAGTAAGTAATTCGCTCAAGAATAATCTTTTCCATAAGCTTACAGGAGAAGTTTGTTAAGGCAATCGGCCTGAAACTTTCAGGATAGCTAGCTTTCTTGCTTGATTTCCTAATAGGAATAATCAGGGCTTTTTTTCCAATCACGGGAAGTCTTCCAAGTCTCCAAGACAAGTTAAAGATTTCTAAAAGAACTCTTCTTTCCCCAATCACTAAGTCTAGAGATCATCTGGCCATGAATATTGTCAGGCCCGGGAGATTTAGATGGATCAAGGTTGCTCAAAGCCATATTAAGTTCCTGCATTGTAAAGAACTCTTTAAATATAGGGATTCCATGCTCTGAGCTGCGACATCCATGAACTAATTTTCGAGCATAATTCTCTGTATCCTTGTCCCTTGCATTAAAAGTCAGTTTACTCGTCTAGAGATCATCTGGCCATGAATATTGTCAGGCCCGGGGAGATTTAGATGGATCAAGGTTGCTCAAAGCCATATTAAGTTCCTGCATTGTAAAGAACTCTTTAAATATAGGGATTCCATGCTCTGAGCTGCGACATCCATGAACTAATTTTCGAGCATAATTCTCTGTATCCTTGTCCATTGCATTAAAAGTCAGTTTACTCGTCTTTTGGTAGTAGGAACCCAACAAATTGCCCGAAGTTTTATTGTCAGAGGAAATCTGTCCATTGTCATCAATGATAGTATTACACTCCTCCTGTTGCGGTTGAGTACTGCTCAAAGATTTCATGAGTTTCCAATGTTTGGTATTAGGGGTGTGTGCATCAATAGATTTGCACAATTCTTTCCATTTCTCTCTCTTAAGATGGATAAAGGTTCTTTTTATCTCAGCATTTATTTTGTTTAGGCTTGACCTAAGTGAGGGATTGTTAGAATTTTTAATTTCCCGGCAAATATCTACTCTTTTCTTCAACAGGGGTTGAAGCAATGGAGAATTATGCATAAAAAATGGAGAGGGCCGTTTGTAATTTCCCCTAGGTATAGCTTGACCAGCAGCCTTGAAGATGATTTTCTTGAAAGAAAGCCAGGACTCATCGAGATCATCAATAGACCTACATTCAAAGGGAGGTTTTGAGAGCAGCCCACGATCAACTGTGTCTCTGTACTTCTCCCAATTGGCCTTTTTAAAGTTCCAAAAAATTTTTCTTAACCAACTGAGTCATTTGTTTCCACTTTAATTCTACTAATATGGGTAGATGGTCACTTCCAATGTCCTGTAAAACTGTCCACTTGCAGAAAGGGAAGATGTTTGAGCTGACATCTAAGGCTTCCTCGGTATGATAGCTGTGAGAGGAGTAAGTAGGGGAGCCGTCGTTTAGAGCAAGATGAGCACTGTCATCCATAAGGTTATGCAGTTCTACACCTCTCTTATTATTAATTACGCTGCCCCATGAACTATGTTTAGCGTTCAGGTCACCAACAAGTAGATTTGATTCAGATATGTCAAGCAGATTATCAGGCAGACTTTTTTGATTGGGAGGATGATACATGTTAGAGATGTTAAGATTTTCCCCCTTCCAAATGACATTTAAGCGTTGGATTTCCAATTTCGAATCAGTAAATTGTGGATTATCAATAGTACGATAGTTGATATCCCTTACAAGAAAAGCCAGGCCACCGCCTCCGCCTTCTTGTCTATCAGAACGAATTATGTTGTAGCCCTTAATTTTAAGCTTAGCATGTTCTTTCAATTTAGTCTCCTGAAGAGCAATAATTTGAACCTCCAGAGATTCAGCGATTCAAGATAGCGTCAAGTTTAATCCTTGAAGCATAAGTTGATATTCCATTTATATTGCAGTGTATGATTTTAAGAGACCGATATTTAGCTGGTGACCGTTGCAAATTTTTCGAAGAGGGCCCTCTGCCTAAACCCTCAGCGCACTCCTGATTATTCTGCGTGACGAGTGATGCAGCATGTTCCAAAGAAGACGAGAAGCTCATGAAAAAAAAAAAAAAGGAAATGTGGTACAGCCCCTGAAGTACGAAGACCTGGAGCACCCGAAGGTAGGGGACTGATTTGGCTCCTTCACCTACAGGCCTTAGCTGAGCAAAATGGAGTGGCCTTCACGTCTTAGGTGGCCCTACCAGGAGTAGATACTCCCGACGTACATCGCCCACTCCACCCAGGTACACCCCCTCGCCACTTTGAGGCGGCCTGCAGGACTTGAGGGGGGGTAATTTAATTACTTTTAATGAGTTATGGTTTTCTTCTACTTAAAATATAATTATTTCTTGGTCAAAAATTGATAAGCTTTTTTCTCACATTTTAAAGTGCTCAACAGAGCTGAAATTTTCTACACACAATTGTTTTAGATCAATGGTTCCCAAACTTTTCTTAATCCCTGGGCCCCTCCCTCTCAATGTTTCTGCGTAGTAACCGCAAATCCACACGATCACTAGTTTTTAGTCGGTTTCTTTTATATGTGCGTGTGATGAGGCGTTTTTACGACAATGAATCAATGTTTTACCAAATTGAAAGACTGAAAAATAATCAACAACATCTTATCCCATAATGCAGAACATAAAATTGGATTTATTTCCCTCATTTGTGGATATTTTAATAAGATGCTCCTGTATTAATATACATTAATCTGTGTTCGAGATCCAAGGTAGTTAATGCGCAAAAGGGTTCAACACCCAGTCGGGAATATCCAAGGGAATTTTATTTATTTAAATTTCTATTAAAATAAAAATGGATCAATTTTTTAAAATTTTAAATTAAAACTTGCGTGGACACTGATGTTATTCAGGGACCCCCAAATAAATTTTAATTTTTCACGGACTCTGAACAATATCGGAGACTCTTGGGGGTCCGTAAGGACCGCTTTGAAAACACCGTTTGATGATTATAGGATGATTATAATTAAGAATAAGCTATTTATTAAAATCAGTTATTTAAAGAAACACAGATACAACCCCGTTATCATTTTTTGCGATACACTTTGGCGACTAAGAGTTTTTTCTCAGGTTTTAAAGCTCTGCATTAAGCTAAAAATTTCGATACACGATCATTTTAGATGGCAACAGGATAAATTATAATTAATAAAAATTGATTAAAAGTAAATATTTAAAGAATCAAATTTTACTTATAATATCCATTATTTACGGTGTGAAGCAGCTGTTTATTGAAAACAGCAAATTAAGCTATCCTCTCCTACAATTAAAATTACTGAATAAATTCAATGTGACTCAACATTCCCTTTCACTCTTAAAATTTAAGGTGTACAAATTTATTTTCCGCTAAGTGTGAAGTTTGAAATAAAACCAATGTTTAAAAATTTTTTTTACCGGTGTTATCTTTCACTCATATTGTTGGTCTATACTCTGATGAATATTTAAATAGAACTTAATGAAATATGCCTAGAATTGTATTATACCATATTTACTCGAATCTAAGCCGCACTATTTTTTCCAGTGTTAATGCCACTTAAAATCGGGTGTGGTTTAGAATGAAAGGCAAAACATTTGTTGGAAGGGGAAACTTGAGTCCCCCCCCCTTTCAAAAGCAAAAATGTAGCCATCCATTCTAGCTACTTACATCGATGACTTATCATTTCGCAGTTTATCTCAGTATTCCACCTATCTTAAACGTCGTTGCCTTCTCGCATTTATGATTTTTTTTGTGTGTGTACTGTTTCTTTTAATCACCTAATTATCAAAAATATCAGTAATAGCATCAAGGTGAAAGTGGAAAAAGACAGCAAAGTATATGCAGAAAAAAATAACGAAAGCAGAGCAGCGATCATTGAAAATTTGACACGGATGAAGCAAATACACATCGATGGTGTAAACAAAATAATACAATTTTTCTTATAAATGTACAAGTCTTTGATAATTATTTTACCTTCCTCTATTACACATTCTTTAAAAAAAATACTGCACAACAAATGCATTGGATGGCAAGGAAAATGATACAATGTGGGAAATGATTCCGTAGTCAGCTGTGACAATGAGAGTCACATATCATTTTTGAAAAACACGATTCTATAATTATTGTAACCGTCAGTATTATGTGTATTTGAAAGTTTTTAATGATGGTAAAAGAAATTAATCAGTAATTCTTTATTTATCATTAATTTTTTTAATCTCTTAAGTATTGGATATCGATGTACCTTTTACACAATTTTATTTTTTTTTTCAAATTAGTTTAGTGAATCGACGCCAAAATTTTTCCACAAAAAATGTTTGGGGTGCGGCTTAGATTCGAGATACGGTATATATCTTTGAACAATTAAAAATATAACGAGAAACACTTTTTTGAGAAACGTTCAAAGTTTTATAACTCCTTTCTATAAATGCAAAAGGTTGCCTTGAAATCGGAAGAGAATGTGTAGTGTACTTGATAATTATGACCACGCTTTCAAAAATGAATTAATCAAAGATATCTTACTGTTTCTCATGTTCCATAAAGAAAATTCTAAAATTTTTTTAGTGAAATGCAAATTAGGTTCAACATCCAACTTTTGAAACATTTTCGTTTCAAAATGCATTCATCGTAATAACAAGCTCCAGCCGTGTGTGCAATATGGTTCCTTGAATTTAAATCTGATACATACGTAAAATACGGACTACCTGTAAACGAAGTCCACCCCAAAGATTCAAAATATATAAAGATTCCTGTTTTATAACATTCATATTATTTATTAATTCTATTTTTGAAGATTAATGAGGATATATATGTAGCATATTATCCAAATCAAAATCTGGCTGCCCTAAAAGAAGCCGAGATGTTGCTCGTGTAGACTCGATGTGTTTCTCGAGACTAACAATAAATACATTAAAGTCATGCAATAAAGAATTTTTAAAATTAATAAAACTTGGATATTTTAGAACATTTGAAGTTAAAATTAGAAAGTGTAGCCTTGCTTTTTGGACATCGGATATAATACATAATAAATTATTCTGATTAAATTTTTATAATATATCAATTCCATTTAACATTCAATGTATATACACTTAATAATCATAAATTATATTTTAAATAAAAGTAATGTATTTCTACCGTATATTAAATACTGAAAAAACCGAAAAAAAATCCATCAAAAAATCATTGATAGAATTCGAATTGTTAAAAGAAATTTCCTTACAGCATTAATTGTTTATAAAAAATAAATTCACAAAGGGAAAAAAAGATTTGTGTAAAAAATGACTCAAAGGAAATTGGAAATTAATATTCCAGAAATATATTAGCCGTCATTAAATGCTTTGTCATCATTACAAAAGATAATTTTGCGCAACTTTTTTTAAAAAAAAGGAAAGCTTGCCTTCAGTGTAGTTTCTTTTATAAACTGTGAAATATTCTGAAGGAATTCAGGTTTAGCACTGAAGTTTTGCATGGAGAAGCACTAAGCAATCATGAAATTGATTTATTGATTGGTTTGAATAGCTCCTTATGAAATATAGTAATGGGGAAATTGGTAATGTCCTTAATCCCAAACAAAAAGACTAAAAGAGTCAGTGGCGTAACGTACACCCCCGCAACCCCTACATTGCGGGGGGGGGCGGGCTCTAGAGGGCCCACAGCCTGACTATCGCCTTGTACCTACCCTTTGTAAAATCCAACTTGTGGGGCCCAAAACCTGACTTTGAAGGGGGGCCCAAGTGTTCTCCGTTACGCCACTGAAAAGAGTAGTAAGTTCAACTACACAGGAGACTGGATCGATGACTCGATCCTCCGATCCCTATCTTGATACTACGATATTGTCGGTGTTGTTAGCTTGGCTTGTTGGAGGAGGAGTGGCTTCATTAAGGCAAGGATCAATGGGGTAGCAAAACTAAAAGATGCAGTCAACTTCACTAAATAAAAATTGATGCGTCTTAAGCTGCATTCACACCAAGGCTGTCAGCGTCGAGCGTCTAACCAATCATATACTTTATCTCGCCTGAGATGAAGTCTCTTATTGTCTCGACGCTGATTGCCTTGGTGGGAATGCGGCTTTAAACACGTGCGCGATTCTTAATTTTAAAATTCACCCGTTTAAGCCCAAAGAGTGGGCGATTCAATAACATCGTATTACAAACTGTAGGGAAAAAGGTTGTTAATGGCATTAGCTGTTAATGTTTTTAAAAAGCCTCTAAATAATTTTCCCCTTCTTACTTTTTTTTTAACTTTCGTAATGGGGCAAGCAGCTCATTTCAATTTAATACTCTTGCTAGGCTTCTCTGAAAATCTCACAGATCGCCATTATTCATGATGACGGTGGTCTCTCTCAAATGTGTTTCTTTTTTCAATTTTAGCTCTCTAAAGTGACAAAACAATGTAAAGAGGAGGGTGTAGGTGATTTCGGTACTTAATATTATACTATCAATCCCCGTCAATTCGAAAAATGTCGCTAAATGCCACAATATGCAAACAATTGTGAAAAACAGTTTCTTCGGATATTTAGTGCAATTTCGTTAGCACATGCTCACAAATGCATTTGTATAAGCCAGGGGAGGCGAAACTTTAGAAAAAAAATGGCACGTTGATCTATAAAGTGTTTTTAAAGTATAGACGTGTCGTTAAATAATTTTTACTTGTGATTATTCTAAAAATAATAACACTAAATGTTAACAAAATTCCTTATTTACTCTAAAAATTACTTTTTGCACTGCATAGATGTAAATGTTTTAACAATACGTGTAATTCCAATTAAAGTAAGCATTAGTGTAACTTTTGTTGTTACAGATTGAATTGAAAATAACATTATTAGCTTATTTTGCGGTTGTTCACTTTAGTGACAAGACAATTTGCAATTTGTTTCAAAATGCCGACGCACAAACAATGTACTGCATACCACTGTTTCAGAACAAAAGATACACCGCTTTATCGCCTTTACTAAGTGCCATATTTCTGTAGATTCAACAAATTTGAAATTCACTTTTACACTTAATATCTTGCAATTTTTGTTCTTAGGCTGAACTAAAAACGTTAAACAGCAATTTAAAATCGTATATATTACATAAATAAACTTTAAAATACATTTGTGTTAATAAAGACGTAGAGTGAGTTCGTATCATAAGCAATTGTAGTTCACAATGCGACGTAACCAAGTCAAGACAATAACAAACGAGTGTGCTCTCCGTGAACAATCACATGCGTTTATTCATAATACTTCATAGTGAACTTTGTTATTTTGATATAAAATGCGAACTATTTTGATCGCTGGCGTGCACAAAATATTGTGTCATGTGTCATCAATGGCACACGTGCCACAGGTTTGCCATCCCTGGTGTATAAGCTGTACTCTTTTCGTGCAAGTGCAAACGCAACCTTGATTATTCCTGCTCGACAAATAATATTGATTATAATTTGTAAATTCGTCTGGATTATTCTCTCATTTCGTACAAATTGATTAAAATTTAGGACCTATTTTCTGTGGAAGCAAACGCAGAGAGGTTTTAGTGAAGTACATTCTATTACCGAGTACACACAATCGTACGAGATTTAGCGGAATAAGAAACATTGACAGCAATTACGGTATGTTAAACACAAATATATTGGGATTTAATGGACTATTCGTGTATTTCGAATGTATGTTTTTGTTTTTTTTAAATACAGTACTTAATTCTAAACCTTCGCCAATTTATTTGTCGACGCACCAATATGAAAGGAGCAAGTGCGGAAATTTGTTTTCACGCGTGTATGATAGCCGACAGTATTTGGCAAGGTTCTCTTTTTATTTGGTAATGTCTTGGATTAGCGAAATTGGCTGACTTCATAATATGCAAGCAACATAACTTCTAAATACAATTAAAATGCACGAACAAAGATCTACTTGAATATGGGGGTGCATGCGTGTCTAAAAATTGGCATTCTACAACAACCCTTATTCGAACTTGCTGTCGGCGTATCAGGAGTTCGAGCCCTAGTACCATTGATGACCCGCCGTGTAGACAACCTAATGCAGACTCATTCTTATGAAGCTCAGAGTTCTCTCATTGGAGTGATACGATTGTTTTGAAAGAGGATGCAAAACCACACAAGTGTCATCCTTGGTACTCAGAACTCGTAATCTTGATCCACGGTTATCACCCAAAGCCTTCGTGATGCTTCAGTGAGCGAGTTTATTTATTTCGCACTAAAAAGCAAAAGTGGGATATTGGCGAAATATTCGTAATTTTTAATCGATATCAAGTGACGAGGATTACACTCGAGTCAGCCCTCTCCACCCAGCCAATTTCCGTACGGAGCTCTAACAAATTTAACGAGTATCGTGATTGAGTGAAAATTAACGTCGCACCGCTCAGCTACTAGGACTTTTGGCAACGAACCTCACAATTTTGAACCATGGTCAAGTGATGAGGACGACACCTGAGCTGGCACCTCTAACCTAACTACCACACCAATGTAACGGTACTGACACTTCTACACGATGAGTCTTCAGTTGTATTCGGACTCTTTCTTGACTCTCCAAAGACATCGTCAGCTACAAATTCGAGACTATGAAAAAACTTCTGCAGCCCCAATGAATTCTTAAAGTTAGTAAGATTACCGAGTAAATATGTAATGAGAATTTGCATACGAAAATAGAATGGAAGACTAGTTCAAAAAATGAGTGCTTTGGTTAAGGTTTACACCAACCTAACGATATACGAATGACTTTATACGAAGTATCTCAAGCTACAATCAAATGACAAAAATGACCCCGCAGATGGCAATCTAATCGTACAGCATGAAAAGGCTTCTAAAGTCCACATTGATGTGCAACATGACTGTTTTTTAAGATAGATATTTGGTAGAATAAGGATTAACATTAAAAGAGATCCAAAGCTACCATAATCACTATTACCATTTAAAACACCAAAATAAAATAAATTCACATTTAACATAACTACAACCTTGATCTTCGTACAGAAGTAGAAGTACTAATGGCCGGATGTATTTTATGTGTGTCATTCCTCCATTATTTCCTTTCACATGAAACTATTGAAAGTTAATGAAATCTGGGAGGATCGCAGATCCATTGTCATCTCCGAAAATGCAATGAATTGAATATGTGATCGAAAAAGACCCCGTTCCCTACATAACGGCGATTCAATGGAAACCTAGCGAAATATTGTCGATAGAGCCCAGTTGGCATTGTTTTTTAGCGACCCTATTGGCAATGGCTTGAATGGTGCAGACGTTTATATGATGTAGCGCCACCTTTTGGGAGGTGCAACAAAAGATAGCACAAAAACCTTCTCCACTAAAAAATACATATACACGCCAATTTTAATAGTAATTGGTTGAACGGTGTTGGAATGAAGAGATTTCATAAATACAAACATCCATTTATATCCATTGTTTTTCAAGTATTACTGTAATATCGGTTAGGACACTTTGAAGATTTTAGCGTTGTGGTACAATACTCTTAGTTTTCACGATACAGATCACATACTTCAAAATTACTGGGTCCCTTGTAAATAATTCTCGTATTACTTCGATGGGTGACATTAATAAACAAAACATCCCATAGCCGCAGTAGCCAAATGGCCATCGACTCGCGGCCAGCGTGCCAACGTTAATATACACTTGCTACATTTCATGTGAATCATGAACTGTTTACATAATACACTGGCTTTAATTAATCCCCTGCCTACGAGGATTGTTTATTTGATGTTAATTTCAGTCACATGATTAATGATTCGGCTTTATGGATCCCTTAACGTTGTTTTCATTATTACTCCCCTATTCTAAAAATGTCTAATAAGGAGAATGCAAGGTCTTGGGGTCCAAGATTTAGTTCAAATTCTGTAAGATGGCCGATTTAGTTTTACCGTCGATCGAGATATGCGGTTATAGGGAGTCACTTTTCTCCTGTTCTTGCGAAATGCTTTTATTTTGTAATAAATATTATTCTGTACTTATACAAATAATGACAATTAAAACCTTTTATGCGGTTTTAGTTTCATTTAAGTCATTTCATTTCTAATTTAATCTTTATATATAAAAAGACTTTTGTAAAGAAACGTTTATTCACCTTCCACGGATTAAACCCGGCTCTTAACGACGAGGAACACCGATCTGTTGCTGTTACGCTAAACCCATTACGTGCATTGGTTTGCTACAGAACTGAATTTAACAAGTGAAATGCCTTTTCACAATTTCAAATATCCAACAAATTATCAAGCAATGGCCTCTATAACCATATATCTGAATCTATAGGGATACAAAATCCAATATCCTACAAAATTTCAACTAAATCCGTGACCTTAAGTCCTTGCACTCTTGTAAATGAATTTCTGTAAAACTATTTAGTTGCATTAGAGGAAAAAAACAATGTAGCTAAGGCTTGGTGGAATTTAAGTGGAGGTTTACTATCTTACTTTTTCGCAAATCTGCTCTTTTAAACAGCATTGAAATTTTATAGAATTCTATGGTAACTAAAGTTCATACCATAAATAGAAGCAACAAATGGATACAGTTTACTTGACTTCCGAATATCGAGCCAAAGTTTGTTGAAGAATATTATACCTGTATTGGCAACCCACTCTACGGACTTGGATTTGCTCGTTTTGGCATACAACCTTTACATATTTAACATACAACACCGAGATTTTTCAGTAACTTATGCAGTCGAACTCACGACTAATGTAAAAAATACTAGCTACAAGTTCGTGACAGAGACTGTCTTACGTGACCAGTAATTTTTATGAATAATCTTGAGTTTTATGCAAGATAGTCATACATGATGGGGTAGAAACATTAATCACGTCCTAACTCAAGTATCATGAATCCCGTACAATCTGACAGCAATCCCTTTAATTTCTATATAGAATTGAGGAAATGAAAATAAGCACAGATTCCCCAAATATGCTTAGGAATCCGTCATAGTCTTACAGAAAAAGTACACAAAAGATTACAGTTTGATTTTTATTCGACAACAAAATGAAAATCTAAATATCTTTTTTAAAATACAAGACAACTATTAGCTTATACAAACAGTGATGTAAAATAACTTTAGTATAAGGCTCATTTGCAAATTTTAAAGGAATTTCAAATGAATAAAAATAATTTTAGTGAGTCATCGTTCGAAATATTACAGACATTTATTCTAAAAAAAGCATTTTCTTCCTCTGTAATTTATTTCCTTTTTAATAAAAGCTCTAGCTAAAACATTGAGGAATGTACAACAAATTTATACAGGACATAACACTTAACATATTCTCATTTTTTATAGCGTTGCATTACGTAGATATAAAAGAAATTCATTGAGAACATTTTAAAGCATTATCAACTAGGACATGCCTCTAATAACGTCATTTTGTCGTATTTAAAAATTATTAAAAGTTCGTCACATTTATGCTATACACGAATAATTCATTTACTAATCTCTTGCAACTAATTCAATTCTGGTCAATTAGTTAAAATAAGTACTTTGACCACACATTTAAAAATTATCCATGAAAAGAAATCAAGATTTTCGATGTATTTGAATAGTTTAAAATGGCCTTTGCGAAGATTTATATTTCTTCATAAGCAGTTCTATAGATAAACGTCATAATGATTCTTAGAAGTCAAAGGTGTTGCCGTATTCAAAGTCGTCATATGCCTCTTCTACAGATTCATCAGGAAAATAACCTGGAGCATCAGCAGGGGACCTTTCAGCATTCTCAGAAGTGAAATAAGAATATGGTAAACTTAGAGATTCAACAAGTTTTGTAATACCATAAGCAAATATTATTCCACAAAATTCATGCTTCAATGCAAACTTAAGCGTTGTCCAATTATCTAAACATATTGCGTCTAATATGTCGTAAAGTCCTAAACTTGTAAGCATAAAGGCAATTCCCTTTACTCCTGTTAACAGTCCATGGTAAAAGTCTTCTGCGTGCATCTGAAAAGTAAATGCATTTTTTAGAATAATAAGTTTTCAATTCACGCTTTGGTGGCATGTGTGCACACGATTCCTCGAATTTAGTTACCGTAAAATCCAGCTTTGTAAAGCGCTCTCAACACAAAAAAATAAGATCGAAATTAACGGGTGCGTATTATACATCGAGTATAAAAATGATAACTTTAAATATCGTCGGCCTGGTTATGAGAATGCTCCACAAAGGAAATAAACTTAATTTGTCACTTCACGCAGCATTTTCCCTATCTCCGTAATGTTAAAAATGAGCAAGTTTAAGGAACCTTTTTTAAAAATTGGCTGGTTGTACAGTCATGAATTTTTTTTGTGTATTCATTGTATTGTTTTTATTTTTGTAATGGGAGTATTTTTCAAAATGGCGTTTTTTTTAAAAAAATTCATATGTGGGTAACACAAAAATTTTAAAACGATGAAAATTCAGGATTTTAATCCATAAATATTTTCTGAATACTGTTTTTGAAATATATTTCAAAAATATTTATTTGTATAGTGTTAACATATGTGCAAAGTTTCAAGGCTGTAAAATAATAGTTTTTTCAAAAATGGCTTTTGTGTTGAAATTTACCACTTTTGATAAAATAGTGATTCAAAGTAACAAACTTACTATTAAAATGCATACCAGAACTATAATTTTGCTAGTGTCATCTGCAAGATCATCTTCTTGCCTACATTTTAATTGTTTGTTTTTAACTTTGGTTCATTGTAAAACTGACTATTCTGCTTTCCTAATACACGGATTCTACTTTTTGCAATGCTCGACATTGGTAAAATTCAGGTGTTGAATATTTAATACATATAAAACTTTCAATTTGGTAATGAAGCATTATATAAAATAGCTTCATGCACTATAGTTTTTGAAGTTCCCAATTGCACAAATACAGTTTTTGGAATTATACACCAAAAACTAACTTTCACTAATATTTTGAGTTTTATCAAGCAAGCATCCAGATAAATGTTCAAGATTAGTGACCTAAAATACTTTGTTTATGTAATTCTAATTACAATAAAGTCGTGTTTATGCTTGTATGTGTAACCTTTCAGTATGTGGACATTTAAATCTACACCACAAGTCACATCCCATGGGGCATAAACCGTGTCGTAGATTCAAACCTGTGAACATTTTATCAAAAATTATAGCCCATATAGCAAGCCTTATGGGCTGACAAATTTTCCCGAGTTGTTTTGAACAGCCAAAACATAGCAACTTTGCAATTTGTTTATTTCAGCATCTGTCAAGCCATTACGGCATCCTAGAAATTTTTTTGTTTTAAGCTTTCTGTCTTTTAATTTAAGGCCCTAAGTCATGTCCCCATCATATTCTCAACATGATTAACACATTCTAATTGTTCAATATTGACATAAGATTCTAAAACTGATTTGTATGCTTTAGAGTTCCCATATAGTCCAAATATTGTGTATATCGTAAATTGTGTAATGTCTAGTGATGAAAGATACAAAAAGTGCACCTCTTCAACTTCCATTTCCCTACTATTTTCAATGTAACTTGCCGAATACTCATTGCTATGTACATAGCTGTTAAAATTACACAAACATTTTGCGATAATATTTTAGCATCAACAACTTTCCCAGTGTCCAAACTAACTGCCGTAACAACACCATTTAGAAATATATAGCTTATTTTTAGCCAAATACAACATTTGGAAATGCCATCATAAACTTTGGTTGATCTCTGTCACATTATTTAATGTATACATGGAATCACAAAACCACTATGGTGTAAGTGACAAATGCAAAACTCCGCAAAATATTTTTGCAACTACTACTTTTTAAATAGACCTCATAGCATATGAAATTCTATTGTGTCCACTTCATATAATTTTGTACCTTTTTTGATTAACTACTGTTTTAGAAAACCTGGTAATAAGAAATGTTTGAATAAGACCACAAAAGTTACAACATATTAACAATTTTGTAGCCAAACCCTAGATTTGGTAACCAAAGTTTATGTGAATACCTTGGTTTTTACATTAATTTTATGTAATTAACGTTGTTTCAAAGCACAAAAGAACAGTATAATGTCAGGAATTTCACAGAAACATTCAAAGGAATCTAAAAAAGAAACACTCTTTATTAAACTTACCTAACTTAGATTTTAAAGCTGATTTATTTATGTTGAAATTGTCTGACTTATCAACATTTAAATCCATAAAAGTTTGGAATGTTGTACATTTCTTTCCAAACTCTTTCGTTTTTTAAACATTTTATTACTTAACAGAGTTTAAAAAACGTTTTGTAAATGTTTTATTAATGTTTTATTAATGTTTTTGATGGAAAACACCATTGAAAACGATCGCAGAAAAAAAAATCCGTTGCATTTAAGGAGGTAAAAAATAGGCTGTAAGTAAACAAACATCTATAACTATTCACTTCACTTCTTTCCTGGATAAGCTGCTGATCAAAATAAATTCTTTTAATCAATTTAAACCATTTGATAAGGCTGAAAAGTAGCATGTGTCTTGTTTTGATTTGAGAGGGCGTGGCAATTAGCGGTTTTGAGGTTTGACAGATGTAAACAACTTTTTTAAAAAAATATTAAAAATACTTCTAATTAAGCTAGAGCAAAAATTTAAACTGCATTAGAAAGAAAAAGAATGGTATTTTATGTTTCAATCAAAATTGAAAAATCGATTATTTCATGGATTTTCGTGAAGTGACCCTTTAATATAGGAGTGCTATGCGCCAAGTGCTGTTTAGCGCAATTTCTTAATCGTGTCAAACAGCGATTGTTATCGAGTTGTATGGAGTTCAAGATGGCGTCCTAGCGGTAACAAATAGTCAGGATAACTGTAGAGAACTGTTTTGAAATACATTTCAAAGGAAGAGAACTGCAAGAAAAATTAACTCTAATATATGTTCTCAATGGCAACCACATTACCACTCGATAAAAATATCAAGATAACCATATTGAAATGCTATAGTCCATTTTGGAGAACAAACTTAGCGCGCGGAACTAATATTAAATTAGCACCCCATAAGTTCCGTATTCTTGTAATTAGGTCGACGATATGAAAAGATGAGCATAAAAAAAACTTCCACATGTATTGAAATATTTAAAAGAAATGACAACCCTTATGGATTTGAAGTGTTGTTCTAGAAACACATTAATTCTTTTCTACAAAGCTCGTAATAATACCTTGGATAAATGATTTCAAAACGTAATAGCATTACGCACTGACATTTCAGGTTTTTTCGTGAAAAAGAGGGGGGGGGGGCTTTATGCATCTAACGTACCCAATAATTATAGCTTGAAAGTATAGGTGCGCGTTATAAGTTTGGTTTTATGGTAATTAAAAATTTCCATGTTTACATATGAAAGCAAAAATTGCTTTTCCAGATTATGTTTATCTGAATTGAACATGCTATAATGAAGAGTATCAAGTTTACGTAATCTTTTACATTAAAGACGTTATTGGATATGAATTAATGGCGTTTTCATATTATACCGTTCACCAATTAGACCAAAACAACGAAATGTCATCAAATGATTCAGTCACTTTCGCACATGCGCAAATACTAATTCCTGAGCTAGATTTTTCTACATCCACTTGTTTATAATTTGGCATATACTTTTGAAAAAACGTGCTTACACATGAAATAACTACATTTAGATAATAACTACTACACTTACATCCATGGTTTATTTTTTGTCATTGGGCTAAACCCCATTGTTTTGCATACCTACATATTAGACGCGAGGTTCCCAAACTTTGTCTCCTTTTCCATGTTTTCCAGTTTGGGATAGACCCTTGTTTATCCGATGTTTAACTTTTGTAAATTTATCAACTTAAATGTTTTTTTACTGCTGGCATACAGCTGCTTACTTTTAAAAGGTTTAAATTTCTAAATGTTGTGAAGTATAGCTTAAGAAACTCATTAATTAAATTAAAATTTAATTCATAAAATAGCCTATTAACACAAAAAAAGTATTATAATGCGAAGGATGAATCTGATACTTCAATAACAAGTTTCAAGATTAACATCCATGTTGTCATGTTTAACTCTAAATCTCTTCCTTTATTAGTGACTAGTTTTCTTTTTATTTTAGAGATTGGCAAAGACAATGAAATTCCTTCTCACTAAGAAAAGCCATTAAAAACTTTCTCATGATACTTCGGGATAAATAAAAGGCACGTCTTTAAAGCCAAAATTGGCGACATCGGTTTCTTAATTTTAAGATCTCCGTTACAGCCTATTCCAGTATTTCTAACTATGTGGCACAAACCCTTTGGGGTGGGGGTGTAAAAGCCCTACGTGGAGGGCTGCACATCAAAAAGTAGAAAATGAAAGGTTTGAAATATTTTCAATTTGCTCAAAGAAAGCGAAACAAAATAACTTCCGACATAAATAAAATACACATTTACATTGATGTAATACACTTATAAATTTTTCCCTTAATAGGTGTGCGCTTTCGTATTTTCAACCTTTGCAGACCTACGTTTCCCAGGAGATGGTAACGTTTTTAGCGCAGCACCATATAGCAATACCAATTACCGCAGGTAATTTTGACGCCCAGTTTCCTCCCCAGAGGGGAGGCTCTAAGCTCTGATGATGCGAACCTGCACTAGAATTTTTTTGCCAAAGACTGAGTTGAGTTAATTTAACGTTGTTCAGCTACACGAGGGCTTTTAACGGATTGTAATTTTGAACTATGGTTGACGTAGTTAATTTTGAAGCCAAAGAGACATTCTTTAGGGATTGTTACATGCCGTATAATCATATGACATATCGCTGTTGATTTTCTGCCTCATGAAAATTCACCAGTTCTTGAGTTGGGCATGTTCGAACACGCCACGTTGTTGTATCAGTGACAAAGCACCAGCGTTAGGTGGCAAACTAAATATACCAGTTGTTTATTTAATACTAAATTAAAAAGAAATTTAGTACTTACTAATGAACTCCCACGGGCTTGACATAACTTGTCTTAATATTCAATGCCTTTTACAGTTTAAGTGTAGTTTTAGTGTCTAAATACATTATTGCATTCAATACATTGTTACTGTAAAATGTTAGGGGGAGCGATAAAAATTACGATTGAAAATTGGGTCGCAGTTCCTCTTACAAGGCGAGTTCCCCCCTCCCCTGCAATGTGACCAAATTCATTCATTACCTACTGTGGCAACTTCAACAGGCATTGCCTACATCTTCAACAGGAAAACTAGATCTACCATTCTTCAAAATTTGAAATAAATCCGTAACCTCAAGACCTTGTGGTCCCATTGTAAATATAATTCTTTAAAAATTAATTTAGATATATACGAGAGAAAGAGTACAACTAAAGCTTGATAGTAATTTAAGTGCAGTTTTACCATCTTACTCTTTCGCATACACTTGCTAGAAAAAATCTGCGTTCACACATAAGACATACAGCAAAGATAAAGTTTCATAGAAATTTTTTCCCAACAAAATTTCAAGAATGTGTTAACTATTATTTAAATATCGAGCATGCAAGAATTAGTTTCTTTTGAATTAAAACTACTCAGGATAATAGGAGTTTTGTGGCAGAACACAAATAGTAGGCAAAAAAAGTCTCCGTTCACTATTTGAATATTATTGATTCTTGCAATTTGTATCAACAGGTGTTATAAATTAAGAGTTTTCGCATTCAGTTATAAAGTGCAATAACTTAAGAAAATTGTGACGCAATAATTCTTACGTTTTTGTTAGATACAAAGCATGTCAAGGACAAGGACATTAAAAAGAAGGAAATTAGTATCAGCGAGTGTAAAATCATTGCGAAAATGTAGAAAGAGGAAAAAAGTCGTCGGTATATAGTCAGATCCGTTGGACGACAGTATTCATCTATCCAGCATGTTATTTATAACTTCAAATCTACAAGAGTTTACACATCCAAACCTCGTTTAAGTCGTTCATCTAAACTCACAATCAGAGAAAACGAAGTATGGCATCTATGGTGGAAAAAAATAGTGTTTGACTGCAATTCAAATAGCAACAGACATTCAAGAGAAGCTTAACAAAAAATATTAGGGAGGAAACTGCAAGAAAAATCTTGAAAAAAGGCTTGATATCGTATTCGAGTGGTTCCTAGAAAACCTTATATTTCAATGACCAACCAGCTTAAGCGCGATAGCTTTTGCGAAAGATCATATACATAAACCTCTGGATAACTGATATTCTCCGATGAGGGCGATTTTTGCATCTTCGGCATAAAAGATCGTAGATTAGTCTGGAGAAAACCCCGCACAGCGTTTCAAAAAGAGCATTTAGTACCAAAGGTAATGCACGGTGGGGGTGGAGCCATCGTGTGGGGGTGCATGACGAACAATGGTGTTGACAAGCTGGAGTATATAGAATCAATTGCGTGCGCAAATACGATTACTTTCATGTCCTAAAAACATTTTAAAGGAAAGTGACAACAAACTCGGCTTAGAATAATCGTTTCGTTTCCAACACAACGATCCTAAGCAAAACCGGTGAGATTGTGAAGATTTGGCTCTTGTATAATATCCCAAATCAACTGCATATGGCCCCGCAGTCATCTTATCTGAATCCTACAGAACACCTACGAGATTTGCTGGAATATAGGATTCGTCAACACAATGTATCTAACAAGGATATACTGATGAGTGTTCCTAAGGATCAACGGGAGAAGATAGGCGCTGAAGAAACCACCAGATTTGTTTGTTCAATCCTGAAGTCATTTCAGCAGGTTCTTAAATCATGAAGTTATCCAACCAGCAACTAAACAGCTCATTCCCTTTTTAAATAATTTTTATAGTTACTACTAAAACAGTGAAGGCAGACTTTTTCCTACTTTATTTTTTATTAGTATCTCTACAAACCTGTCTTTATTTTATAATCTATGAAGGCAAACCAAATATACTTTTATTACTCTGTTTACTCAAAATGAACTAAATATAATTTTAAAAAAATTTTAAGTTCTAGTTTTTAAATTTTTCGTTGTTCATGTAAGCAATAGTACCCGAACGCAGACTTTTTGTAGCTAGTGTATGTGTTCTTTTAGACATCATTAGAATTGTGTAGAGTGCTAGTGCAACTTAATACCATAAAAAAAGTGACACATTTCTGTAATTTAGTTGTTGACTGCACAATTTCGAACCATGGTTTGGTGAATTAAATTCTTTCAGTCTCATTCCACTCTGCAGACTAATACTCTAACATGAGAAATTTCAACCTTGATATATTTAACGTACTACACAAAGATTTTTCAGTAACATGTGTTCTCGAACTCATGACTAATCCAAAAGCTACAAGTTTTCGACCAAGACTGCCTTGCATGATTATACTGATCTTACGAGTTTTCACAATAGCAATCATGAGTCTTATGCAAGGCAGTCTTATACGATGGAATGCGATTAATGCAAGATCCGAATCATATTGAGAGACCTTAATGTCAACAATCCTCTACAATCCCACAACAATCCAACTCTATTCCTATGTGGTGTTAGAAAATTAAAAACACATATTCAACGAATATACTTCGGAATCTGGCATAAATTTACATAAAGTAAACAAAAAATTACATAGAAACGAGGTGCTTAATTTGATGTTTATTCGATAACAATGAAAATCAAGAAATCTTTTTAAAACACAAAAGACAGCTATTATCTTATACAAACATTCTAAAATATTTTAATGCAGAGTTCATATGTATTCTCATCTCTAAAAAGCATTTTATTACTTATTATTAAAATAATTTAATGAGTCATTTTTCGAAATACCTCAGACAATTCTACTTGAACATATTTCTGATCCTAGCAGTAGAGAACTTTATTAAAAGTGCTACCAAATACCCATTGAGGAAGGAGTAACAGACTTATACAGATCACAACTTAACAATTCCTATGTGCTTATGCTTTTGTATTAGTTATAAAAGTATCGCATAATCATTCAGTGTCGAAAGTAAATAAAAGCACTGAATGTATACTCGGACACAACAGTCGGGATATTCCTAAAATAACGTTCTTTAGTCTACATTAAAATTATTAAAACTTCACATTTATGGTATGCAAAATAAAAAGATTCTCTTACAGTTCTAATTAAATGCTGAGCAATTAGCCGAAATAAGTCAGTACTGTGACAACACTCAAAAACTATTATCCACCAAAAAAAAAAAATAAAATAAAGGATTTTCGATGCATATGAAGAACTTAAAATACCACTAGCGTAGAAATATTTGATTTCTTCATATACGGTCCTTATAGAAGAGCCGCAATGATTAGTAGATAAAAAGAATGTCAAAGAAGTCAACAAAGAGGTCAAGTGCATCTTGCACAGATTCATCTGAATCATCAACTTGAGCTTCAGCAAGGGAATTGCTCGACGCTGGAGACGTCTCAGCATTCTCAAAGGTCGAACAAAAACACGATAGAGCGTCAATAAGGCTCGTAATACCACAAGTAAACAATGTTCCACAAAGTCCATATTTCAATAAATCCATCAGCGTTCTAAAATTATCTGGACATATTGCGTCAAATATGTTGTAGAGTCCTAAACTTGTACCCAAGTTGACAATTCCCATTACTCCTGCTATCCGGCCATGGTTAAAGTCCTGTGAATGCATCTAAAAAGTAAAATGAATTTTTTAAAATAAAACAAATTTTAAATTCATGTTTAGGTACCCTGCATGTTCCCTTTAATTTAGTTAACTCGGGAGAAGGCACGCACTCAATACTAACGTCGGTCCTGCATGGTGACGGAGTCACCACAGTACTTTTTGTAATTTTTTTTTATTGTACACGATAAAAAAATAGTTATTCCAGTGAATAATTTAATTACGAGAAAGTATACTTACTTTCTTCTTTGATAATTTGAGAAAAAATTTAAAGAGTTTCAAAAATGTGCGCGACTTTAATAAAGCACACAAATCACGAACATAAGTATATTTGCAGGCGTTGGCTTGGTGGCGTGATTCGTTTGTCGCTAGCCTTCTGTATACAAATTTGCAGGTTCAATCCCGACCCATGTCGATGGATATCATGGTGTAGGAAATAGATCGCTGCCATGTACACTTTTGTCCGTACATTAAGGCTAATGAATCAAGGATAATGAAGAAAGACAGAAACAAAAAATTTTAACTTATTTTTAAAGTCTATTTATTAAACAAAAGGTAAAGAGCAAAAAGATGCTATATGTTTGATATAATTAATAAAAATTGCAATTTTTACTTCTGGAACAAATTTCAAAAAGAACATATTTACAAAAAACAGTATAACATGGTTAGTATGATGGTTGATACGGAATATGTCTCCTGGACGATGCAATACAGGCCTTAGAACGCCTAGGCATGCTGAGTATCAAATTATCAATCTGATCATGGGGAATATTACACCATTCATCAAGCAATGCTCTCTGAAATGCCGGTAGATAGGTGGGAGGGGTGGATAGGCTGCAAGTCGGTCAAGCATATCCCACAGATGCTCTATTGGATTCAAGTACGGTGAGTATGCTGGCCAATACGTACGGGTGATATCCTCCGATTCAAGGTATTCGTCTATAAAGTTTGCACGGTGAGGACGGGCGTGGTCATACATAAACAGAAATTCAGCACACATAGCACACCAAAACAAACGTACATGTTGTTCCAGAATGACATCCCGGTAGATGTGGCCTGTCATCGTTACACTCTGAACATGCATGTCAGTTCTGGAACCCGATTCCTCACCAAACGAGCCATCCTTCACCACCGTAACGGTGTCGTTCAATGGTGTTATCTTAGTGTAAATGGGTAATTGGCGCTCTCCATATTAAAGTCCGTCGAGAATAAGACTGCAAACTAAACCTGGACTCGTCGGAAAACGACACACAAGACCACTGTTGGGGTGTCCACAATGCATGCTCTCTACTACAAGTTAATCGCAGGCGACAGCGAGTTGTGGTAAGTGGAACACATCGGATAGGCCTACGAGAATATAGACCAATGTGCCCTAAGCGTCTGTACACGGTCTGCCTTGAAACTGTCGTACCGGTAGCTAAAGAGAGCTGACGAGACAGGTCTGATGCTTTGCTCCGTCTGTTTCTTTTGGCAGTAATTGCAAATACAGGTCCTCATTCGGCGTTGACCTGTGATGTAACATCTACTCACATTACCATCATCTTGGAATCGTTGCCAAATCCTGGAGATGACACTGGGCGATTCCAAGTTCCTCGAATACTTCCAGCAGGGTACGTCCACATTTCCGTCGTCCAATAATTCTACCACGTAAAAAAATCATCCAAATGCTTTCTTTGTACCATAACTATGCAGTTATTGCACTAAAAGGCTTTTAAAGCGCTTTTGAACAATTTTACTTTGCCACCATTCCTTATATACCCCTCTCTTACACTCTCGTCAATGTGACGTACTATCAGCGCCATCTAAAGGTTTCCTGTAATTTGCATATTCAAGAATTGTGATAATTCTATAGATGAAATTTGTATTTTAGAGTTCAATTTCTGTGTGATTCTGAATTATGCTTAATTTATGGACCCGAGTGTAGTATAATTATACGGCATGGCCACCATTGTAAGAGATCCCTGAGGGAGTGCTCTAGACAAAATTAAATCCTTGTACAGATCGCATCGTCCGAGCTCGGGTTCCTCCCTCTATGGAGGAAACTGGGTATCAAAATTACTTGCGGAGTTTGGTATGCGCCTATATGGCGCGACACTAAGAGATACCTAATTTCGGTGATGTGCTAGGTAGATTGATGAAATTTCTGTTAATAACTGTTCGTAATTGGCCATTAGAAAAATATTTGCAGGCAAAACTCATTTTGTTCATGGCATTTTATTTAATTGCACTTTGATCGAAGATCGAAAAATAGCGTGTTTAACTTTTTCTTGCTGGCGTCTTTGACAGGGCGGAGTGCACTTTTGGCTTCACATCTCTGAGCATTTTTTTTTTAAGGATACCCATTTGAAAATTTTCCTTTTAACCTAAGTGTTTAATGTTCATCTCTTTCACAAGATTATTTTCTCTTGTATGATTAACATGCATGGTTTCATCGAAGTTCTCTCTCACAATGTGATTAATATTCATAATTTCATTGCAATTCCAATTTAATCCAATAGATCGCCGTGGCTCATTTCTTAAATGTACTGTTCATTTACATTTATAAACCATAATGAATCATACAATACATCAATCAAAGTCTCCAAGTTGTTTAAAAAAGGGTAAAATGTAGCCTGTTCATAGAAAATATTTTGGAACAAAAGTAGTCGAGACGGGAACTGTTACCCCAAGTACCTTAAGATAATAAAACGACAACACTCTTCAATCATAAAAGAGGGGGGGGGAGAGGGTTAATGAGAAATGCATTTTGGTTCCCATGAGAACTCATCTTTGAGGATACTTCCAAGGTCATTGATGACAAATATTTTCTTCAGAATTAACGATTTTGTGAGCCTGAGGTGACTTTGTGCCCAGTGAGATCGCTCCCGATTTAAAGATCCAATGTTTACATATGAAAGCAGAGATTGCCTTTCCAGGTTGTGTTCATTCAAATTCAACATGTAATAGGGAAAAGTATCAAGTTTACTTAACCATTTACAGAAAGAACATTTAGGTACGGATAAAGGTGCTTTCGAATTATACCGTCGACCAATTCAAAGAAAGGTCATTGCATGATAACTACCTTTTCACACATGCGCAAATGCTAATTCCCGTGCAAGGCTTTGCTGTATTCACTTGTTAACAAATTGGCATTTACTATTTTTGAAAAGAAAAATGCGCATACGCATGAAATATCCAATAACTAGATTTAGATAATAGCTACTAAATTTACATCCAAGATGTTTCTTTTTACCCAAAGGGCGAAATACCCATAGGTTTTCAAAATCTCATACAATATACCATATTTTTTTTTGGGGGGGGGAATACTACAATGCGTTATCTTCAGAACATAGGTCCGAACTTTTAATAATTTATTTAGCAACAAATACAAGACATATTGAAAATTATACTTTCGGACATACTCTAATATTGCGCTTCAACATGCTTAGGAACGGTTCTCTAACTGCTGTATATCTCGGCATTCGGTGCTGTTTTTCTTCCATTTCACGATATTGTTTGATGGTATAACACGCAAGTACCAAATAAAGCAACGAAAAAATATAATAGATGCGTTGTTTGGTACCAAATTACATTAATCCATTCGAAGACGTTTTTATGCGAAACATGACTATTTTGTGTGAATTAGCACCACATTCTAAAGATACACTAGTGTTTGTGAAGGAAATCGTAATTTTGAAGCATAGTCAAGCAAAGAGAACACACCCACACTGACAGCGCACTCAAAAGAGGACGAGTTATATTAACGTCAGAGGAATAACTCGAGAGCTATAGATGGGTCTCAATTTTAAACCTCGATAAACTGACGGTAAGGGCCCCTACTCTCCTAACTACCACACCAACGGGAGTACATTAAAATATCAATCAATATTATTTATCCAATAACTCCAGACACAAAATTCTTTATTTAAAACACGACGTACTATCTACTTTAACTACTACAAAAATTACGCTGTCCTCGCTAAGAACAAACCCCCAAGAAAATACCCGTTCTTTGTTTAGAAAAAAACCAAGCCCTCGGTGTCGGGCTAAAACAAAGGAAATCGTTCTTTTCACAAGATTCAGTCCAAAGCCTTCGAAGCCCTGCTCGAAGGTCAACTACGTTCTTACCATAAACTTGCAACCCATCCCCCTATATGCCGGGAATATCGCCAAACATTCCATAATCTACTGCCAACAGTAGTCGAATAGCCTCAACAGATTTAAGGTGCCTCGGACCCCTGTATACGGCTGGATTTCAGTCACACCAGGACTGGAACCTGGGTAAATCTGGTTCGTGACCATAGCCCGAGGCTACCATTGCCATCCACCTACTCAAATCTTCTACACAACTCCAAAGTGAGGACTTTGGACCTCAACAGATTAAACGTGCATTAACCCCCCTCCACTCACACACAAATGGTTGCGTTTTGAAATCCAGTGTTTTGATAATTTGCAAAACATCAGCAAATTTTATGTAAAGACATCCGTGATAAAATAATGTTTCGATATCACATGGTAGAAAATTTGATATATAAACGGATTTGATAAAAATTTGATTTAGGAAGCGGAATTACATATTATACGGCACAAAATTGGAATTTTTAATTGAATTAAAGCGAATTTGTTAAAGGAGTACCAGTGGATAGTTAAAAAGCGAATTTTAAAGCTTAGCTCCTTACAGAGACATTTCGAAAGAAATGCAAGATCAAAACAGAGAGGTCATTAAATGCAACTATGTCAGATAACTTGGGTAATGATGAACAAATACCTAGCGAAGAGGAATTTCAACCAACTTTGAGAAAAACAAATGAGACGTAGTTACTGGTGAGAGTTCCGAAACGTTTGCGATCTTCGGAAGCCGTTTTTATTTTATAATAAATTTTTTTTATTACGTTTATTGTATTTCTATTTTTTCTTCATATTTTAGTTTAGTTAAAAACTTGAAGCTAACCTCTTCATTTCTATGTTACAATTGAATGAAAAATAGAAAATTTGATAAAATGTTCACGCTTAAGGGGACTTGGTACCCTAAAAATCACAAACCTATCGTTTTTTTTTTTATTTTCATTTAATCTTATTCTTTGCTTTATTTTCTTTCGATTGATATATCACTTGTGCATGTCGGAAAGTTAGAAGTTGAATAAAACTTCATTTGAAAACAAATTAGGCAATTCAGCCACACACCCTTTTTAGAAAAAAGCTAAAAAATTCGTTATGATAAAAAAAATCTATTTTATAAATAGAAATAATAACTATAAAAAAGAATGTGTAGTATTAAAAGCAGAATATTTCCGAGGCAATGCAATAATGTAATTTTTCTTTGTGAAATGTGTGCATGTAAAATTTTTAAATTAAGGCATTTTATATTAATAATTTTATAATTTCTGTTCTTATTCCCGATATATTTTTCATACAAATGTAATACTTTAATATTATAAGAAGAAAAACAGCTAAAATTTCTGTCGTGACAGAAAAAAAAATTATTTTAAGTTTTTCTTGAGTTTTCTTGTGCAATTAATACTCTCTAAAAGTTGATCATTTATAAAAATGTGTGGGTTGAAAACATATGAAAATGTAATTATTTTAAAGAAAAGCGTATAACTAATATCTTAAAGTGGTATTTTAAGTTTAATTAAGCTTATAATAATTATTTTTTCAGAATTATAAACTTTAAACCTGTTTTTCTCAGTTTGTGTTTTTCGAAACCTTAGTGCATTCAAAATACTACTCCTTCGACAATTATTTACCAATCACTTCAATTTTTTTCCTGCGTGTTAAAAATAAAGCATGTAATAAAATTAGGGATCCGTTTTGCTATACACTGAATACTTTTTAAAAAAAAAAATAAAATGTAAGACATGTTGGCTTTTTCGTTGATTTTTAGCCTGTATATCAACATTTTATTTTTTTTTCTCGAAAACGAATGAAGTTATTCTAAAACCGATCCCTAAAGTTAAGAACATCCATAAGAATATTATAAAAAAATTTCAGGTCAAAAAATTAATTTTTAGAAAAGGAGTAGGATTTTAAAACTTTCCCAATTTTCTTCAAAGAATTTAAATTTTTAAAATTGTGTGAATAATATATGAAAATTTTCATCTGGTAACATTTTCTTGAATAGAAACATTGTATAAAATGTTAAAATATAAAATTTTTAAATACGTAAATAAAGAAGTTTGCTCAAAGGGTGCCAAGTCCCCTTAAAATAGAAAATTCGGGGCAATGTAATTTTATTTCGGATTTAGCCAGTTTTTCAAATTCTAAAAATATTAATTTCTCTTTTATAAAAGAAGAAGGGAAAAATACTATTGTAAGATCAAAAATTCCATAAGTAAGCTTGTATAGTTTAATACTTTACAAATATTATGCTAATAAAGTCGATAAATTCCCGGAAAAACACCCTATACTCCCAGATGTTCGTTGGAAGAAATCACCTTTCGGAGGGGGTTGGAATTAGAAAGAAAAACCCATCAAGAATTCCTTTTCTGTACTGTTGGCGTTAGTTGCAGATCATTTCCGATAAAGGGAATTTTTCATTAGTCGGATTTTGCAATTTGGTCTTTGGAACATCGTGCAAAAATATAAATTATAAGTTTTGCACAAGAAACCAACTTCTGACACGCTGAAAAAAGGGAACGATTCCCGAACCAAAGGATATTTTATCAGTTTCCATGAAAAAAAATGTAGCGACATTGTTTTGTGAACTTTGATCAGGTGATCCAAAATGCGAAGCAGTAACTGAAGGACCCATCAATAAAGATTCCACAAGTAATTTGAACAGTTGCACGAACACTGGAACAAGTTTGTGGATGCAGGAGGGTAATGCTATGAAGGCCAAAAAGATTAAATTGTTCCCTTTCTTAATAGTTTGTAACTAAACATTTCCATTAATTTTTTGGCCTCGTCTTGTATATCTTTTCAGAAATAAAACAAAATTCAATTACGAGGTATCAGGTGTTAAATTTCTCCCGAGGTCTGAAAATATAAACAATTTTCAAAAAGGTACAATTCTTTTAAATTTAAATTAAGTAATTCGAATCTTTTACTCATGATTTATAAAAGGTATAAGGGCTTCAGAAAAGTCTAAAATGTTTAATATAATCATAATGTTAATTATATGCATATGAAAATATCTATTCTAAAGGAAATATTTATTAAGTTCTACGTTACGCATTTTAATTTCTAAAATAGTAGCTTTAATTACTAGCTTCAAGTTGATCTATAAGATTGAATGTATTCTTATTACACTGTAATTGTTTTTGTATAAATAGAATAACTTGCTTGTTTTAATAAAAAAAACACATATTTAAAAATGTTTAAAATATTGCAATATTTTGAAATACGAAAGGTTTATAATACTAAAACTAGGTAGGGTTTAAAGAGTATGATACATTTCATAATTCTATAAAGTTTCATACATCAGAGACTACTATTTTAGAAAATAGCGTGCACAACGCAAAAATACCAACTATTTATTGAGAATTTTCATATACTTATAATTTTTAAATTATTATATTTTAATCATTTTACACTTTTCTGAAGCCCCATTCTTTTGTAAATAATGTGCAAGGGACTCGAATCATTTAATTTAAAATTAAAAGAATTATACCCGTTTGAAAAATGTTTATATTTTCACACCTGTAAAGAAATATAACACCCCTGAGACGTCTTAAAACAGAATATTACGTAACTTACTTTTAAGAAGTATAAGAGCAGTCAAGGAACTAACTGTAAAATCAACTCAAGAACTGCTTGTAAACCTAATTCAGAAATTTTATACACTCCATTTCACATATGAACCTATTGGTTGATTGGTTGATTTGTCTCTCATATATTTAAAAAATGCAGTGAATTGTTGATTTATTGCTGTTAATAGATTGGTGATAGACCTCGTAATTTCCAACCATGGTCAAGTGGCAATACTTTCATGTGACTAGGCAATACTTCCATACTAAGCTGACAACTCCCTTTCCAAGCTTCCACGTGACCGCGGTAGTCTAGTGGTCAATGTATCGGATCCTGGCTGGCATGTCATGAGTTCGAGTCCAGTACCACTAAAGACCCGCCGTATAGGGGCACCATGCACGTTAAATCTTTCGAGAGATAAATCTTGGTGTGTTAAGAGGTATTTAGGAGAGGTGGTGCCAGCTCAGGTTTCGTCCTCGGCACTTGACCATAATTCAAAATTACGAGGTCCGCCGTCGCCAAAGGTCCTCATGTAGCTGAACACAGGGCGGCGTTAATATTCAGTCACTCACTCCCTCCAAACTTCCATGTCAATGTAAGAATTTTCAGTCTTGTAGGATTAAACGAGCATCACTTCCTTTATGCGTCTCATTTTCAGTGCCCCCAAATGAGAATAAGTGAGTGAATATTAACGCTACACTATTCAGCTATACGAGGGCTTTTGGCGACGGAACTCGATATTTTGAATTATTGTCAACTGACGAGAACCACACTTCAGCAGGCACTACTTCTCCTAACTTGTTGGTCGCACTGACCACACAAACGGGAGGACGTATGAGGTTCAACATAAAGGGTGTTTTTTTGAGAGTTATAGAACTTTAAATTGCAATAAAACAACGATGTATTATTCGATTGACATGAATATTTTTTTATTCTAAAGATAATCTTGTGGCATTACATTTTAAATATGATTTCTGGCATAGGACTACCACGGCTGGCTCGGATGTAGTCCAATCTGGACGTCCGATTTTCGATGACTTTTTCCTACATTTGTGGCCGTATATCGGCAATAACACGGCGAATGTTGTCTTCCAAATGGTCAAGCGTTTGTGGCTTATACGCATAGACCAATGACTTTACATAGCCTCACAGAAAATGGTCTAGCGATGTTAAATCACAAGATCTTGGAGGCCAATTCACAGGTCCAAAACGTGAATATAGGCGGTCACC
Source organism: Trichonephila clavipes (assembly GCA_019973935.1). NCBI lineage: Eukaryota > Metazoa > Arthropoda > Arachnida > Araneae > Nephilidae > Trichonephila > Trichonephila clavipes. Next base: position 115,580 of record BMAU01021380.1, read on the forward strand.
AAACGTGTCTTTCAATAAATCGATTGTGGCACGAGCTGTGTGACATGTTGCGCCGTCTTGTTGGAACCACAGCTCCTGGACATCATGATTGTTCAATTCAGGAATGAAAAGTTAGTAATCATGGCTCTATACAAAATACCATTGACTGTAACGTTTTGGCCTTAATCCTTTTTGAAGAAGGATTCCACCAGTCCATAAAGCGCACCGAACAGTCAGTTTTTTCTGGATGTAACGGTGTTTCGACATACACTTGTGGATTAGCTTCACTCCAAATGCGGCAGTTTTGTTTGTTGACGTAGCCATTCAACCAGAAGTGCGCTTCATCGCTAAACAAAATTCGCTTATGAAAATCGGGAACAACGGCAATCTCGTTTTGGACCCATTCGACGAATCTGCGCTTTGCTTGATGATCGTTTTGATGAATTGCCAAACCAAACTGAGAATAAATTACTTGACAGCTGTTAAATCGGTCCCATCTTGGAAAGTAATGCCATCTTAAACTTCTATACCTGGAAAAAAACACGCTGTATTTAACTTGCATCGGCATTCTCTGCATGGCGGGTCTTCAGTTGTACTGGACTCGAACTTCTGTCAAGGCATCCACGAGTCCGTTACCTTAAGCACTTGGCTACCACGGCCACTCTCAAAGCTAAAGGTCATGACTCTATTGAATGGCCGCGGTAGCCAGTGGTCAAGGTATTGGATCGTGGATAGCATGACATGAGTTCGAGCCCAATACCACTAAAGACCAGCCGTGGAGGTGCGCTATAAACGTTAAATCTGTGGAGAGTTCAAACGTCCTCCCGTTGGTGTGATAGTTTGGAGAATGTGGTATTCAGGTGTCGTCCTCGTCACTTGACCATTTTTCAAAATAACAAGTTTCGTTGCCAAAGGCCCCTCATGTAGCTAAACAGTACGACGTTAATATTCACTCACTCACGACTCTTTAGAAACAACACCGGCCGTGACTTTGACCATTTGGCTGGTACGTGTGACCACTCTAGATAGTGATCATAGTCACTAATCCGTGACCAGTAAGTCCTGAGTTATAACCTAGTGCCCATGAACGCCTGTCGTGTAGAGGAGATGATGCACGTCAGAATTGTTGAGGCTCAAAATCCTCACCTTATTGGGTGATGAAGTTAGGAGGTAGGGTGCTAGCTCTGGTATCATCCTCGTCACTTAACCGAGATTCAGAATCACCAGGTCCATTGCCAATAGCTTCCGTATTATTTTATAGAACGATGTTAATACATATCGTTCATCCGGCTGACAAGGGCACGCAGTAAGCTACTGCCGGAGATTATAGTTGGCTGTTCATCGTCATCACACTACGAAGGTACATTAGTTATTTGCAAAACATTAGAGCGTGAAATTTAATTACCGTAAAATCCGCCGTGTAACGCCCACTGGTGTATAACAAGAACCTATACTTTCAAGTTGCATTTTTTTAACTCTTAGGTATATTCGCCATATAACGCGCTCCCCTTTTTTACGGAGAAATCTGAAATGTTAGTAAACAATATTCTTATAATTTAAGGTGATTTATTCGAGGTATTATCCCAGACTTTTGGAAAAATAGCAGTATACTTCTAGCATTACAACTCTTATACCTCATAAGGCATGTAATTTCTTTTAAATAAACAGTATTTTAATATGTGTAGAAGTAAAAAAATTTTGTATGCATGTATCTTTTTGTTATTTTTAAGCTAATCGCTTTTGTACCCGGCGTATAACGCGCACCCTTAAATATCGATATTTTTTGTCTTAAAAAATCGTGTTATGCGCCATATTTCAAGGTAAGTATTTGTTATTAATGATTTACTTTATTAATTAAAGCTAATTATTTATTCAATAACCAACGGTGCCGACAGACGTTGTCCTGTACACACGTCTTAAATCCGAAAATTACAAACTTTTTTGAATAAAATGTAGCAATCTGGACAGTTTTGATGAATTTTTTTATGAAGAAAGTTATTACAATAATTGATAGTGTCACAAGTACAGTTGATTTATCTATTGCGTGTGAGTATGTGTTTAAAATGAACTAAGTTGAATATAGAAGCTATTCTGAATAGAAACTTAGTTTTTATGTATAGGTATATTTTTTAATGCGCAATAATTACATTTATTGTAATGTCATTGAATGCACAATGTTTTTGGTTAATCCTTGAGGGGTATAAGCAAACAAATGCGATGGTTTGCCCAACCTCGGATACGCAACATATAATTGGCCGTGCGAAATGCAAGGGTTTTCTATATCTAAGAACAAATTTTCATTGTTTTTGACCTTGTGACTTATTAATGGCCATAGCAAATACCAAGCGAATTGGGAATTGCAAACATTTGAATGGTTAGATGAGTTTCAAAGAAACATTGGGATCTGTGGTAGAAGTACAACTTCACCTTGAAGTTCGCCGCTCAATTGATTGATTGCATATTAACGTCGCACTGTTCAGCTGCACGAGGGCTTTTGGCGACGGACCACGTAATTTTGAACGATGGTCAAGTGACGTGGACGACACCTGAGCGACACCTATCCCCACTACACCAACGGGAGCTGGCACCCCCTGCCCCACACGGTGGTGGCCGCGGTAGCCGAGTGGTATAGGTATCGGACCCCACCGATCCCACCAACGGGAGATGCACGTTTCTGTCGAGAGCTGAAAGTCCTCCCGTTGGTGTGGTGTGGTAGTTAGGAGGGGGGTGCCAGGTGTCGTCCACAGACGTTTCGCCAAAACGCTGAACAGTGCGACGCTGCCCCACACGGTGGGTCTTTAGTGGTACTGGTTTGCCGCTCAAAAAAATGGCATCAAGAATATCGCCTATGACTTTTTTATGAACATTCGAGTGCCCTTACATAATTTTAGCGCATATTTAAATAATTGCGGTATCGGACCAAATTGTGAATCTATATCATTCTCGAATCCACTTGAACCCACACAAAAAATATCATCAAAATCGGTCCAGCCGTTTAGGAGGAGTTCAGTCACATACACAAGCACAGAACAATTATATATATAAAGATTATTTGAAAATATATTAATTAAAAACGCTAAAAAGCATGATTTGTCAGCATTTTTGTAACAATGGTTTGGCCAATTTGGCTGAAAATCGATTTTCGATGCCAACTTACTTCTTTTTTATAACAATAACGTTGTTACAACAATGCAGGTGAATATTTAGTTGAATCTTTTTAATATTTTTAATTAATATCTTTTTAACTACTTGCGATATCGGACCAAATTGTGAATCTAAACCATTCTTATATCCACTTGAATGCAAGCAAAAAAAAAAATTCATCAAAATTGGTCCAGCCGTTTAGGAGGTGTTTAGTCACATGCACACACACAGAAGATTTTTATATATAAAGATTTAATTTTTAAGGTTTTTTGTTCCCGGCAATAGACAAAATCATAATTAGTGGGGTGTATTGGAGAATGATACAAGGAGGGGGTCTCGACCCCTCTTCCCTTCCTGCAGAATCCTGATCTTGAGTCACCGTCAAGTGACGAAGATGAGATATGAGCTGGCACCTCATACTAAAAATCCAGCTACCGTAAAAACTTTGAGCTCCGAGTGATTTAATTGTATCAGTCCCTCTACCAGGTCGGTCGTTTGTTGCACCCGGGTGAGTGTGTGTGAATATTAGCATCGCACTACTCAGCTACACGAGGGCTTTTTGACGACGGACCACGTAATTTTGAACCATGGTCAATAACCAGGATGACACTAGAGCTGGAACCCCCTTTCCTAACTGCTACACCAACGGGAGGACGTTTGAGCTCTCGACGGATTTAACGTGCATCGTTCCCCTACACGGCAGGTCTTCAGTGGTACTGGGCTCGAACTCATGACACGTCAGCCACGAGTCCATTACCTTGACCACTAGGTTACCACGGTCACTAGTTGCATCCGGGCTCAAACTTAAAACTTGTTATATATTACTGCAATAACCTAGTGGTCATGACCATAAGTCACTGAAAATCCTCGTTGCAAACGGGTTGATGCACCTTAAATCTATCGTAGATCAAAATTCTTTCGTTGGTTGGATCTAGTAGTTTGGAGAGGGGGTAGCCAGCTCAAACATCATCTTCGTCACCTTAGCATGGTTCAAAATTACGAGGTACGTCTTTAAAAGTCCTCAAATAGCTCAATAAAGCGACGTTAGTATTCACTACTCCCATCACATACGATATGACAGAGGCATAAATTGTGGACCATGATACACCTGCCGTATAAATGACTTTATGCTGCACCCTAATTATTTCTGCCCTTCTTTTCAACGCACAGTCAAGGGAACAAGTTTGATATATCACGGGCCAGGCGCCAAGTTGTTATTCATGTTCGCCAAGGTGGGCGATAATATTACATGTTTACCTTGATATTTTTGCAAATTTTGGAATATTGCAAGCTTTCAATAGTTTTTTATTGATATTCATTATAAATTTTAATATATAATGTAAATATTTTATTGATAATATGATATAAAAATACAATTAATTTTGTATGTATTCATATAATATTCGTTATTTATAATAGCTTTCTTATTATATTTATTTATAAATATTATTACGTTATTCATTTATAATTATTATGTTCTTTATTTATAAATATTATTTTGTTATTCATTTATAATTATTATGTTATTTATTTATAATTTTAGTTTATGTGAATATTCTTATGTTTAGTTTTTATAATATATATATATATATATATATATTACAATACGATTATTATATTTTTTTATAATTACTATTAAATAATATTACATGATTATTATTATATATAATAATTATTATTAAATCATACTAAATGAATATTATATATAGTTATCATTAAATTATAAGATTAGTATATATTGCATAATATTATTTGTAGATGTTGCTTTTTATTATTATTTATTATTATTCATTATTTATTGAATAATCTTGGTTATATATTCTCAATCTCTTTCTATATTCTTCTTTTGAAATATATTTCATTGTATTTCTGAACAATTCTTTAAAATTATCTTCTTGACGATTTGATACTGCTAGGCCGCCATCTTGTATTCTATTTCAGCGACAACAAACCTGCTTGGCGTGATTCCTTTTTCGCACCAAGCAACGCTTGACGTCTAGCCCTTTCATATTAAATTAGCACCCAGTTAACAATTTTTACATAAAATATACAATTATTTTTCTTAAAAGAACGATAAGACAACACGAATTACTCGGAAAAGAACTCGTGACTAAACAATGGTCGTACGACAAAGAGGGCATCAGAATCGGTGTTTTTACTCTCTATGACTTAGGCAGACCTAGATCATACCCTGCAAGGAATTAGTTTTTGAACCGGGTTTCTCTGGTGAATTGGTATTAATATATCACTACACTCTTTTAACGTAACTTATGAAAATTTCAAACAACTATTCAAAGTATATGAAAAAGTCTTATTGAGGATCTGATATTCCTTTTCTTTATATGTAAAGGGGGCTAATTTTACGATTTTTTATTTACACATTTTATGAATCCTGGACCTGGGTTCGATGCCCGTTGCCACCAAATACCCTCCGAGTATACATGGAGTACGTGCCTGTTAAATCAGTGGGTCCGAAAGTCTTGTGGGCTGAATCACAAGTGCAAGGGACTGGAGAATGTTTCCCTTCCCTTCAATTCCATGTCTAAATTGAGGAGGTGGAAATCGGCGGTGTCGCCATCTATCTTCCCTTTGGGAATTTCTCCAAGCTAAATTGTACTGTTACTTGCATGGTGCTCAAAACTAAGGGCAACGATAGACGAACTTTCAGCCCCTTGCCACGATGAATTTCGTGGGCCTCGATCTGACTACGTCAGACAGGTGGCATTAGAAACAACAACAACAGGAATCCTGTGATTTAGGACCCTATACCGCCCTGAAACAGCTGATAAGGCGTAAATTACGCCCTTAAGTCTGACATGCGCCTCAGTATGGAGTACATTTTCTTAACTAGATAAGAAGTTGCCAGATATTTCTTTAGGAAGAGCGTCTTTTCTAGTGCCACACTCAAGTCAGGAAGGTACCCGGGTTCGGCCCCCCACACACACACACTTGATTTTTTTCGATTGATTATAATCTTATAAATAGTACGCAAAATTTATATATATATATATATATATATATATATATATATATATATATATATATATATATATATATATATATAATTTAGTGTTTATTATTAATACAGTTGGACCTCTTTTTAATGAAGTCGCTGAATCCCGGAAAAAAGGATATGGAAGATTCCTTATACAGAGGTTAATCTTTTAATATAATTTATAAACCACATAAAACAAATTTTAAATTTTTAAACTCTAAATATTAACAAAATTAATTTTTTCACACATTTTTTTTAAAATTAATGTATGTTTATTTTATATATCTTACCCATGAAAAAATAAAAACTACAAGGAGAACAAAAAAAAAATGTCAAAAAAATTCACTGTATTTTCAATATTAAGAAAACTTTATACTAAAATTAATGAAATTTTTTTAGGAAATTTTATAATTTAAAGCATACAAGTAATATTAAACATACATTATTTTATAATTAGAACACGGGGATACGCGACAATTCCACTGAGGGGGAAAGAAGATATTGAAGATGTTTCTAATAAACTGGGCAATGGGGGTTGAAGGTTTCACTTTTTGGTTCAAAAATCTGGAACTATATATATATAAGTTGCTCTCGGTGAGTTATGATCTAATAGAACCAGTTCAAGATTTATAACCACCACAGAATGTGTTTAAGACTGAATAACTTGAAATTTTTTCAGAAATACTTTAAAAAAAAGAACAAAAATTGAACCACAAAAGATAAAGTTCGTTATATAGAAAATTCACTTTGCTATAGAGCGGTTATTTCACGAAGAAAATCGTGAAATGTTCAAGGTTGCAGGAAAAAGTTCGCTATACAGAAAAATTCGCAATATGGAAGTTCGTTATATAGAGGTTCGACTGTAGTACGTAAAATTTATATGTATACTTGTGGTAACGACAGACGTTGTCCTGTACACACGTCTTAAATCCGAAAATTACAAACTTTTTTGAATAAGTTGTTACAATATGGACTGTTTTGATGAATTTTTTTTACAAAGAAAGTTATTACAATAATTTACGTCATCACATGTACAGTTATCACAATTCAACCTATCGAATGCGTGTGAGTATGTATTTACTATGAACTAAGTTGAATATAGAAGCTATATTCTGAATAGAAACTTAAACTTGTTTTGATTAAAGGGTAAAAAAGATAAAAATCGAGCTATTTTCCTAACAGGTATATTTTTAATGAACAAAAAATAAATTTATCGTAATGCCATTGAATGTACAATGTTTTTGGTTAATCCTTGAGGGGTATAAGCAAACAACTGTGATGGTTTACTAAACCTCGGACATGCAACATATAATTGGCCGTGCGAAAAGCAAGGATTTTCTAAATCTAAGCCACAAATTGTCATTATTTGACCTTGTGACTTATTAATGGTCAAAGCAAATGCCAAGCGAAATGGAAATTGCAAACATGTGAATGGGTAGGTGAGTCTGAAAAAAACATTGGGATCTGTGTGGTAGAATTCTCTCTCACTTGAATCCACACTAAAACTATGATCCAAAACGGAATGATGAATGATCTTTCCGATTCTGTTCTTATTTTTTGTCTGATTTTGATAGAAAAATTAGATTGCAATTTTAAAAACGTCGAAAATATCGGAAACATTCTCCTTTCTTCCTTCTTTTTTTCCCTTGCTGTGCATTAGCGGAATAAACAGAACACAGGTGTTAAACAATTATGCTTTTTTAAGTTTTTAATTAATATCTTTTTAGCTAATTACGATATTAGATAAAATTGTGAATCTAAGCTATTCTCGAATCCACTTTAATCCACACAAAAAATGTTATCAAAATTGGTACAGCCGTTTACGAGGAGTTTAGTTACATACACATGCACAGAATTATATATATAAATATTATTTGAAAAGATATTAATTAAAAACCCTAAAAAATATGATTTGTCTCCATTTTTGTAACAATGAAGACCCGGTTTGGCTTAAAATTGATTTTCGACGCCAACTTACGTAATTTTTATAACAATAACTTTGTTACAGCAATGTAAGTGAATATTGAATTGAATGTTTTTCATTAATATCTTTTTAACTAATTGCGATATCGGACCAAATTGGGAATCTAAACCATCCTCAAATCTACTTGAACCCACACAAAAAATATCATCAAAATCGATCCAGCCGTTTAGGAGGAGTTTAGTTACATACACACACGCACATAAGGTTTATATATATATAGAGAGAGAGAGAGAGAGAGAGAAAGTGACAACGGCCAGATTGAGTTAAATATACATTTATATTAAGGAGAATTATTACAAGGTAGGGCTAAAAGTTAGTAAAAAGTAATCGAAACATCATTAGATCGTTGGATTCCACGAGGCGTTTCGTCCAGCGCCCTCGTCATCGTCTCCTCGCCGTCGCCTCTCGGTTGTCTCCCGCGCAATCGTTCTATTCGAGTCTTGTTTACTCGTTATCCTCGAACCGCCTTGTCAGATAGGTGGCGCTCTCTTGGCATTACGTCATTAAGGAATATAGGAGGGATACGATATGTGCACATCCATTCCTACATCGGCCATCATGACCAAGCATGCGTCCTCGCATGTAAAATACAGTGTATTTCAAAATTTCATGAAATAAAACTGAAAAGCTAGAGGAAATAAACTTACAAATAAAACAATTATTAAAACAGACAAATATGTATCAGAAAATCAAAACTAATAATAAAGAATATAAAAAATAGGTATACAGATGGAAAGAAGACAAATAATACAAAGCAATCTTGAGTATGGTGATAATGTCAAAAAAAAAAAAAAAAATGTTGAAGTAAAAGTTTTCGTTCGTAATGTAACATTCATTTGTTTAGCCATGGTTTCAAGTATTCGGCACAAGTATTTTTTTGGTTGGGCCATCAAAATTTCTACATTTTTCGACGTTGTAGGTATCGTTCGGTTTTACTTGTGTTATTTTATATGGACCGATAAATTTGTTGCAGAATTTTTGTCCGGGTCCTTGTTGCGTTTTTTTAATAGCAACTAAGTCCTTAACACTGTATAAATAAGGAGATTTTCGTCGAAGATTATAAGACTTTTTGTTTTCATTTTGCACTTTAATTATTTGCGTTTTTGCCGCTTTACGTAGAAGTTCTCTGTTTTCATTAAATTCGAGTTGTAGTTGTTCGTCGATTAATTGTTGAATGCGCAAATCAGTCTTGTTATTGATTTGTGTTCCAAAGAGTAATTCAAAAGGAGTGGTGTTAATGCTTCGTTGGAATGTTGAGTTTAAGACTTCTTGTAGTGAAGGAACATGTTTGAACCATTTCGTTGGATCGTCTTCTGACATCTTAGATAAGACAGGAATAATTGTTCGATTAATGCGTTCTACTTGACCATTAGCACGTGGCAAACCTGTAGTAATATGATGAAGTGTAATTTTTTGTTCCGAACGATAAGTGTGGAATTCGTCAGAAGTGAAAGTAGTTCCACGATCAGTGATAAGAGAACGAGTATTTCCAAATGTAGTTTTTGAATGTCTAATTTTTTATTACCTCAGAAGTAGATGTAGTTTTTTGTGAAATATAACCAAACAAAGTTAGTGAAAGAGTCAATGACAGCTAAAATGAATTTGTAGTTTTTACTTGAAGTTGCTAAAGGACCAAGATGATTGATATGGTATGTATTTAGTGGTATATCATCTTTGACAAGAGGATGGAGAAATCCTTCTAGTTTACCAGACTTTTTATTTTTCAATATACATGTTACACAACTAGAAATATATTTTTCAATTTTGGATTGAAGTTGTGGTATAAAATATTTATTTTTTATATGTTCTACAGTTCTTTTAACTGAAAAATGTCCTTTGTCGTGAGCATTTTTGATAAAGTGATGCTGCATCTCGTCGGGAATAACAAGGACTTCGGCACCGTCAATAAATTTATATAGTACATTATTTTTAATACAATAGTTATCATATGGACCATTTTGAAGAAGAGCTTTTATGGAAAGAATGTGTGGGTCCAGCTCTTGAGATTCTTTTGTCATATGCACAATAGAATCAGTACACTGATTTGTTAAAACCTGTATTCTACTTAAAGCATCGACATGGGCCATTTGTGAGCCAGAGCGATGTAAAATGGTGTAATCATAATCTTGTAAATTCAGGGTCCAACGCGCGATTCATGTGTTTAGATCTTTCTTACTCATAGTTTTTGTAAATGCATTACAATCAGTAATTATTTTGAAAGGCATTCCTAAAATGTACACTTTAAATTTTTTGAGAGCTTCTATGATTGCTAAAACTTCGAGTTCGTAGCTGGTATATTTTCTCTCCGTTTCGGACGTTTTTCTAGACATGTAATATATAGGATGTAAGGAATTATCATCGGAGGATCTTTGTAATAAAACAGCAGCAAGTCCGTCCATTGAAGCATCAGTATGTATTTCAGTTTCACAATTTTGTCGATATATACCTAAGACAGGTTTCTGACAGAGCAAACGTTTTTACTCGTCAAAGGAAGCTTTTTGTTTTACATCAAAATTGAAAGGAGTATCTTTACGTAAAAGATCAATAAGTGGCTTAGCAATTACAGAATAAGCAGGGATAAATTTACGAAAATATCCAGTGAGACCTAAAAAACATTGAACTTCTTTAGTTGCTTTTGGTTCGGGGTAATTGAGAACTGATTTAGTTTTAGAAGGGGAAGGAAAAAGTTTATTATTTTCAATAATATGGCCTAAAAATTCAATTTTCCTATGCAGAAATTGACATTTATCAAAATTTATTTCCAATCCGTAATCACTGGACACTTGAAGAACTTTTCTGAGTCTATCAATAGCCTCAGATTCATTTTTAGCAAGGATAACTATATCATCCATGTAAGGGAGAACAATTCCTTGAACAACTAAATCACGAAAAACTGTATTGATAAAACGTTGAAACGTTGAAGGGCATGTAGAGAGTCCGAAAGGCATTTTAAAGAACTGAAATTGACCATTTTGTGTTACAAAGGAGGTATATGGGCGACTCTGTTTGTTAACAGGCACATGGAAAAAACCATTACGTAAATCAATGGTACTGAAAACTCTAGTATCCTGAAGTTTATCTAAAATATCCTCAATGAGGGGCAGAGGATAGTGATCCTTAACTAACACACGATTTAATTTTCGAAAATCAATGCAGACTCGTGGACTGCCGTCTTTTTTTAGGACTAGGCTAGCATACGCAGATGAACATGGTTCAATAACACCATTTTTTGTCCATTCATCTATTTGTTTATCTACTATATCACGTTCAGTAAAAGGTAACCGTCTTGGAGAATGATAAATTGGTTTATCGCCCGTCACTGTAATGCTTAACTCAATATCCGTCGTTTTAATTTTATTCGGCCTATAACATACGAGTAATACCTCAACATCATTACGAGTTTGTTTTGAAATTTTAGGGCCAATATCAAATTTAGGAATGTCGTCAGTAATTGCGAAAACAAATGGTTGTGGAGAAGCGTCAGATACTTCGATTTGTGGCTTAGAAAACATAACACTATCAGGGGTGATAGTCAAATTAGCTTGTTTAATTAGATTACAACCAATAATAATATCAAAGTTCATTGAGTGGTTGGGGACAACATTAATTTTAACAGGAAAGTCTTGGCTGTCAATTGAAACAGTTAAGTTGAATGAACCAGTTACATGAGTTTTTGAAAGGCCAAAACCAGTTAGTATATTACCACTATTTATTAAAGAAGGGGAGTCTAATTGATTCCATACACTTTCTTTCATTAAGGTTACTTGACTTCCGGTATCAACTAAAGATAATATTTTTTTAGATAAAATTTTAACTTTTTTACACATAGTAGTTAATGGAGTAATTTCATCAACATTATTAGAAGAAGGGATATTTTTTTGAGGACAAGCATCAGATTTATGGACAAAATTTTCGCATAATATACACTTTGGACCACGATGTTTATCTGGGCAAAATTTAGAAATATGACCGTGGATCCCGAACAATTAAAACAAGTTACGTGATTCCTATCTCTAAAATTTTTATTCTCAAATTTTGAATTAGGCTTTAGTGCATTGAATTTTGGATATCTATCATATCGATGTTTATGAAGTGTACTTTCAACATCACAGCGTTGGCTACTAAAGTTTAAATTACGCGACGTACCATAAGAGCGATTTTTGCTTTTATTTTGAAATATTTTGTCATATATATATATAAATTCCTAATTTTTCTTTAAATTCCTGCATTGTTGAACATCCATATAATATTAGCTTATTTGAAGGAGAATCGGGGATTCCATTAATACAATATTCCATAATTGAAGTTTCGTCGAGAAACCCTTGACCTCGATTCGCTAATTCCCGAATAGCGACTAAATATTGGAATACCGTTACATTAGGCCGCATTTTTCTATTTTCTAATTCCCTATGCAATTGAGCTTGATTCAATTTTTTTCCAAATTCCTGAATAAGTAGTGTTTTTATAAAACTGTAAGAGTTTATACCACGCTGAGATTGAATAAATAATTTTGCAGTTCCTGTCAAAAGCCGTTTTACAAAAATAATTTTTGTTGTTCGGTTATTGGGCAAAACGTTAAATTTAACTCCACATCAGAAAAAAAAATGTTCAATTGAGTATGAGTCATCTGCACTGAAAGAACGAAGAGTTAGAAGTAAATCTTTAAGGGAACCAGGACATGCTCGAAAGAGTAAAATGCCAAAATTAAGACCCTTTGTTTATGAGACATATATCATTTAAAATTTCCAAAGGAGCTTAGATTTTTATGTCTATAATAAAGATAATTTAATTATTCTGTAGAACTACAAAAATAACTTTTTACTCCAAAAGTTTTTTTTTTACTACTTAATTTAAGTAATACATAATTTTTTGAGAACTCGTAATATATACTTATGTTTAGGTACCATTTTTTAAAAAAGTATCCTTTTTTATGCAAAATATTTTTTTTACACGTATATAAAACAATACATAAAATACAGTGAAACCCTTTTTTTAGTAAAATTTTAGTATAGTTTCTTTAAAAAAAATTATGAAACTTTGAAATTTGAAATTTTTTTTTATTTTCTGCTTTTATGCATAAAACAATTTTTAAAAAATTAGGCACTATTTTAATAGAAAAAATTAGGTTCACTATATGCATAGGCATCTTGTATAGAAGTATAAAAATCAGGAATCATATAGTGCAATAGTTTTTTAAAAATGTACCTAAATGCAAAAAATATGCTTTTGAGAAAAGTGAAAAAACTAAAAAACAATATTTTCACATATTATACACTTAATTAGTATTTCCTTGCCTATTTTTATATGACCAATAATAATCCTTAACCATTTTCTAGAGTTACAAAAGTAATTTTAAATTCATATGTTTTTTTTTTCCCTTTGTTTTAGTTAACATGAACTTAATTTTCGAGATCTTGTAATACATATTTTCATGTATAGGTACCATTTCTTACAAAAATATTCTTTGAATATACAAAAAAATTTACAAATATATATAAAGTAACATATTAAACATATTGAATCTGTTTTTAACTAATTATATTTATATAATTGCATAATTTCTTAAAAATAATCATAAAACCTTAAAATTATGAAAATCTTAATTTTCTTTTTTTTTTACATATAAAATAAATTTTCAAAAATTAGACACATACTAAAAGATATTTTGTTCACTGTATGCACATGTATCCTGTTTAGATATATAAAAGGTTTCAAACAATATATATGCTACAATAGTTTTTTAAAGTGTACCTAAATTTAAAAATATTAATTATTCGAGAAAAAATATAATAAAACTTAACAAAAAAATTTCTCCTTACATTATAGATTTGATTAATATTTCCCTGCTTGGTATTCATTTTCTTCATCTAAATTCTGTTTATCCATTTTCCTTTTTAAAGACCTTTTATTTCTGGCTTCCAATGACACTTTATTTACTATACGTTCAGCCTGAAAAATTCGTTTGTTATCAATTATAAGTAAAGGCACGTTCCGTGTTGTATCCTGGTTTAATGCCCAGAGCTTCAAGACTTTTATCCTACTTACATATCCATCGTTAAAACAAATTACAGCATCCATAACTCCAAATTTGTTTCAAAGCCAACAAAAACTGTTTTAGGAATTCGCTCCCAAATACATTTGTTAAAACTTTCATTGGGATTTTGTGTTCTTCCATGAAGGCACTTTTTTCAATAAGTCCTTCTCTGTGAGATCCCGAAACACTTTTTTCACTTTCAATAAAATTGACTCAGGTAAAGAATGCTTGTGGATATAAAATTCCCCTGTAACAATGCTACGGTTATAACCGCACCAGCTATCCTCACCAAGAGGACACAAAGCGTGTTGAGGATTATCCTCAGTACTTAGTTTATGAAAATAAATAGCCCATATGGCTCTTTTCATGTCCTCCACAGATGACAAATTTTTACGGATTGCTAGCCCATAATAATGTTGGATTGAGTCCACTTCTTTAAGCGTTAGCCGTCCACGTCCCGAAATATTTTTCCCATCTGATAGCTTAATGCCTTTGCTCATTTTTAGAATGTTTCTCAGCCTTGTGCCCATACGCTTTTGCACATGGCCAACACATTCTAATTTTTCAACTTCTGTGTCGCCATATACTTTTGCTTCTTTTATAGTAAGAAATCCTTTTGAGTCCCCATCACCAAGATACTGCGTATAACATGCTTTTCGTGATGTTTCAGATCGCTGAAATATACTTAATACCCCCCGACATTCCATTCCCCACTGAATCCTTCGTAATTTTTAGCACAATTTTCACATGGTTTTTTTTTTTTTTTTACCCTTACATGAAGAACAATATTTTGTGAGAGCTTCAATATCGATAACCTTTCCGTTCTCAACAGACGTAGCACATACAACTCCATTCAATGAGGAATAGCCTATTTTATACCATGTGCCATCCAAAGCCACAGCTATATTTGAATTATTATCATTCGCTATGACTGCTTCGTGAACAGCTGCATTCATGGAGTCTTCACTAATTGTTTTTAAAACATTTAAAAACAAAGAATTATGGCGTTCAAACTTTGCAGGTGGTGGAGGCAAATTCATAAAAGCTCACAGAATATTCGAGCAGCAGCTTCACCTTTTCCAATAGCTCTCATTCCATATGTCAATCTTAGGTTAATATCATAACATTTATTTGATATTTTTGATGACATTGTGCTCGTCGATTCTCCACAGTTGTGACAAATTATTTCCAAACTCACAGCTAAACCTCTACGACTTTTTAAATCTTCTCTCAGCTCAATTTTTCTCTGAAGTACAGCAATATTTACAACATAAGAGATTTTCATAAGGGAAGATAATAAATCCAGTTCAAACTATTATGTTAACATTTTGAGAATCTTGTTCTTTTAGTAAATCCAGTATTTTTAATTTTTCTCCTAGAAGCACTTTCCACGGAATTCAAAAGCAAATTCTTCAGTCGATTTAGACTTTTATGTTGATTGCTATTATGTTGATTATGTTGATTGCTGTTGATACTTCCTTCTGCCAAATTTTTTTTTTTTTATTCTTGGCATAATTACTCGCTTAAAAAGTTAAGATACTTTTAAAATCTTATGAATATTAATAATTATAAGTAAAAATAAATATTTCTTACGAAAATTAATGTAAAATTAAGTAGTTGCATGCCACAAGAAACTTCGGAATAAAACTCGGTTCAAAACATTGCCATAAACCGAAATTTAAAGTAAGAAATTTTGTCACACAGCTTGGAACAATAGCTCACGCACAAGCGTGGCTAAAAAGTAACGGGGTTAACATTCAAACGAAAAAAACAATCAAAAGTTAATATAGATAAAACACAGGGAAACTACATATTTAAAGGGGGCGTGGTCATTTTTTTACATTTTTATTTTTCATATTTTAGGGTTATTTTATCAACAAACATATAAGTATTATACATTTTTAGATTCAGAAAAATAAGCACTATTTTTAGAACTAAAATTGAAAAATCGATTATTTGAAAGTATATGATGTCCCTGCTCCCTTAACAAAAAGCCACGATAAATCGTTTTTCGAAATAGAGGGAACAGCTGACTCATTAATTTGGCTAAAGGCGTCAGCCGATTTCCTGTCTGTAGAAAGTGGGAGGAAAGCAAATGAATTTTCTGCATCCCGCGGGGGAATTTCTCTACACTTCGTGTATTTAATTTATTATGAAAAGCGGATAAATCAGCTAGTGAAAGCAAAATATTATTACAAAGTTCTTCGGCAGTTCCATTTGTTTCTAGTTGTAAAAAATTAGCTAAACAGATTAAATCGGGTAGGTTTAATTTTTTTAAAATAACGGCGGAGTAGTCTTCAATATCAAAATCTTGTGCGAAACCCGTAAATTTTCGCAATTGTTCTCTAGAGGTCCTACTGAATGGGTGATCGTTAAAAATAACAGAATACAATAATTTTACATTTTGAGTATTGCCAAATTTCAAAGCTTGCGCAATAACTGGGATATCATTCAGTGTTAAGTAAGACATAATAAATCACTTAAATTGAACCAAAATAAGTAAAATATACAAATATTTGCTGATCACTTAAAATGATATATGAGTAAAATATTTCAACATAGAAAAAAAAATTAATACGCTATGAAAGGATTAAAGTCTAGAATAAAATGTTACTAGTAGCAGTTGTACAAGTTTAAAAAATATCGTATCACAGTCACATTAGCAGTTTCAAAATATATTTTCACAATCACTGAGAGTTTGTAAAAAACAATGGAAATAAAAACTCACGGTAAACTTTTGCACACAACGTTTTGCTTGTTGAATATTACTTTCATAAATGTATAATAGCGTTGAAGAGAGAATCTTGATGTCGGCAAAATTATTGAATAAATATCTTCACACACACACACACACACACACACAATCGTGAATTTTCACACAACACTTGAAATTGAATGAAAGCGTCAAATCATAAAAACGCTTTTAAGAGTAAATGCACTTGAAATGGAAGAAAATCGTCAAATACACGTTGAAAAACACTTTGAAGAATAAATGCACTTGAAATTGAAGAAAATCGTCAAACACACGTTGAAAAACACTTTGAAGAATAAATGCACTTGAATTTGAAGAAAATTGTCAAACACACATTGAAGAACACATTGAATAGATTCACTTCTCTTGCATCGTCATCGTCCTTTTGCTTCGGTTTTCTAGGGGATTTTAAGTTAAGGGAAAGGCCGAGCCCCATATAGAGAGTGACAACGGCCAGATTGAGTTAAATATACATTTATTAAGGGGAATTATTACAAGGGAGGGCTAAAAGTTAGTAAAAAGTAATCGAAACATCATTAGATCGTTGGATTCCACGAGGCGTTTCGTTCCTGCGCCCTCGTCATAGTCTCCTCGCCGTCGCCTCTCTCGGTCGTCTCCCGCGCAATCGTTCTATTCGAATCTGGTTTATTCGTTATCCTCGAACCGCCTTGTCAGATAGGTGGCGCTCTCTTGGCATTACGTCATTAAGGAATATAGGAGGGATACGATATGTGCACATCCATTCCTACATATATATATATATATATATATATAACAGTATTTATTATAAATAACTTACTTTATTATTTAATGCTAATTATTCAAATGAATATTTTGGGTGGGGCGTATTGGAGCATGATAGAGAATGGAGGACCCTCGACTCCTCCCACAGAAGAATTATTATGTGTGCCACTGGTCTCTTTCCCATGAAGCCTAATCAGTACCATTTGAGATAGAGAATACATTCCGTAGAATCCGGCGCATAACACGTACTTTTAGTACAAAAGGTAAGATTGAAATTTACGGGTAAGTGGGTGTTATTACCCGGGAATAAAAATGAGACATTTAAAAATAAAAATAAAAAAATGAGCATATAGAAAATTAGACTTCTACACTGTTCTGGACTTCTATACTGTTTGTTTAAAAGAAATGACATTCGCTATGGACTTGAAGGGCTGTAGTTCTAGAGAGAGAGAAGTATGCTATTTTTTTCTAAAGCTTGGAATAATGCTTTGTATAAATGACCTCTAAAAATAACATCATTGTACATAGACACTTCAGCTTTCTTCGTTAGAAAGTGGCTGCGTTTTTTACGGCGATTTATACCGGGTGTTTCAAAGGTCACGCACATCAACCTTTGTGGTTGAGTTTTAAAGATAGATGAATTATGTTAAACAGAATACAGGACAAACAAAGGTTGAAACGATTATCTTTATTGGCAGGTATCAGACATGGTAAAATAACAATAAATGCTCCAAATGATGTCCGTTTTTCTGGACACACAATCGCGTGAACTCTTTTTTTTTCCAGATTGACACTTTAAGAAGAGTGTGAGAATTAATGTGCGATATTGCTTGAAGGATGTTACTCTTAAGTTTATCAAGCATATGGGGATTATTCCTGAAGGCGAAATTTTACAGATACCCCAAAAGAAAAAATCCTGAGTTGACATGTCCGGTAAACGAGGTGGCCAAAGTCCTTTAGAAAGGACACGATCATCGAAAAATTCAGTTAAAACTTCCATATTATCCCGTGATGTGAGACACGTCGCGCAGTTTTGCTGCAACCAAGTGTATTTTTCATCACTTTCAGCAAGGATCTAAATTCCGTTATGATATTTACGTAGACGGAAGGTCTTTTCAATGGCCTTCTTTGTAAAGAGGCCTCCACATCTACCACTTTCGTTTTCACTATGGACTCTACCCGATCGCTTCCTGTCTGCAAACGATCCTATATCACGGAACCGTTGCACTAATCGTTATGTTATCTTTGATGCATTTGGTGCTGTTTCCCCTGGATATTTCTGCTGAAATGCATTTATCACACGGCAATGAGATTTTATAGTGCAATAAAATTCCACGATGGTGTTCTTTGCTCTTGGGATCATGCACCTCCCGTTGTACTCAACTGGCAAGCATTTTGAAACTAATGTCTGATACGTTCAAAACTTCTTATGATGGGGTCCCTTCTGCCACATAGTGACAGAAATCCCAAGCTATACCCTTTTGGTTTTTAAGCAACAAGGATCACCATGTGGATGTGCGTAACTTTTGAAACACCTGGTATCTAAAAACTAAAAATTGCATTTTTAAAAATAAGGTGCGCGTTAGACGCCAGACTTTACGGTAGTTGTTTTAAATTTTCTCGACTTTTGTAACATGGTTAACGAAATTTGAAATCCTGACGCTGCACAGCTAATATTAAACTATCCTACTGAAGTATTTCCTTGTAGAAGGGTTTTAGGTGCATTTATTTTACCTTTATTTGATTATTATAATTGCCCTCTCTGCTAATGGCAAGGGATTTCCTAAATTTTAATCTCGTGCAAATGAGAATTACTATATAATATATACATTTGAGTATTCTACTCGTCGAACTTCCATCCCATGCCAACGTGAGGATTGTGAACTGCGACGGATTTAATGTGCATCAATCTTTATGGTTGGTGCATCAGCGGTACTAGGAATCGTACACTTGACTCCATAATACGGGCCACAAGTTTGCAGCCTTAACCTCTCTGCTACAATGGCTTAAAAAATAACGAATTACCTAAACTAGAAATTGAACCTTAAATTATTGTTTACTTTGCCAATTTGAGATTTAATTTCTATTATTCATTTTGGATTAAAACTACAAACTAGTATCTTCTACAAAGAGGTGTGGCCGATGCAGCCTAGTGGTCATGGTCTATCGCGCTGAACACTGGACTCAATCATTAAATCTGTCGAGGCTCGGCTGGAAGTTTGGAAATTTCGTGGCTCATGCCATAGTTCAAAATTATGAAGTGATATCAAACTAGTTTCATTCAAAGCTTCAATAAAAATAGACCTAGTCTACTAGTACAGTGGATTGAAAACTTCTTCTACTCATGGAAACCTCAGAACTAAATTGAGTTCTGGAAAAAAGGAAACATGGATCTCCTCTCTCTCTCTCTCTCTCTCTCTCTCTCTCTCTCTCATCCCTTTTAGAACAGTATATCGTAAAATAATATTTAATCCTTTATTTACCGACGGTACTTATAAGTACCACTCACTTTATAATTACATAGAATAACCATTCTTACGAATATTCTGACAATACTTTGCAAGAATATTCTTTGAAATGCATTCTTCAAAGATGTATAGCAGCACGGGTTCTATGATGAGTATTTTAGCAGGGAAGGCAAATAGTTTTATAGCAGAATTTGCGTTTTCAGTTGATGGCATATTCGACGGATTGGGAAGATTATCATTTTTGTCCCGAAAACATAGTTAATGTCGAAATTTTAGTCATTTTTTGTATGTGTATGAAGACCTTAGAAAATGGTCTGACTAATTATTTTAAGTGAACAGTGTATATCAGTGTTTCTCAAAGTGTGGGGCGAGACCCTCTGGGGGGCGCAATAACCCTACAAGGAGGCGCGAGCATGTCGAAAATTTAAGGATTTAAAAAAAATAACCGGAAAGAAGTAAAAGAAAATACTTTCTTCCATAATATAAAAAATACACAATAACACTGATGTAATTTATGTTTATCATCTGGCGTTTTTCCTTCATCAAAGAGCTATCTTTGATCCCAAAACCAAATTAAAGAAAAAAAACATTTTGTTTAATTTGGTGTATTTCCTCAATGAGAGATTTTTTTATTACGTTTTAACATAAAATATTACTTGTTAAAGGAAAAAAACGAAATCCAGACCCTGAGAAAAATTCTAAGAGGATAAACATTTCATCACTGTAATTATTATTGAAATACTGTACGTTAGTTGTAGAAAGAAAAGGAAGACAGGATTTACTTTTCAGCTAGGCAGCATAATACATTTGCTGATGATTTGATTGCCCTTCAAACTTACTGGTATGGTTAGTTCTGAAATAGTTCCGTTCCATCTTTTATGTGTTTTTTTTCGCTGAGGGAAATTGTAAATAATAGAGAGTGTTTTACGATATTTGGACAATAATTGATTGATTTGAAGGATTATTTGTCCAAGATTTATTTTTAGTGAAAAACGTCATAATCCTTTTTAGAACATCCGTATTTTTTTCTGAATACACTTTTAACCCGGGAGCGGTGGAGCGGGGCATCTGTGATCTCAATTGAAGGAAGTTGAAACTGATCAAGCGAAAGAATGAATGAAAGAAGGAATATTATTCATTGGGAAATGCGATGAACATGAAAATTTTCAAATATTTTCTAAAGAACTCCAATTAAAATATGATGCCATGAGTGTAACACAAGGTTCAGTTCACCTTGTCAAAAAGACACAAGAAAGAAAAAGTTCAGCTTGCTGTTTGTTGATCACCAAAGGTGTTACGAGTTCGAGCACAGTACCACTAAATATCCACCGTGTAGGGGAGAGATGCTCGTTAAACCTGTCAAGAGCTCAAACGTCCTGTTGTTGGAGTGTTGTGGTAGTTAAAAGAGGCCACACAGCTTAAGTGTCGTCCTCGTCACTTGACCATGGTACAAAATTACGAGGTCAGTCTCCAAAAGCCCTCACGTAGCTGAACAGTGCGACGATAATATTCACTCACTCGATCATCAAAGCTCATTAAAACTACAATAACTTGAACAAAATATATATATATATATATATATATATATATATGACAGCATAACATTTCAGTAATAACAGTGAAAAGTGTCTCTGATTTTCGTCCTTTATTAAGGTCTTGCCCTTTTGAATCATTTTAGTTCAGTTTTAATGGATTTTTTCTGAAATCATCAAAGAAAAATTGAATAGCCCTTGAAAGCCGGTAAATATACTTTCTCTTAATTAAATTATTCACTGGAATTTTTTCCGATTTGTATCTCGTGTGCAGTAAAAATAATTATAAACAAATGATTGCGGTGACTGAGTCCTCCCGCACTACCATTAGCGTAAAAATCGAGTGCCCGCTTGCTCCCGGCTTAAAACATTTTGAAGTATTTCTGAAGTAAATATTAAAAAGAAGCTCAATTAGTATTCATTGGAATTTTATATTCTTTTTTTCATTATTTAACATTAATTCTAAATGCTACTTCTGTGAGGTTTAAAATTACAGTTCTTTTAAACAGTTACTTTCAATTATAGCATTTATCTATAAATAATTCATTTTACATTTTTGAATACAATGTCGTGCACGCTGTTTTACTCTCCTGACAATTCAGCTATTATACACTCAGGAACATTGAAAGTAGCGACCCAAGAAGAAAGCATCGGATTGAAATGAAATTTAATACACATAATGGCACAGATGAGAGATTCACTTGATCTCAAAAACAACACAATTAAACGAATACTGGGTGGGCAACGACACAAGTACTGGGCAACTTCAATAGCGCGTTAGACACCTCCAGTTGAAATACATGCCGCCACACGGTCCAGCATTGAGTTGATTAGACACCTTATGTTGTCCTGAGGCAGATGGGCCCACAAATCTTGAACAGCCAACTCTAAATCATGTACATAGTAACACGATGGCATCTGCCGTTTTAGCTGATCCCACACGTGCACTACAGGGGACAAATCAAGGAAGCGGGTCAACCATGGAAGAGTCTGAAAATGACGTAGGAAGCCTTTAGCAACCCTTGCTGCATGCGGATGAGCATTATCTTGCTGGAAAATTGCCCCTGAGAGACCATTAAGGAAAGGTACTACATGGGGTAAAAGAATATCATCAACGTAACGTTGGCCCGTTAAGGTTCCACGCATCACAATTAAAGTGGACCGGCTATCATAGGCTATGGCCTCACAGACCATTACACCAGCTGTGCGGGCAGTGTGACGTAGAACAGTCTGAGGGGATTTATACCGCTTACCAGGGCGCCTCTACACCGGTACACGGTTATAATCTGTCCCTAAAACAAACCGGGATTCATCACTAAACACAACCTTTTGCCAATCTGTGACATTCCACATTAATCTGGCTTGGCACCACTGTAGACGCAGTTACCGATGTTCAAGGGAGTACACGGAAAGGGCGCTTGGATTTATGATTTGCGTCTGCAAGGTGTCTGGAAATTGTTTGTGGAACAATTGCTACGCCTACGTCTGCTCGCATCGTTGAACGAGTCTTTGTGGGGTCCACAAGTGCTTGCCGCAAGATCCTTCGATCCTTTCTCCTTGTGGCCTTCCTGGTCGCTCCAGACCCGGTTTTCCGCACGTAGGTATCTTCTCGTGTCCACTGCTCCCAACAATTTCTAATGGCACACTCCAAACGATCCACCTGGCCAGCAACACGGCACGTCGACCAGCCTGCAGTTTTCATCCCAATGATCAGGCTTCTCTCAAATTCGCTTAACTGTGAGAAATGTCTTCTAGAACGTTTACCTGGCATGTTTCGCTTACCAAAGTATTCCTACAATCGGCGGGTAATCGTCACGTTTATGAATCTTCCAATTTGCGCTGGCTTATATAGCACCCTCTTCCTGATTGTAGCGCCACCTCGGCGGGTATGAGCATGCGTATTGGAACAAAACTTGGATCATTTGCATATCACATTACGCTGTACTTATTTGCAAAGTTTCGCGATTGTACTTAGCTTCCTTCTTGGGTCGCTATTTCCAATGTTCCTGAGTGAATCAATAATGCTTTATTTTTTTTAAATATGAACTCCTACGAAGAGCCGGTGTTTCAACCAGTATACGTTTAATGTATCAGTACTGGAGAATTTATTTTATAAATAATTTCTTAATACTAAATTAAGAACAAGTTTAATAATTATTGGTGACTTCCATGGGCTTGTCTTGTAGAGCAAAGTTTTTCAAAGGAAGGTTGAATATCAGAAATTGACACTAAGTTATTTTTCTATATTTAGCTGAGATCTATATTTTGTCTTCAAGGCATCCACTGCAGAAAATCCGGTTTGACAAAGGTAGGATGTTGAAAATGGTAATAGTATACGAAGTGCTTTTGTTTTCAGTACAGATAATTCCTCATCCACCTCTACCCCAAATTCAAAGAGCGATTTATTACAAAATTGCCTTTTAATTTTTCACTGGATGTGAAATCTATGAAGATTTCCTCTTCGGAAGTTGAGAGCCCTTCTGGAGAGTATCTTGAAATAGATTTCTAATCCACTCGTAATTTGCTACCAAGTTGTCCTCATCAAGAAAATACTTTTTAAAATTCTTGCCAACATGGCTAAATCATTTTACATGGTTTTAAAAACAACTTTCACATGTTGCTGTCACTTCAGATTTGTCAGTTTTAACACATAACAAGCTGGGGCATTTCCCCCATTATTTTCTTCAGTAGTGGTAAATCCAAAATTTAAGTATTTTTGAGAATATTTCCTTGATTTAATTTTCGAAACCATGCTCGTCTGTGTACTTGTTGATCCTTTATTATCGTCGAATGTGTTTGCTTACGACTTAAAAATGTATGTATGATTTTGTTTTAATCTACTGCCGTAAATACTTATTTACCGTTAATTACAATTAACGTGCAAATTAAAAAATGTACATTCAAGCTAGATTCGGTAGCTATAAAAGTATAGAGTCGACTAAAACTTACTGCAATTGTACGAGGAAAAGCATTTTTGCATGTTTAGGGCAGACGTCCGATAGGTTGACCAGACTCACGCAAACGTACCCATGCCAGATGTGATGGATATGATAGAGAGCAACATAGACTAGGCTATTTTTCTAATGACATTTGTACTTTGAGAAATGGATGCTGAAGGAAATAAATCTTAATTAAATATATGATTTTGCGATCTGTTCCAATTTAAAAATTAGAGAAAGAAATATAACATAATAGTAAGTAATATATATTTTAAGTAATTTTTTAAAATATATATTACTTAAAAGTAACATTTACAAAATTCAATATACAGTTTATAATTGAGATCGCATTGTGGCTTTAGCGTCAAAGTGCATTTTTATTGCAGTAAATACATTGTTGTACAGGGGGCGACAAAAATTATGATTGAAAATTGGGTCGCCAGTATTGAAAGTTTGAGAAACACTGGTGTATATAATTAATTTAACAGTGGAATATCTAATTAATTAGCCCTAAAGGATTAAATTTTCCAAAGTTGAGTATTTTGTTTATATATAAAATTCCTTATTTTTCAATGTAATGATCAAAAGAAAAATATTGCATGAAAAAACTACAGTAAATGATAATGCGGTAGATAAAGGGTTAAAGTATAGATCAGCACATTATATGCACTATATGTTGAGAGATACCAAGTATTACATAAAATACTCTAAACATTTTTTAAAATAATATTTTACAAAGTTTGAAGATTATATTTTTAAAAAGGCTTTATAAATCATTGAATATTGTTAGAGCTGCTAGTATTACGCAGTTTTGACATAACTGCATAGTTAATTTATATCTATTTAATAATCGTCCTTCAAAATTTTCCGTTTTGTCAAAAAAAATTTCCAACATAGCTAAAGGAAATTTTGCATTGAATAAAAATATCCAATTTTCTAAAAAGAGAACCAAGTATTTACATTTTTTTTATTAAATCATTTTACTTTTTTAAACATTCCCGTTACTTCTACGAAATTTAAGATTTTATTTTGGCCATAAAATATTTTTTACAAGGAAATTGCCTTTAAGAATTTGATCCCCCCCAAAAAATTAAGTTTTTACGAAAATTTTGGTTATAAGATTAAAAAAAATATAGTGATCAAGGTTTCAGGTAAACATAGGGTTCCCCGGAACCCACTTTGTGTGCGCGGGGGAGGGTGTACCGGATACACTTGTATGTCTATACTAGTGTAATCACACACATTTCTATACTATTATATCTACCCAATTGATTTGTATTTTAAGTAGCGCTTTAGTTGTAAAGGATGCTTTAGCAAAATTTTTAAATATTAAAAGAAATCCCCCCCCACACACACAATTTCACAATGTTAAATCCTTAAGATAAATCTGATTCTTTTGAACCATGCGTGTGATGATCAGAAATTTACAAATACTCCAATTTTCCCCGACAGGCCCTGAAAATTTAAACAAAAATTTAGTTCAGTTTTTTTTTAAAAAAAAAGATACATTTTTCAACTTATTTAGATATTTAAAATTTGTTTCTTTTCCAAAGAGTAACTTGGATTTATAACTAAATCAACTGATGATTTTGTAACAAAAAAAGATGGATGAATAAGGCTTAATGCAAAAAGCGAAATAATTTTTCAAAAATAAAAAAGTTCACAGGTGTGCAAAATTAGTTATGTTAATTTTATGAAAGCAATATTCAATAGAGTACTAAAAACGTATCGGGCCTAAAAATTGAGAATAAAAACCGACACAATTCTATTCGCAATGTCAATGGTGCTCATTACTTGTCCTTTGCGTATATGGAGACAAAAAACAACAACAAACTTCTTTTTCTGAACTAGCCATTATAGAAATAAGCCACACACCACAACACATAATTAAAAAGTTTTAATAGTCTACTAATAATAGGTTAAAAATTTGCAGAAATAAAAAAAATGTATAATCTAGAATAATATCAGAATATATAATTCTTCTTCGTCTATTATTTTTTAAATTTAAAATATAAAGCACTCAAGAGAGTAACTATTTTAAAAGGGTGTATTTGTTGCATCTGTGTAGATTGGTATTTTACTATTACTTGGTGCACTTAGCTGAAAAGCTACAGCAAAGCCAATGCCCGTTTACTCTTTATATAGCTGTAGTGAGAGTTCCAAGGGAATTATGCGTACTACTTCTGCAACTGAACAATTTTCAATTCCGATCAATACTGCAACTCTATCTGTGAGATTTTTAAAATTTCTTTAGAATAATCGTAGAAATATTTTCTACATAATCTTGCTGAGCCCATTGGGCAATTTCTACAAATCTTGTTATAATGTTCGAAATCCGAGCTATATTTTCTGTTGAAAACGTTGAGCGCTTTGTTCTTGACCCTGTTCTAGCCTTTGCGAGTTTTCTTCTTGCACCTACTGCAGACATTTATCCGATACTGCTTGATTTTGCTGTATATGAATCTGTTCGTATTTGCTCTTCCCGTAAATATATCGCCGGTCCTGCTTACTCCTGTGCGGCCACAGATCAGGCCGCACTAGCAGTTGCTCTATCCATCTAGCTAGTCAGGCATGCTCCTGTTAAAAACTTATTTCTGTTTTAGCTTCCAGGAGTTGTAAAAGTATTGACGGACTTGCTTGATCCTGTTGTAAGCGAATCTCCGTTCCAACTTGCTCGTCCTGTAAACAAACCACCACTTCTTGTTCTTGTAGCCATTTTCCGGGACTTGGTAGATCTTCATCTATCCCTTTAATTAATCCTGCTTGTCCCTCCTGTAAACACGTTAATATTCCTCCTTGCTCCTGCTGTAAAGGAATCGTTACTTCTGCTTGCTCTAGCTGTAAACGTATCTCTGATCCTGCTTCTCCTAAGGTAGCCATCGAGCCGATTGTGCTAGTAATTCTTCTATCCAATTGGAAAATCCTTCTTGCTTCTACTGTAATAGTATATCACCTCTCCTGCTTGCCCCTGATGTAAGCAGATCTAGATCTCTACTTGCTCCTGCTGTAAGCGAACAGCCGTTCTTGTTGTAGTCAATGAGTGGATCGTGTTAGCTCTTGCTCTAACAAGAATTGAGCAAATTCTGCTTGCTCTTGCTGTAAACGTATCTCCTGTTCAGCTTGCTCTTCCTGTAAGTACATTATCAGTGTGGCTTGCTCCCGCTGCAAATGTATCAGTGTGACTTGCTCCCGCTGCAAATGTATCAGTGTGACTTGCTCCCGCTGCAAATGTATCAGTGTGACTTGCTCCCGCTGCAAATGTATCAGTGTGACTTGCTCCCGCTGCAAATGTATCAGTGTGACTTGCTCCCGCTGCAAATGTATCAGTGTGTCTTGCTCCCGCTTCAAATGTATCAGTGTGGCTTGCTCCCGCTGCAAATGTATCAGTGTGGCTTGCTCCCGCTTCAAATGTATCAGTGTGGCTTGCTCCCGCTGCAAATGTATCAGTGTGGCTTGCTCCTGCTGCAAATGTATCAGTGTGGCTTGCTCTTGCTGCAAATGTATCAATGGGTCTGCTTCCATTAGCTGTAAGCGTACCGTATGTGCTGCTCGTGTATCCTCCTGCAGTAGACACGTCATCGGCCCTGAGTCCTGCTGTAAATTTAATGCCACTCGTGCATCCTCCTGCTGTAAACGCATCGTTGGTTGTACTTCCTCCTGCTGTAAACACACCTGCTGTCCTGATTGCACCTGCTGTAAAAGCAGCTTTTACCCTAATTGCTCCTGCTCTAAGCAAATTATCGGGTTTGCTTGCTCCTGCTGCAAATGTATTGCTGTGTCTGCTTCCATTAGCTGAAAGCACAACGTCTGTTCTGCATCCTCTTGCAGTAGACGCGTCATTGGTCCTACTTCTTGCTGTAAACGCATTGCCACTCGTGCATCCTCCTGCTGTAAACGCAACGTTGGTATTGCTTCCTCCTGTTGCAAATGCACCTCCTCTCCTGATTGCTCCTGCTGCGAGTACATTATCGGTCCTGCTTGCTCCTGTTGCAAATGTATAGCTGGGTCTGCTTCCATTAGCTGTAAGTGCATCGTCTGACCTGCATCCTCTAGGAGTAGACGCATCATTGGTCCAGCTTCCCTCTGTAAACTCATTGCCGCTCGTGCATCCTCCTGCTGTAAACGCACCTCCTCTTCGGATTGATCCTGCCCCAAATGTAATGCTTCTGCTTCCATTTGCTGAAAGCACAATGTCTTTTCTGCATCCTCTTGCGGTAGACGCGTCATTGGTCCTGCTTCTTGCTGTAAACGCATTGCCACACGTGCATCCTCCTGCTGTAAACGCATAGTTGGTATTGCTTCCTTCTGCTGCAAGTGCACTTCCTGTCCTGATTGCTTCTTCTGTAAGCTCATTATCGGTTCTGCTTGCTCCTGCTGCAAATGTATAGCTGAGTCTGCTTCCATTAGCTGTAAGTGCATCGTCTGTCCTGCATCCTCTAGCAGTAGACGCGTCATTGGTCCTGCTTCTTTTTGCAAACTCAGTGGCACTGGTGCATCCTCCTGCTGTAAACGCACCTCCTCTCCTGATTGCTTCTGCTGCGAGTACATTATCGTTCCTGCTTGCTCCTGCTGCAAATCTAACACTTGGCCTGATTCCATTAGCTGCATCGTCTGTCCTGCCTCCTCTAACAGTAGACATGTCATCGGTCCTGCTTCATGCTGTAAACTCATTGCCGCTTGTGCATCCTCCTGCTGTAAACGCACCTCCTCTCCTGATTGCTCCTGCTGCGGGTACATTATCGGTTTTGCTTGCTCTTGCTGCAAATGTAACACTTGGTCTGATTCCATTTGCTTAAAGCCCAACGTAAATTCTGCATCCTCTTGCAGTCGACGCGTCATTGGTCCTTCTTGGTGTAAATGTATTGCCACTCGTGCATCTTCCTTCTGTAAACACATAATTGATATTGCTTCATCTTGCTGCAAATGCACCTCCTGTCCTGAATGTTCCTGCTGTAAGTGCATTATCGGTCTTGCTTGCTCCTGCTGCAAATGTATCGACGTGTCTGCTTCCATTAGCTGTAAGTGTATCGTTTGTGCTGCATCCTCCTGCAGTACACGCGTCATTGGTCCTGCTTCTTGCTGTAAACGCATTGCCGTTTGTGCATCTTCCTGCTGTAAACGCATCGTTGGTATTGCTTCCTTCTGCTGTAAACGCATCTTCTGCTCCAATTGCTCTTGCTCTAAGCACATTATCGGTTTTGCTTGCTCTTGCTGCAAATGTATCGCTGGGTCTGCTTCCATTAGCTGAAAGCACAACGTTTGTTCTGCATGCTCTTGCTGTAGACCCGTCATTGTTCCTGCTTCCTGTTGTAAACTCATTGCCGCTCGTGCATCCTCCTGCTGTAAAAGCGTTGTTGGTATTGCTTTCTCCTGCTGTAAACGCATCGTTGGTATTGCTTGCTCCTGCTGTAAATAGATTACCGGTAATGCTTGTTCCTGCTGTAAGTAGATCACTGGTAATGCTTGCTCCTGCTGTAAGTAGATCACTGGTAGTGATTGCTCCTGCTGTAAGTAGATCACCGGTACTGCTTGCTCCTGTTGTATGCAGATCACTGGAACCGCTTGCTCCTGCTGTATACAGATTGCCGGTCCTACTTCATTTTGCCGTAAATTTATCGCTTCTCCTGCTTTGTGTAAACATCTCGCTGGTTCTGATTGCGTCTGCGGTAAATGTGTCAAAGGTTCTACTTGGTACTGCTGTTCTTCTTGTCCCTGCTGAAAATATTTCGCAAGCCTTGCTTGCCACTGTTGCAAATATAGTGAGGATTCTTTTTGCTCTTGTTGTAATAGTTGAGTGATTTCTTCGTAAAGCTTCTTTAACTGAGTAAATTCTAGCCGCACCCCTACACTTGCACTGCGTTCAAGTCCTTGTGAAAATCGTCGGAATCCTTCGGCATTCTTCTGCTCAACCTGTCGAGTAATATCTACAAAGCCTTGATATAATGTTTGAAGTGTGTACTTTATTTCCTTTTGAAGACTTTCAGCGCTTTTTACTTGCCTCTCTTTGAGCTGTTCAGCATAAAAAGCTAGTTTTTCTTTCAACCACTGAATGGATAAAAATTTTTTATCTTGTACCGATATCGCCTTTTCTGTTTCCTCCTGCTGTAAGTGTCGTGAGATTATTTCTGGCTCTTCTCGTAACCAAAAAGTATCTACATATATCTTCTCTATATCTTCAACTCCTACTTTCCTTTGCTCTAACTCTACTGCATACATGTCGTTCCAAGTCTGAAGCATGGATATTGAACTTTCTATGTCTTGTTGCCTTCCTTGAACGATTTCTATCATCTTCTTATATATTGAGTGAGTTATGTACAATTCTTTCAGCTCCATTTCTTTTTTAATATAGAAAAACAATTCCATGACACATTCGTTTACTTTTTTTCTATGCTCGGTCGTTTCTTTTCCATAACCAAATTCTGCACTTTTTAGAGCTTCTTTAACAAACGCAGCTAATTTAGCCCCTGCATTATCTAAGGGAACAAGCCGCCGCTCCATTTCTATCATATTCAGAGAGACGGCCATTCTTGCAAATATGAACCTAAAACATTAAATAATTCGTGAATGGTCATCGTTATATTGTAAAGAGGTGCAAGTTCAATACTGTATTGTAACACATATTAAGCTTCTAGATGAGCTTTATTTAAGGTCACATAATAATTATAGAAAAACATTCCAGCACAGTTATCAATGAATATTATTTTCCAGATTTGCAACGTTACGTTTCGTGTGTTGCTATGGAGTTTTAATACATGAAACCAACGGAGTCTAACATTTGAATTTTTCTTTAGTATAACTATTTGAGTAGTACTTCATTCCGAGAAGGAGAAGATCCAGCGTACAGAACAGAAAGTCACATGTTCGTTAAAATCATTTAAACTAAAAAGATGTTAGGTTTAATGTGCATTGCTTAAAAGCAATAGGTAGACCAATAAAAGTTACTTTCGACCTTAGAAATTTAATTAGACAATCAATTCTTATATTCAACTAGATCCATTCTTTCAAAAAATACAAATAAGATGCAAGACCTACTTTTGTGTTTAAAAATTTAAATAGAAACAAAGAAAATTTAGCTTACTCTCATGGCATCCTTCTCTAGAGTACTCTCTAATGTAAAATTTACATTGCAAAATTTGGCAAATTCCAAATGATTAAAAATCGCCTTTAAATATAAATAAGATTGAAGGAAAAATCTTTAAACGAATCATTTGCGGTTTGTCTCAAACGAAGTGCATTTGGTTATATACAAAGGGAAACATACAAAAAATACATAAAAGCTTACTTATTTCTTTCTTAAACGGAATCATATTCATTTACTTGCACTCTATTTGAATGACATGAATTCAGTTTTGCGAAACTCAAACCTAAATGAACCGCAACAAAACTGTTGAGCACAGCAATGTTGCAGAAACTGATTTGATTTTAATTATGTCCGCAGTATGAACTTTTAGCTAAGAAACTGGTACTTTTGAACACAGTCAAGTCAACCCTCTAAACCATACCAATGACACGGCATTGAGTTTCAACAGAATTAACATTTATTATTCTGTTCGACTTAATTGGGCAAATGGGGGAAAAGGTGTTTTCTAAAACTTTACCTTTTTATCATTAAATAAAACTCATATTTCTGTATATTACAAAAAGTATGTCTTTCTTTAACACGCGTCTTTTCAATGACTCCACTAGAGAAGCACACATATATATTCTTGATTTCATCACCGTAAATACCACCCTAGTATAGCTTTTTTTATCAGTTGCCATGCTATACATCTTAGAAAAGAGGTTAGAGATAATACAAGTTTTAAACAGGAATTTATTCCGATGAATTTCAAGGCTAATTAAACACTTATTTTATTTTTCGCATTAAAGCATGGATCAATTTCAACTTATGACAATAGGCCAAGTAATGTTGAAAAATGTTGCATCAAATGCTTCAATGAATGGACACAATCCTACTGCATTACATTTCTGTCTACTTCACAGAATTCAATATGCCTTTAGGAGGAGGCAAGCTTCCAGTGCCATTTATTACGATAAATTCCCAAACATCTGTTTAGAAGGGAGTTTTATAGTCTGTTGGATATGATCTGGTAACAAAGAGAGAGTTTCAACTTCACTTCAACTACACTTGATATGTATCCCTGAAAAATAAATTTTCCGTCAATGAAAATCCCTTTCTTCCAGTCGTAAACAGTCCATGATAGGCAATTTTTAGCCTAGGTTTAATCATCATCTTCTAAATTAGAAATTGTACTTCCCTTGTGGCGACCATCCAGATGCCTTTTCCGTACAGTTGAGGTACTCCCTTCAACACCATTATCCAATAAGTCTCTTCAAAGGTCTTTCTTGTATTTATTTTGCTATTTATTATTAAAATTTTATTAATTCTTCTCGCCCACATTTTCATTTCTTTTTGGAGACTATGATCCAGGATCTTGAAACGTTCTTAAATTTTTCGAAACGCTTAATTTGATCACACCAACTGCCATAGCTATATATTTCTCACAGTCGTTGAAATGTGTTCAATAAGATGAATTTATTTCAGAAGGGTTCGACCCCTGGAGTAATATATATCTTTGAACAAGTAAAAGTAATGCGTGTTATACAGAAAGCAAAATTGAAGTTTCAAACTGCCCTTCTGAAAGGCTCCCAACTGAGCTCCTCATACACTAAAACCAGTGTTTCTCAAACTGTGGGGCGCGCCCCCTAGGGGGGCATGATAACCCTACAAGGGGGCACGAGCATATCAAAAAGTCGAAAATAAAAGATTTTTTAAAAAATTATTAATTTACTGAAAGAAAGCAAAACAAAATACATTATGACATAATAAAAAGTAAAATAAACATTTAGACTGATATAATGCACTTATAAATGCAACAGTACTGTGTAATATGTTTTATGATTAATTTAACAGTATTAAGATAAAAACAAGTTTAATAATTACCAATGACCCTATGGGCATGTCCTAAAATTATATTCAAAATTTAATGCATATCTTGGTAATTTGAACGGTTTATAATTACAGTCGTATTGCAGTTTTACGTCAAAAGTATTATTGAATTCAATACATTATTATCTTGTGGAAGGGGGGCGCGATGAAAATTATGCTTGAAACTTGGGTCGCAAGTATAGAAAGTTTGAGAAGCACTGCACTAAAACGAATCACTTATAGTCAAATTCAATCTGCCACACTATTTAAAGGCAGATATAAAGGGTTTGAAGTGCTTCGAGACATCTCGAGTAATCACATACCAACTCAAACAAGAAAAAAATATTTGCCCCAATTAATTCGAACAGTGTAGTATCAGCCCCTTTACACCATGGATCTTGAATCCTCAACTTGAACCCTCTGTTCATGAGTTCGCGACCGTGACCAGTCGATTCATGTGACGAATATAATTCAATATCCTGCCAAGCAGCGCTTTTTTTCGAATTATATAGAATCCTAGCTCTAACAAAGCGTCAGGAAAATAATTTTAAAGGACTGCGTTTCCTGACGACAGTTTTTGAAATTCTGAAGTAGCCTAGAATTTAAATGAAATAAAGAAAAAGAAAAATTAAAAAAGTTACTTGTTTTGTTGTGGAGAACAGTATAGAAAAAAAAATGAATACCAGAGTTTAAAAAAATTAGAATAAGAGGAACTTAATATTACCGGAGAAACAAGTAAAGATAAAGGGTACTCTGATTTACTATAGTAACAATGTCAACTTTTAAGATAACTCGCCAAGTTGGCAACTCTTATTTCGTATTTGTCGTATGCACCAAATTAGCAACCATGTGCATCGTTTCATGTAATGCTACCCCAATATATGTTTGCAACAATAATTAAGTACCAAAATAAGTAAAATATTGAAAATGCATTGTTTCAAAAGAAGAAATTTAAAAAAGCAAAAAATAGTTGAGAAATGTTACGAAAGGTTTATGAATTCTTAAATCTTAGAGAATTCTTGATTAAAAATCTTAGAAAATTCTTAATTAAAAATCTTAACAAATTCTTAATTAAAAATCGGCGAATTCTTAATTAAAAATCGGCGAATTCTTAATTAAAAATCGGCGAATTCTTAATTAAAAATCAGCGAATTCTTAATTAAAAATCAGCGAATTCTTAATTAAAAATCAGCGAATTCTTAATTAAAAATCAGCGAATTCTTATTTTAAAAAAAATGCCATTCCTTTTATAAATCGATGTGTGCCAAAAGTGAGAATTAGGTCCGAAATAACTAAGCCCCCATATTTTAAGAAAGCTTTCTAGTACTCACGAACGATAGTAAAAGTATCAATATTTGAAAATAGCACAAAATGCAATAGCAGACTGAATTAGTAGCTTGAAGTAGGAATACAATGAAAATGTCTAATTTAAAAGAAATCTAATAAATTTGTCTGAAATTAATAGAGTTACCATAAGAAAAATTTATTATTTACGTTAATATCATGACAATCACAATATACCCTCTAAAAATATCAAGGTAATCATATTCTAAAGTTTTCGCCTATATTGGCAAACATAAGCAACTTGGTGCGTAATACTTCGATATCAAATTAGAACTCAGTTTTACGCAATTTGTCTTCTCCTGAATTTTTTTTATAAAACTTTCGTTTGTATATATAATTTGATAAAATTGGTACTATAATAAAAAATTTCAAATTCATTTTTTCTTTAGTTTAGATTTTTAATTTTTTAACAAACATTGCAACGTTTACAGAAAAAAAAAATTTTCAATCAATTCTAGAGGAAATTTTAATCTATCTCAAATACTTCTTGCTAGTGTGTTTCTGAGAAGAATTTATATTAGCTTTCTTAACATGTGTTAATTTATTTTTCAGTCATTCGTATTGACAGTACAATTAGAGGATAACGAAAATGATTTCATACAATAAAAAGGTCCTGAAAGTATTCTTGAAATTAATAATTCCTCAAGGTGGCTTTCGTTTTGCTCTGAATTAAAGTGAGTTTCCTCAAGTGTTTCTACTGAATATAGTTAAAACCTAAGTTTAAAGAGGACGATACCCAAGTTGAAACCCTAATTACCTCACTGCGTACGATCGTTGAAGCCAAGTTCGACTTAACGTTCAAATTAGCATCAATTTTTTTAAATGAGGTGTACAGGTTTTCAACTAGAGGACATTTCCTATTATCATTTTTTTAATGCGTATAGCATTTTCTTATTTTAAAATTTGGAAACTTTTTACACATTTGACAGAATAAGCGCAGAAATGTAATTAATAGATACTAATATATTTAATGTGTTGTAACAGGTATAAACTATATTTGGATAAGTGGTAGTTTGGATGTTAGTAAGTTGCAAAATTTATCCAAATACCTTTCTAAAAATTAGATTCGTTTTATCACCTGTAACTATTGCATGTCGATGTTTTAGGAAGACTGATATGAATTATATCCCATTAGTTCCTCAAGAGATAATTGGTACTAAACTTATTTTACGTATCTGTGAATATCTCAGATTTAAAGTACACACACACACACACACAAAATATTGATAGTCTCTCCAACAGAAATTCCAATTTTAGTTCTTATATACAAATTCCTTTCATATGTAATTACTCAAAACTACAAATCAAAATTTGCATTAGAAAAAAGAAAATAAAGTTTTTTCTCATATTAAAATGTCCTAACCAAATATACGCAACACAAGATTTATTCGGTGTTATGTCCGAATTCCTTAGACAAACACACATGCACTATTTTATTCCAGGTTTAGTGTGAGTATTCAGAAATAAACTATGTTCTAGTCCTAATATGAAAGGTACAAATATAACACAAAACTTTGAAAGAATTATGGATCGCTATATAACCTTGGCTGAATTAAAAATATATAAAACGATTTCTAACAAATAATTATATAATAAGCAACCAGCGTCTAAGGACAAAAAAACTATGAATATGTGCAGGGATTTTCCCCCGTTTATTATATAGCTGGACAACAATATATCAAAATAAAATGCTTTTGTAAAGATAAAAACAATGATAAGCCTATTCAAACCCAAAATAAGTTACCTGTAAAATTGAATGCTACATTGAAACAGTTACAGTTTGTAGAATGTAGTTCTGTAGGAGGCTCTTTAAGTAAAATGATTGACTGATTGATTGTTTTTTTATATTGCACTTTGGATCAAATCAAGAGTTGTAGCCGTGGTAGCCTAGTGGTCAAGGTAAGGAATTCGTGGCAGGCGATCATGAGTTCGAGCCTAGTACCGCTGAAATCCCGTCTTGCGAAAAGCGATGCACCTTAAGTCTGTCGAGAGCTCAAACATCCTACCTCTGGTATGGTGTGGAAGTTAAATGACGGGGTGCCATATCAGGTGTCGTCCTCGTCACTTGACCATTGTTCAAATTTACGGAATCCATTGCCGAGTGAATGAGGGAATATTAACGTCGCACTGTTCAACTACACGAGGGTTTTTAACGACGGACCACGTTATTTTCATAAATGGTCAAGTGACGACGATGACACCTCAGCTAGTACCACACTCTCCTAACTACCACACCAATGGAAAAATGTTTGACTTCTTGACAGAATTAACGTTCATCGCTCACCTGCACGGCTGATCTTTAGTAGCATTGGGCTCGAACTCATGACATGCCAGCCACGGTCCCATACCTCCTTGATCATTAGGCTACGCGGCCCTGCTCAGTTGCCAAAATCGCTCATTTAGCTGAATAAGGCGACGCTAACATTCATTCACTCACTCCAGGCAAGAAATACTGTAGAAGAAATTCACAATTTTTATCCATGATCAAGTGACGGGGATGAAATATAAAAAGGCACCCAACTCTAAATTTCCGTACCACACCCGGGTAAGGACTCTTTGGGTTTTGAAACATGTATTTGATATTTATTTATTTTATTATTTTAACATTAAGTTTATCCAAAAATATTTTTAAAAATTTGATCCATTTTACCTATAACTATTGAAGGTCGATATTTTTGGAAGAATTATATGAATTATTTCCAGAAAATGGCACTACTTCCTCAATAGAAAATTGGTACTAACCACATTTTACATATTTTCTAGTATCTCGGATTTAAAGTATATAAAAGATTTCTAGTCTATAGATATTCCAATTTTAGTGCTTATAATACAAATTCCTTACATATGCAATTACTCAACACTGAAAATGAAAATTTGCTACAGAAAAAAGAAATTAAAGGATATTCTCATGCTAAAATCTCCTTACACAATATATGCCACACAAGATCTATTTGGTATTATGTGGGAATTCATAAGACACAAACACACCTGCACTGCTTTGTTCCAGGTTTAGTGTAAGTAATCAGAAATAAAATATGTTCTAGTCCAACAAGCTAAAGCGCTATGCCAACGATTTACCATAGGGACTAATTCTCACTTTCAAATGTTGCCAGATACACCTGAAAAAGTAGCTAAACGTTGGCTTAAATCAGAAGGAATTTCCCTAAATGTAGCAGTTAAATTTTTTTAAGGAAATTAATCCTTATTCCATAAAAAATTTCGTTGATCCTCAACCTTGAAGTTGAATCTTCACAAAAAATTAAGCGTCTCCATCTTTGCAACCGTTACACTAGTCCGTATCTACTAAATTAATTTGGATTTTGAACGACCTTGGCTCTAAACAAGTGTATAAAATATAGTTTTTTGTAAATTAACCTTATTTAAAATAAACGCCCATATTATTTCATTAAATAGGATTTTAATAGTCTTACAGAAGTATAACAAATTCTCCAATCTACCCAATTGATTTGCATTTTAAGAAGCTCCAATTGTAAAAGATGCATTTGCGTTATTTTTTCGTGTTAAAAAAATCCCCACAATTTGAAAATAATATAACTCCTGAAAAATAAACAGATTCTATTCAACTATGATGAAAATTAGATCAGAAACTTTCAAATATTTTAATTTTGCATCGGTCCTGAAAATTCAAAAATGATTTTAAGTTAAGTTTAATTTTTAAGTACACTTTTTAACCCATTTAGATATTTTAATTTGTTTATTTTTCACAGAATAACTTGCATTTAGAACTAATTAAACTCAAGTATTCTGTAAAAAAAGGAGAGGGAGGGGGGGGTCATTGCTGAAAGAAACTTAATATTTTTTTTCAAAGATTAAGTTCCTGGGGGTGCAAACTTAGTTACGTTAATTTTATGAAGAAAAATTCTTGAATGCAATATTCAATAGAACTAAAAAGTTATGCATGAAAACTGGGAATAAAAAAAGCTACAAATCTATTTTCGATGTCAATAGTGATCATTTACTGTCTCTTTTGCGTATGTCAAGATAAAAAAACCACAAACTTATTTTTCTGAGTGAGTGAGTGAATGTGAGATTTTATGGCGCAAGAGCCAAATCTGGCTATACTGCGCCAAACATTTGTGAAAATCTGTTATCTTGACGGGAAAAGAAAGAAAGGGTAAATTGAATGACAAGAAGGGTCGAAAATAGAGAAGGATCACTAGGGCCCCCAGGTTCGTGAGACCCGTGTTTACCAAGGATAGTAAACCCCTTGGGAAAAGGAAAAGATCACTAGGGTACCACGGTATTGTGACACCCGTACTCACCCTAAAGAAGGTGAGCCTCTGAGGGGCTTCTTTTTCTGAACTAACCATATTAGAAATATAAGTCACACCACAAAACTTAATTGAAAGATATTTAATATAGTCTACTAATAGTAGATGAAAAATTTCAAGAGATACAAAAATACATAATCTAAACTAACATCGGAATATAATTCTTCGTCTATTCTTTTAAATTTAAAATATAAAAAACTCGATTGCATTTTTTAAAAGGACGTATTTGTATCACTTGTGTAGTTTGGTACTTTACTACTATTATTTAGTGCCCTTAGCTCAAACGCTACAGCAAGGGCAATGTCCGTTTTCTCTTCTTGTATCAGTAGTGAGGGTTGTAAGTGAATTATGTGTGCTGCTTCTCTGTAACAGAACAATTTTCAATTCCGATCAACACTGCAACCCTATCTGTGATCTTTCTTGAATCTCTGTCGTAATCATAGAAATATTTTCTATGTAATCTTGCTAAACCTAATGGGCAATTTCTATAAACAATGCTGTAATGTTCGAGATCTGAGCCAATTTTTTTTGTTGTTGTTAAAGACATTGCGAGCTTTGTTATTGACCCTGTTCCAGTCTTCGAACATGTTCTTCTTGCTCCTGCTGAAGACATTTAGTCGATACTACTTCATCTTTCTGTACATAAATCTCCGTTCCTATTTGCTTCTGCTTTAAAGATATCGCCTATCCTCCTTTATCCTGTTTTGGCCACAGAGCAGGTTACACTAGCAGTTGCTCTATCCATCAAGATAATTCTAAATGCTTCTGCTGAAAACATATTTTTGGTTCAGCTCCCAGGGGTTTTTAAAGTATTAACGAACTTGCTTGATCCTGCTATAAACGAATTTCCGTTTTCTCTTTGCTCGTCCTGTAAACACAAACGGCCACTTCTTGTTCTTGTTGTTGCAATCATGCAGAACTTGGTAGATCTACATGCATCCCTTTAGCTGATCCTGCTGTAAACTCATTGATTTGCTGTAAACGTATCGTTCCTTCTGCTTGATCCAGCTGTAAACATGTCTTTGATCCTGCTTGCTCCTGTTGTGGCCATCGAGCCAATCGTGCTAGTAATTCTTCTATCCATTTAGTAAAACCTTCTTGCTCCTGCTCTAGAAGCGTTACCTCTAATGCTTGCTCTTTATGTAAACAAATCTCCATTTCTACTCGCTCCTGCTGTAAACGAACAATCGCTCCTACTTGTTCTTCTAGTCATTGAGTGGATCCTGTTAGATCTTGCTCTAACAACAATTTAGCGCAATCTGCTTGCTCCTGCTCTAATTGCACATCCTGTCCTGATTGCTCCTTCTGTAGACGCACCTCCTCTCCCAATTGATCCTGATGTAAAAGCACCTCCTCTCCTAATTGCTCCTTCTGTGAACATATCTCCTCTCCTGATTGCTTCTGCTGTAAGTTCACTATTGGTCTTGCTTGCTTCTGCTGCAAATGTTTCGTTGGATCTGCTTCTATTAGCTGTAAGCTCATCGGCTGTCCCACATCCTCCTGTAGTAGATGCGTCGTTGGTCCTCCTTTCTGCTGTACACCCACTACCACTCGTTCCTCCACCTGTTGTGAACGCATCGTTGGTACTGCTTGCTCCTGCTGTAGGCAGATCACCGGTACCAAGTGCTTCTGATTTAAGTGGATTGCCTGTAGTACTTGATTTTGCCGAAACATTAGTGCCCCTCCTGCTTGGTGTAAACATCTCGCTTGTTTGAATTGCTCCTGTGTTAAACAGATTCCCAGTCCTGCTTGATTTTGCCGTAAAATTGGCGCTCCTCCTGATTGGTGTAAATGTCTCGCTAATTCTGATTGCGTCTGCTGAAAACGTATCCATGGTACGACTAGGTCCTGCTGTACTTCTTGCTCCTGTGGTAAATATGTCGGAAGCCCTGCATGCCACGGTTGCAAATTTAGTAAAGATTCTTGATTTTGCCGAAACATTAGTGCCCCTCCTGCTTGGTGTAAATATCTCGCTTGTTTGAATTGCTCTTGTGTTAAACAGATTCCCAGTCCTGCTTGATTTTGCCGTAAAATTGGCGCTCCTCCTGATTGGTGTAAAGGTCTTGCTGGTTCTGATTGCGTCTGCTGAAAACGTATCCATGGTACGACTACGTCCTGCTGTACTTCTTGACCCTGTGGTAAATATGTCGGAAGCCCTGCATGCCACGGTTGCAAATTTAGTAAAGATTCTTTTTGCTCTTGTTGTAATAGATGAGTGATCTCTGTGTAAAGCTGCCCTAACTGAGCAATTTCTGCCTGCCCCTCTACCAAAGCACTACTAGCAAATGTAAACAATAGAGATCTTTTGGCATTCTTCAGCTCAACCTGACGAGTTATATCTACAAAACTTTGATATAATGTTTGAAGATTGCACTTTAATTCCTGTAGAAGCTGTTGAGGGCTTTCATTTTGTCCTTCCTGCAGCCGTTGAGTACAACGAGCTAGTTCTTGCTTCAACCATCGAATGAATTCAAATTTGTTCCCTTGTAAGCATATCACCGGTTCTCTTTGCTCCTGCTGTAAGAGTTGCATGAGTTTTTCTGGCTTTTTTCTT
Organism: Trichonephila clavipes; assembly: GCA_019973935.1. NCBI lineage: Eukaryota > Metazoa > Arthropoda > Arachnida > Araneae > Nephilidae > Trichonephila > Trichonephila clavipes. The sequence goes on from BMAU01021380.1 coordinate 157,270, forward strand.
AAACAAAAAATATCTGCATACATCTTTTTTACTTCTTCAATTCTTAATTCCCTCCACTGTAGTTCTGTTGCATACTTTTCAATCCAAATATGAAGTATGGAAATTGGTTTTTTTATTTGTTGCGTTCTTTCAATGATTTCTATCATCTTCTTATATATTGTGTGAGTCATGTACAATTCTTTCATCTCGATTTCCTTTTTAATACGGTAAAACAATTCCATGACACATTCATTTACTTTTTTTGTATGCTCGGTCGTATCTTTTGCAGAATCAGATTTTCTTTTTAGAGCTTCTTCTTTAATAAATTCATCTAATATATCACATGCCCTATTTAGGGGAACGAGTCGCCGGTCGATTTCTATGATATTCATAGAGACGGACATCGTTGCAAATAAGAACCTAAAACATTAAATAATTCGTGAATGGTCATCATTATATTGCTAAAAGATACAAGTTCAGTACTGTATTGTAACACATATTAAAAATTTCTAGATGAGCTTTATTTAAGATCATATAATTATAGGAAATCATTCCGGCACAGTAAAGAATGAATATTATTTTCCAGATTTGCGACGTTACGTTTCGTGTGTAGCTATGGAGTTTCAATACTTGAAAATAACGGAGACTAACATTTTATTATCAAATATAACTATTTGAGTAGTACTTCATTCTGAGAAGAAACAGATCCAGCGTACAGAATAGAATTTTATATGTTCACTTCGTTAAAATCATTTAAACTAAAAGGATGTTAGGTTTAATGTGCATTGCTTAAAAACAATAGGTAGACCAATAGAAGTTACTTTCAACCTTAGAAATTTAATTAGACAATCAATTCTTATATTCAACTAGATCCATTCTTTCAAAAAATACAAATAAGATGCAAGACTTACTTTTGTGTAAAAATTCTAAATAGAAACAAAGAAAATTAAGCTTACTTTCGTGGGATCCCTTTCCAGAGTACTCTCTAATGTAATGCATTGCAAAATTTGGCAATTACCAAATGATTAAAAATCTCCTTAAAATCGTCTATAAACATAAATGATTGAAGGAAAAGTCATTAAACAAATTCATTTGCGGTTTGTCTCAAACGAAGTACTCTTCGTCATATACAAAGGGAAAATATACAGAAGAAATACATAGAATCTAACTTATTTCTTTCTTAAATGCAATCATGTTCATTTACTTGCATTCTATTCGAATGACATGAATTAAGTTTTGCAAAACACAAATGTAAATGTGTGTGTGAATCGCAACTACACTGTATAGTGCACAACAATTATGGTCGGAAACTGATTTCATTTTAATTATCTCCGCAGTATAAAGCAACATGGACTTTGGATCAAAAATACGAGGCCCATAGCCAAAAGTCAAATCACAATGAAACATAAACCCCCTTTAAACTTCCACACCATACCAACGGCACATTTTTGAGTTTCAACAGAATTAACACTTACCATACCGTTCGAATTAATTTCGACAAAAGGGAAAAAGTGATTTTTTCCTAAGCCTTACATTTTTATCGTTACAAAATGAAAAATAAAACTGAAATATCTATATAATAGTACAAATTATGGCATCCTTTAGCATAAATGTCCTCTTGAATACGTCTTCCATCAACTCCACTAGAGTAGCACACACGCGTTCTTGATCTCATCACAGTGAACACACACACTTTTTTAAAGCCTTTTTTATCAGTTGCTCTGTTACCGTGCAATTCATTTTATCAAAACGATTCTTGAGAATGCGAGAAGAGTTTTTAACAGGAATTTAGTCCGAGAAATTTCCAGGCTAATCAAACACTCTTTTATTTTATATTATGCATAAAAACATAGATGAATTTCGAATTATGATAATAGGCCAAGTCATGTTGAATTGTTTCATCAGATATTTTCATGAATGGAAAAATTCAACTACTACATAATATTTCCCTTATATTTTACAAAATTCATTATGCCTTTGAGGAGCTAAGGTTCCAGTGCCATTTATTATCATAAACCCCCTTACATCTGTTTAGAAGGGAGTTTTACACTCAGTTGGATATGATCTGGTAATAAAGAGAGTTTCAACTTTACTTCGTCAAACTACACTTGATTTTTCTGAGCTTAAATCGCACTGTCACCTGTATGGTGCTCAAGGCCAACGACAGGCGTACCTCTTGCCCATGCCACGATGAATTTCGTGGGCCTCGTTCTGACTACGTCAGACAGGTGGCATTAGCCACAACAACAACACTTGATTTTTAACCCTGCTAAATATATTGTTCATCACTGAAGATTCCCTTCTTCCAGTCTTTACCAGTTCCTTGGTCGGTATTTCTCAGACCATGCTAAATGTTTTTTCATCATTTTCTAAGTTAGAAATAGTTTTTTTCTCAGTCTCTTTGCCTTATGGCTACTTTCCAGAAACTTTTTCCGTACAGTTGAAATACTCGCTTCATAACCATTATCAAAGAAATCTCTTCAAAGGTCTTTCTTGTATTTATTTTGCTATTTATTATTACAATTGTATTAATCCTTTGAGTAATTTTCCATTATCGTTTCGGAGAAAATGATCCATGATCTTGAAAAAAATCTTAAAATTCTTTAACTACTTATTTTGATCATATCAACTGTCATAGCTATATTTATCACTGTCCTAGAAATGTGTTCAATGAGAGCGATTTATTTTAGAAGGGTTCACTAGAGTAATATCTATCCTTGAACAAGTACAAGTAATACGCGTTATACAGAACACATACAGTCTATGGCCAAATTATTAGACGCACTCCTGTTTTTTTAATAATCCATTGATTTATACAAGTTTATATGCAATACTTTCGTATTTAAACATATATCCAATGGATTTTAAATGAGTAAATTTATGATATATTTTGTATTCGTATTTATTTTTCACACATGGCAACACAAATTTAATAAATTGTTACACGAACGTAAACAAGTCAAAAACCTGCTCGAGTCGCGTTCGTGCGTGCTTCAGTTGCGGACGTGTTTCTGTGGGTTAATGTGCTTTGTTTGTTAATTTAGCAGTTTTATTTTATGCAGTTATTTGTTTATTTCGTGTGCGGCTTTTAAATGATCAGTTTGTACACATTCAGCATGGGTAAAAAAGGCTATTTTTCACTATGTAAGAAAGCAGAAGTAAATTCCCTTGTGAATACAAAATTGTTTTCAAACCGCGAAATATCACGAAAGCTGAAAGTTTCTGAAGCTAGTGTACGACGCATAAAGAAGAAAATTGAGTCAGGAGAAGAACTGAGACCAAAAAGAAAAAATGCGGCAGAAAGCCTATTTTCCCCCAAGATCGTTTAAGAAAATTTGCCTTGAAAACAGATTTGCTACCACAAAAGTGATAAAATCGCAACTCCAAGATATTAATGTTAATGCTTCTGAACGCACTGTTCGAAGAAAATTAAAAGATTTAAATTTTAAGACCTGCCGCCCCACCAGGAAGTCCAAGTCAACCCCTGCAACAAAATAAAAGCGTCTGAATTGGGCCAAACACTGGCGTGATAAAGATGTGTACTTCTGGAGATCGGTATGTTGTTATAATTTATTCACAAAGTGTTTAATCATTTTCTATTACAGAAGGAACAGCAAAAATGTTTATTATTTTTTTTTATTTTTGACACGTCTGCTTCAGTGATGAAAGAACATGAAATTTTGCAGAACAAAACTCAGTTTGTGCGTCGTCGTGATGGAGAAAAGTTTCATTTTGACTGTTGTTCAGATTGTGAAACACCCTACAAAAATAATGATTTGGTCAGTCATCAGTGGCAAGGGTACCGGACGTCTGGACGTGGTTAAAGGTATGATGCGGCAAGACCAGTACAAGATGTCTTGCAAAATCGCTTGATTCTGCAGCTGGAAGAATGGTTTCTAAATGGAAAACCATACATTTTTATACAAGATCAGCTCCCTGACATACAGCTCGGTCTAGCAAAGCTTTTTTGGCAGAACAAAATATCCTTTTGTTGAATTGGCCGGGTAATAGCCCTCATATGAACCCAATCGAAAACATTTGGGAGTTAATGAAAAGAGAAGTGGCTAAAGATGTGATTACAAATAAAACACAGCTCTTAGAAAGAGTAATTCATGTGTGGAGTCATCCTCCTCAAATGCAGGAGACAGTACAGTCATGTATTGATAGCATGCCGCGCAGAATTGAAGCTCTCATGGCGGCTAAAGGTGGCTCAACAAAATATTAATATTTAATTATAATTGGTCCTGTTTTCTTTCAAGGGCCAATAAATACATATTTTTTCTTTAATGGTGTTTTATTTGTGATAATAATAGATTATTAAATGGACAACCAAAAAACACTGTATCTGATAAATACAAAAAAACCTGTATAGTATCACCCGATAATTATTATTTTTCCTAAAATCTTATAGTGCGTCTAATAATTTGTCCAGGGACTGTAATTGAAATTAACAGCTGCTCTTCTGAAAGGCATACAACTGAGCTCCTGATACACTAAAACGAATAAATTATAGTCACTATTTAAAGCAGATATAAAGGGTTTGAAGTGGTTTGGGACATCTCGAGTAATCACATACCAACTCAAACAAGAAAAAAATGTTTGCCCCAATTAATTCGAACAGTGTAGTATCAGCCCCTTTACACCGTGGATCTCGAATCCTCAACTTGAACCCTCTGGTCATGAGTTCGCAACCGTGACCACTCGATTCCTGTGGCGGAAATAATTCAATATTGCGCCAAGCAGTGTTTGTTGTCCAGTGATATGGAATCCAAGATTAAGGCCTAGCTCCAACAAAGTGTCAGGAAAATATTTTTTAAGAAATTACTTTTCCCAGACGAAAGTTTTTGAAATGCTGAACTAGTCTTAGGATTTAAATGAAATATATAAACAAAAAGACATACCTAAAAATTTACTTGTTTTGTTGTGGAGAACAGCATGGGAAAAAAGATGAATACCAGAACTTTAAAAAATTGGAATATGAGGAACTTAGAATTGCCCGAGAAAGAAGTGAAGATAAGACTACTCTTGTTTTCTATGGTAACAATGCCAATGTTTAAGATAATTCTCCAAGTTCGCAACCCCGATTTCGCATGCGTCGTATGCACTGAATTGCAACCATGTGCTTCGTTTCATATAATGTCGAATACATTTGCGACAATAGTTATGTAATAAAACAAGTAAAATATTGAAAATACATCGTTCCAAAATATGAAATTTCAAAAGAAAATGTAAAAAAATTACTATCAGAAGAGAAATATTATTGGTCGAGAAATGATATGAAAGGTTGTGAGTTCGATTCAGCGAAATCTTAAAAAATGAAAAAAAGCCATTATTTTTAGAAATAATTGTAGGCCAAAAGTGGGAATTAGGTCCATAGTAATTAATTCCTTATATTCTTTAAAAAAATTCCTGATATCACCAATCATTAAAAACATCAATACTCGAAAAAAGCACAAAATACAACAGACTGAAGTAGTAGCTTGAAGAAGGAATACAATAAAAATGGCTATAATTTAAAAATTAATTAAAATTGTCCGAAACTAATAGGATTACCATAAAAATTAACTATTACATACGTTATCCACATGACAATCACAGTATACCCCCAAAAAATATCAAGGTAACCATATTGTAAATTTTTCGTCTATATTGGGAAAAAAAATCGCGGGTTTTACTTCGATATCAAATTAGAACCATGTTTTACGCAACCTGTCTTTTCCTGAATTTTTTTATATAAAAACTTTTGTTTGTGTAAATAATTTAATAAAATTTTACTATAAATAAAAACTTTAAACTCTCATTCCTTTCATTAGTTTGGAGGTAAGATTTCATATTTTTATGACAAATGTTACTGGTTTAACAGAATAAACAAGTTTTCAATCAATTCAACAGGGAATTTCATTCTTCTTCAAATACTTTTTGCTCGTTTCTGAGAAGAATTTATTACAGCTTTCTTAGCATGTTAATTTATTTTTCAGTAATTCGTAACGGTAATACAAATTAGAGTATAACGAACAAAAATTTCCTACTGAAGCGGGTTCCTGAAAGTACTCTTAAAATTATCAATCCTCAAGGCAGCTTTCGTTTTGCTTTGAATCAAAGTCAGTTTCCTCAACTGTTTCTTCAAAATACAGTTAAAACCTCAGTTTAATGAAGACGATATCCAAGTTAAAATCTTAATTACCACACTGCGTAGGTACGGTGAAGCCAAGTTAAACTTAAAACTCAAATTTGCATCAATTTTTTAAATGAGAACACATGTTTTTAACTAGAGGATATTTCATTTACTATAATGATTTTTTGCATATAGCAACTATTGCAAGTCTATATTTTTGGAAGGATTATAAGAATTATTTCAAGAAAAGGGTGCTACTTCCTCAATAGTTAATTGGTACTAACCAGATTTTAAATATTTTCAAGTATCTCAGATTTAAAGTATATAAAAGATTTCTAGTCTTTTCTATAGATATTTCAATTTTAGTCCTTGTAATACAAATTCCTTACATATGCAATTACTCAAAACTGAAAATCAAAATTTTTTACACAAAAAAGAAACTAAAGTTTATTCTCATGCTAAAACCTCCTTACATAATATATGCCACAAAAGATCTATTCGGTATTATGTGGGAATTCATAAGACACAAACACACATGCACTGCTTTGTTCCAGGTTTAGTGTAAGTAATCAGAAATAAAATATGTTCTAGTCCTAATATAAACACAAATATAATACAAAACTTTCAAATAGCTATAGATCGCTTTATAACCATGGCTGAACTTAAAATACATAAAACAATTTCTATCAGATAATTATACAATAAGCAACCTGCGTCTATGGACTTATATGATTATTTGCAAGGATTTTTCCCAGTTTAATATATGGCTAGGCAACAGTACATAAAATTAAAATGCTTTTTTTAAAGATAGACTATGGTAAAAACCTATTCAACACAAAATAGGTTACCTGTAAACATAAAAGAACTGAAAGCTTCCTTTAACAGTTTTAGTTCGTAGAATATAGTTGTGTAGGAGGCTCATTTTGTGGAATGTTTGATTGATTAATTGTTTTTGCTGCTATTGCACTTTGGATCAAAACCAGAATTGTAGACGCTGTCGCCCAGTCGTCAAGGTAACAGACTCGAGGGAGGTGTGTCATATGTTCGAGCCTAGTTACGCTGATTGATGGATTGATTGATTGAATATTAACGTCGCACTGTTCAGCTACACGAGGGCTTTTGGCGACGGACCACGTAATTTTGAACCATGGTCAAGTGACGTGGACGACACCTGAGCTGGCACCCCCCTCTCCTAACTACCACACCACACCAACGGGAGGACGTTTCAGCTCTCGACAGATTTAACGTGCATCGCTGCCCTACACGGCGGGTCTTTAGTGGTACTGGGTTCGAACTCGTGACAAGGCAAGCCACGGTCCTATACCTATACCACTCTGCTACCGCAGCCCCCCTAGTTACGCTGAAGACCATCCGTGTAGGGAAGCGATGTACTTTAAATCTGTCCAGAGCTCAAACATCCTCCCACTGGTATGGAGTGGAAGTAAGCTAAAGGGATGCCAAATAAGGTGTCGTCCTCGACAATTGACCATGGTTCAAATGTATGAGGTCCATTGCCGAGTAAGTGAGGGAATATCAACGTCACACTGTTCAACTACAGGAGGGCTTTTAGCGACGGACCACGTTTTTTTAACCATGGTCAAGTGACGAGGACGACACCTTAGGTGGTACCACATTCCCCAAAATAATGCACCAATGGGAGGACGTTTGAGCTTTCGATAGATTTCGAGTGTATCGCTCACCTGCACGGCTAGTGTTTAGTGGTATTGGGCTGGAACTCTTGGCATGCCAGCCAAGGTCCCCTGCCTTTATCACTAGGCTACTGCGGCCCAGTTCCGTTGCCAAAACCCCTCGTTTAGCTGAATATGGCGCCTGTACCATTCATTCACTCACTCTATGCAAGAAATACTATAGAAGAAATTCGCGATTTTTATCCATAGTCAAGTGACGAGGATGAAATATAAAATGGCACCCAACTCGCATAATTTCCATACCACACCCGGGTAAAGACCCTTTGGGTTTCGAATCATTTGGTATACATCAATTCCTCGACATTTTTTCCCCACTTTTGTTTTCTTTAGGTTTAAATGTGTTTGTGAAACATCAGGATTTGAACCATCAGCGGGAAATTAACTTAGTGGTGCACCACCCATGAGGGCCAAAGACTAATGTGCCTAATTTAGATCACGTGACCTTGGGCCCTGATGTGTAAGAGCAGATGTTCTGGTCAGATTTTCAGTCTGATACGAACCCTTAGTGTTAAGTTCCCAAGCAAGCTTGGTACTCATTTATCGTCCCACTGAAGGGATGAAAAGTTGATTCAACCTTGCCCAGCTCGGGCTAATCAGAGTGATATAACTTGAAGGAAGGGATTTTATTTACGATGATATTAAAGGTTAAATGAATTTTGGTACACAGATGTAATGTATACAAAGAAAGTGGACATCAATGGTTGATTAGTTGCCGGGAAAAATGTAAACAGAAAACAATAAACTTTACGTGAAAAGTTGAGTAGTTTTTATCCTTCTCCGTAGTACGAATATTATTTTTGTAATAAGTTGCCACAATCCTCCCCCCTAGTGAGATACTGTAACAAAAATGTATCTCACGGATAACGCACTGATAAATGAACTTGACGTCCACCTCTTGTCACTGTTGCTGAAGTTAGAAGGGGAAATGGAGCAAATCTGATCTTTTTCACTAGCATTTCTGAAGATTTATTAGGTGTATCTTCTCCAATGCTGGATTCAATGTCACTTTCTGAAGAATTGTCGGAAAAACATGGTTTCAATCTGTCTATTGAAACATTAACATTTTTATTTTTAATGAAAAGTGTAAAAACTTTGTCCGATTTGTGCATCGGCAATGGTGTTGTCTTTTCCAGGTACGTGATGAACATCGACAGTAAATTGGGCAATATATTCCAGATGTCTTTGTTGACGAGGGGTGGATTTATCCAAATTCTGACAAAATGCACAAATTAAGGGCTTATGGTCGGTGATGATTGAAAAATTTCTACCTTCCAAAAAATGTTTAAAATATTTTACAGAAGAATATGCAGCCAGCAGAACAAAACACAATAAAAGTTACATCAAAAGTTGAGTACTTTTTATCCTTCTCCGTAGTGTGATTATTGTTTTGGAAAATGTCGCCACAAACTCATTAGTAAAGCTCTTGATCCTGACAATTAGGCTAACATCAGGTCACAATTGGTATCTTTATTTACTCGAATCTAACAAGGAGAATGCAAGGTCTTGGGTTTACGGATTGAGTTCAAATTTCGTAGGGCAGTAGATTAAGTTTCTCTATTAATGAAGATATATGTTTATAGGGGCCACTATTCAATTTTTAGATATTTTCAATTGGAGATGAAATTCACTCGTTAAATTCAGTTTGATATCACGGGCCATGACGCCAAGCAGCGCTTGTTGTCACTGGAATTAATTTCAAGATGGTGAACTAGTGGTATCAAATCGTCAGGAAGAGATGATTTTAAAAAATTGTTTTGAAATACATTTAAATATATTTCAAAAGAAGAATATAGGATACGATTGAGAATAATCAAGATCAATCAATAAATAATGAATAGCAGTATAATATAACAAAAAGTTAATGTTCTAATAATATTATGCATATAATAATCGTATATTATTTAACAGTAATTATATATAATATTCATATGGTATGATTTAATAATTATATATATATATATATATATATTAATAATCATAAAATAATTTAATAGTAAATGTAAAAAAGAAAATCTTCCTATTGCAATATAAAAGTTATTCGTAAGAATACTAATATAACGTAATAATTTTAAATAAATGACAATCTGTAATAATATTCATAAATAAACATTATAAATAACGGACAATTATTATAAATAACGAATATTATACGATTACTGCATATAATAATAATTGTATTTTTATATTATAATAATAAAATAATTACATATTATATATTAACATTATTAATGAATATCAATTAAAAAGTGCTGCAATTTTGCAATATTCCAAAAGCTGCAAATATATGACTGTAAACAAATTGTAATATTATCGCCCATTTTCGCGAACTTAAACAACATGGCGCGTGCTTCGTGATATCAAACTAGTACTTTCACATAACTTACAACTACTTAAAGTAGCAGCAAAGGATCGGTGTTCCTTGTCGTTCAGAGCAGGGACCGAAGCCGTGAAGAGTGAATAACTTTTTTTTAAAATATATGTTTATTTTTACATATAAAGATACGTAACACAGTGGTGCAACAGCCATGAGAACCAAGGCCCATTATGGCAATATTAGTATACTTGACTTAGGTCCCTGAGATGCATGAGATGTTCCGATCGGGTGGTCAGTCTGACGCGAACCCCCCAGTGTTAAGTTCCCAAGCAAGCTTGGTACTCATTTATCGAACTACTGAAGGGATGAAAGGCTGAATCTATCTTGCCCCTCCTCCGGGATTTGAAACTCGGACCTGTAGTGCGGAAGCGCTATGCATTACCACTCAGCCATTGGGCTTCAATAAAGATACAAAATGGTATTTAAATAAATTAGAAATGGAATATGTTAAGACTACAATCATTAACAAAGTTTTATTTATCATTCGTATAAGTACAGAATAATATTTATTACAAAACAATATAAGCATTTCCCAAGAACAGGATGAAAGCACTTTACCTACCAGTTAATCGTGCCTTTAAACAATTGCGAAAGGAAACAATAAATAAAACATAACTTCTTCTATAACAATAAATAAAAATATAATTAGCTTATTACCCCTCATTGTCCGTACAATGTTGAAATTTGTCATAAAATCAAATGAAACACTTTCCAAAAGCATTTCGCTCATCTGTTTTGTAATTTGAGTAAATTGCTTCTTCAATTGCAAATATTTAAAACATAATTGAGTACTGGCCCCTATAGCTTCATCATATATCCCCATATATCTTCAACAGGGAAACTAAATATACCATCCCACAAAATTTGAACTAAATCCATGATCTTGCACTATCCTTGTAAACCTCACTTTTTGCCATAGTGCGCGAACAGTGCGTTTCTGGTGTATTTTGGGATGAACAAGAATCCGTAATTGAATTTTAGAAATTCTCTCTGCTGGATAACGATCTAAGTCCGTAGTCCCCCCTTTCCACTTCCAGGACCTGAAAATGCAAGCGCAGGGCCGCCGAAAGTAGGTCTCGTTTCCGTTCAGGGCTGAGAATGAGAATCTGAAGATCTTAGAAAACCCCGTGCCGGATATTGCTGGAATAAGGTGGAATGGCTTCGCGTTCGGATCACGCAATCAGATTTTAATTCCCTCAAAAAGCCAAACTTGCACATGCTTGAGCGCCGAAAGTATTTCCAGGGTGCCGTTTGGCGCGGGGAACGAGAGTCTGAAATCGAATTTTAGAATTTCCGGTAGTTTTGACGGATAATGTCGGGCGATCGTAATATAATATTAAAAATCGGTAGAAATCAACATTATTTACTTCAATTATAATTTAAATCTTCATATATTATTATTCAACAACTTTTCAAGTATCCATAAATTATACTATACTTAAAAAAAGAAAAAAAAAAGATGAATAAAATGTAAAATTGACATATAATATGGTTTTATACTAAATTTTAACTCTGCGAAACTATAAGTGATAATAAATTTAACTGCATTTAATAATTCAGAGAGAATATATTATTAAATCAATGTATTACAAAAAATCCACAGTAACGCTTGGATCTAGGTCAGCCCCAGTATGTATATAATCAAACATATGTACCTATTTCCCTACTCATACTGAGGGTCTAGCTATCTTTACACAAATTAAGGAAATTGCTTCTGCGGATAGAATCATTTACTTGTCAAATCCCATAAGAGTATCTTTTTGCGATAAAAAAATGTGTAGTAATTATACATTTTCCTCATCAAAGTATCACCAAATTATCCTAAGCTATTCTGTGACTAGGAAAGCATGTTAGATACATTTAGTTAAAAGGGCAAATGAGACATTTTCAGGTATTTCTAGTTAGCACGTCTTCAATATAGCATGTTTCTAAGCAATTATAGAAACACTTAAAAAGCATCTTTAAACACATGGTTAAAATAGAAACTTGCACCCTACACATTACAATTTTGAATTGCGTTTGTTATACTTAAATTAGAACAATGCCTATGTGTAGCGGCCTTTGAAAAGACATTTTTCATAACGATCCATTTGAAATAATAAGTTTGATACACCAGCATATGCTTGACTTTATATATTATTTATATACTATTCATTTAAGACACAGCTTTTGTGTGCAAACCTTATTTCTATTTTTTTATATTTCGCTTAAACATGAAATAATGTGGACCTATTTCAATAAGTACAGTTATCACTAAACTTTTTAACTTCATGCAATACTTTATATAATTTTATATTTAGGAAATCACTGTAAATATATTATTCCTTATTTGCGTGCCTCTATTTCTATACTACTGAAAATGAACTGCCCAAAAGGCAAGAACTGACCACACAAAGCAATTCCAACAAGCTAAAGGGGCTATGCCAACGATTTACCATCGTTGCTAATTCTCACTTTCAAATGCTGCTAGACACACCTGAAAAAGTAGATAAAAATTCGCTAAAATCAGAATTAATTTCCTTAATAGTAGTTAAAAATTTTGAAAAAGGTTAATTCTATATTCCATAAGTTTTGTTAATCCTCAGGCTTAAAATTGAATCTTCATAAAAAAAAAATAAACATCCCAATCTTTCTGTGGACCTGCATTGGTCCATAAAACACCGGTTAGCAAATGTTACAATGTTACAATAGTCCATATCTACTAAATTAATTTGGATTTTGAATGACCTTAGCTCTAAAAGAGTGTATAAAATATAATTTTCTGTAAATTAACCTTATTTAAAATATACGCACATATTATTTCATTAAATAGGATCTTAACAGTCTTACAATAATACAATAAGATCTCCTACTAACTAACCAATTGATTTGCATTTTAAGAAGCTCCAGTTGTAAAAGATGCGTTTGCGTTACTTTTTCGTAATAAAAAGAAGTCCCACAATTTGAAAATATTGATTCCCGAAAATTAAACTGATTCTCTTGAACTATGATGGACAATTAGATCAGAAATTTTCAAGTATTTCAGTTTTGTGCATGTCCACAAAATTTTTTAAAAAAATTATATTTAAGTATAGATGTTTTTTAAATACATTTTTTAACACACTTAAATATTTTAATTTGATTACTTTTCACAGAATAACTTACATTTAGAACTGATTCAACAGAAGTATTTTGCAACAAAAAGGAGGGGGAGGGGGATTGCAGCAAAATAAGAAATAATTTTTCAAATATATATATATAAAGTTCGTGGAGGGGCAAACTTAGTTACATTAATGTTATAAGGAAAACTCTTGAAGGCAATATTCAATAGTAGTAAAAACGTATCGTACCTCAAAACTGAGAATAAAAACGATACAAATCTATTTACGATATCAATGATGCTCATTTTTCGACCCTTTTGCGTATGGGAAGATAAAATCCGCTAACTTCTTTTTCTGAACTAACCATATTAAAAATAAAAACACCAAAACAATTAATTAAAAAAGTTTTAATATTCTAGTAATAGTAGATTAAAAATTTGCAGAAATAAAAAAAAATTCATAATCTAAAATAACATCAAAATAAAATTCTTCGGCCATTATGTTTAAATTTTAAATAAAATGACTCAAGTGCGTATATTATTCTTAAAGGCCGTCTTTGTTGCACCTGTGCAGTTTGGTACTTTACTATTGCTTAGTGCACTTGCTTAAAAGCTACGGCAAGGGCAATGTCCATTTGCTGTTTTTGTAACTGTGTAATGAGGTTTCTGCGTACTGCTTATGTAACCAATATATTTTCAATTCTGGTCAATTCTGGAACTCTATCTGTGGTTTTCTAGCATTTCTCTACGATAATCATAGAAATATTTTCTAATTACTCTTGCTGAACCTATTGGGCAATTTCTACAAACTTTGTTGTAATGCTCGAGTTCTGAGCTCTACTTTTTATTGAAGACATTGAGCACCTTGTTCTTTACCCTGTTCTAGCCTCCGAGCGTTTTCTACTAGCTCCTGCTGCAGACATTGATTCGATACTGCTTGATTCTGCTGTATATGTGAATCTCCGTTCCTATTTGCTTCTGACATTACCGATCCTGCTTGCCCCTGCGGTACCACTAGTTCCTCTATCCATCTGGCCAAATCTGCATGCTCCCGCGCAAAAGGTACTTTTGCTTCAGCTTCCGAGAGTTGTAAAAGTATTGATGGACTGGCTTGATAGAGCTGTAAGCGGATCTCGGTTTCTACTTGCTCGTCCTGTAAACAAACGGCCATTTCTGCATTCTTTTGTTGTAGCCATCTAGCGGATCTTGGTAGCTCTTCCTCTATTCCTTTAGCTAATCCTGCTTGCTCCTGCTGTAAACACGTTATCGATCCTGTGTTCTCCTCCTTTAAACGCATCGATCTTCCTGCGTGCTCCAGCTGTAAACGCATTTCTGGTTCTTGCTCCTGTAGTAGGCTTTGAGCCAGTCGTGGTAGATCTTCCTCTAGCCATTTAGAAAAATCTTCTTGCTCCTGCTGTAAATGCATCGTCTCTCCTGCATGTCCCTGCTGTAAACAAATTTCCATTTCAACATGCTCCTGTTGTAAACGAACCGAAGCTCCTGATTGCTCTTGTTGTAGCCATTGAGTCGATTGTGTTACGTATTGCTCTAACAATAATCGAGAAAATTCCTCTTGCTCCTGCTGTAAACGCAACTCCTGTTCTAATTGCTCCTGCTGTAAACGCAACTCCTGTTCTAATTGCTCCTGCTGTAAGCTCAGCTTCTGTTCTAATTGCTCCTGCTGTAAACGCAACTTCTGTTCTAATTGCTCCTGCTGTAAACGCAACTTCTGTTCTAATTGCTCCTGCTGTAAACGCAACTTCTGTTCTAATTGCTCCTGCTGTAAGCTCAGCTTCTGTTCTAATTGCTCCTGCTGTAAACGCAACTTCTGTTCTAATTGCTCCTGCTGTAAACGCAACTTCTGTTCTAATTGCTCCTGCTGTAAACGCAACTTCTGTTCTAATTGCTCCTGCTGTAAACTCAACTTCTGTTCTAATTGCTCCTGCTGTAAACTCAACTTCTGTTCTAATTGCTCCTGCTGTAAACTCAACTTCTGTTCTAATTGCTCCTGCTGTAAACTCAACTTCTGTTCTAATTGCTCCTGCTGTAAACTCAACTCCTGTTCTAATTGCTCCTGCTGAAAACGCATTATTGGTCTTGCTTGCTGCTGCAGAACATGCGTCGTTGGTTCTGCTACCAATAGCTGTATGCACATCGACTGTCCTGCATTCTTCTGTAGTAGACGCGACGCCGGTCTTCTTGTTGTAAATGCATTGCAGCTCGTGCTTCCTCCTGCTGTGAATGCATCGTTGATATTGTTTGCTCCTGCTGTAAGCAGATCACCATTTCTGCTTGCTCTTGCTGTAAGTGGAATGCCTGTTCTACTTGATTTTGCTGTAAAATTAGCTCCGCTCCTGCTTGGTGGAAACATCTCGTTGCATCCGATTGTTTCTGTGGTAAACGTACCCAAAATTCTTTGTCCTGTTGTAGACGCATGGCTGGTACATCTTGTCCATGTAGTAAGTTTGTCCCATGTGCTACCTGCCGCTGTTGTAAATGTAGAGAGGATTCTTTCTGCTCTTGTTGTAATAGTTGAGTGATTTCTGTGTAAAGCTGCTTTAACTGAGCAATTTCTGCCTGCACTTGTATCCTTGCACTTCTAGCAAATCTTTGCGGAAATCGTAGAGATACTTCGGCATTCTTCTTCTCAACCTTTCGAGTAATTTCTAAAAACCCTTGATATAACATTTGAAGTTTACAATTTATTTCCTGTTGAAGATTCTGGGCGCTTTTTACTTGCCCTTCTTGTAGCCGTTGAGCGGAGCGAGCTAGTTCTTCCTTCAACCATCGAGCAGATCCAAAATTGTTCTCTAGTAAACATATCGCCGGTTTTGTTTTCTTCTGCTGTAAGCCTCGCATCAGTACGTCTGGCTCCTCTTGAAACCGAAAACAATCTGTATTTATTTTCTCTATCTCTTCAACTCTTAATTTCCTGTGCTGTAGCTCTAGGGTATACACTTCGTTCCAATTTTGAAGCATGGATATTGCTCTTCTTATCTCTTGTTGCCTTCCTTGAACGATTTCTATCATCTCCTTATATATTGAGTGAGTTATGTACAATTCTTTCAGCTCGATTTCTTTTTTAATATGGGAAATCAATTCCATGACGCACACATTTAATCTTTTTCTCCGATTGGTTGCTTTTCCTGCGGAATAAAACCCTAATCTTTCTTTAGCTTCTTTAACAAATTTATTTAATATATCACATGCCCTATCTAGGGGAACGAGTCGCCGCTCAAGTTCATGGATATTCGGAAAGGTGGGCATTGTTGCAAATAAGAACCTAAAACATTAAATAGTTCGTGAATGGGCATACATATATTGTAAAGAGCCGTAAGTTCAACACTGTATTTTAATTTGTATATAGTTTCTGGATGAGCTTTAACTTAAAGACACACAATAGTTACGAGAAACAATTCCGTTGCATTTATTAATGAATATTTTCCATATTTGAAACGTTACGCATTGTGTGCGGTTATGGAGTTTCAATATTTGAAAATAACGGAGCCTAACATTTTAATGATTCTCAAGTAAACAATTTGAGTAGAACTTCATTCCGAGAAGAAACGGATCCAGCATACAGGATAGGAATTCATATGTTCACTTCGTTGAAAACATTAAAACTAAGAGGATGTTAGGTTTAATGCACATTGCTTGAAAGCAATAGGGAGACCAATAAAAGTTACTTTGGACCTAGAAATTTAATTAGACTACCAATTCTAATATTCACCTACAGCTACTTCAAAAAATACACATAAGATGCAAGACCTACTTTGTGTTTAAGACTGTATAGAAATAAAGTTTAGCTTATTTTCATGTTATCCTCTTTTCCAGAGTACTCTAATGTAATACATTGCAAATAATATTGCACTGAAAAATCACTCAATGAATTCATTTGTGGTTTGTCTCAAACGAAGTACTCTTTGTTACATACAAAGGGGAAAAATACAAAAGAAATATACAAAATATCACTCATATGTTTTACTTAATGCAGTCCTATTCATTTACTTCTATTCGATAAACTTTAATAACAGTTTTGAAGAACTCAAATGTATATGAAATGCAACAATAGAGCAGTGCTCACTATCTTTTGGAAACCGATTTGATTTTTAATTTTCTCCACAGTATGAAGTAACTCCGACTTTTGCCTATGGGTCTCGTACTTTTGAACCACAGTCAGGTCACGATGAGGAAACCTGAGCCCCGTTAATACTTCTACACAATGTGATCTGCAGAAAATTGAGCTTTAACAGAAATAACATCAGCAGCTTTACACGATGCATTTTCAAGTGCACTAGAACTCGAATGCTCAACTCGATCCCTCTGGTCAGGAGTTCGCGACCAAGACCACCCAACTCCTGCGGCGGACCTAGTTTGAGATCGAAAGCTACGCGCTAAGCAGCGCTTGTTGTTGAAACATATAGAATCCAAGATGAAGTCCTGGCTATAACAAAGCGTCAGGAAAATAATTTTTACATTAGATCGTCCGGGATTTCAATTACCCTTAAACATTAAACACTAAACGAGCAAAAAATACGGTCAAATCAGAGGTATTAGAAAAAAATTGTTGCACGAGTGGCACTCGGACAAATGAGGAAAGTGCAATTTCAAGTGCCCGAGCGGCGTTCGGACAAAACTGGGAAGTGATTTAAAAAGACCACACTACGTGCGAACATGGAACAATCATACTTAACACTCAAATTTGCATCAGTTTTTTTAAATGAGGTGTACAGGTGTGCTCTCTCTCCGTCTCCAACTAAAGAATGTTTTATTTACTATAATTAATTTTTCTGCCTATAAGATTGATTTTATTTTATTTAAAAAAATTGGAAAATTATTACAGGTTCGACCGAGTAATCACAGAAATGTAATTATGAATACGTTCTAACAGATTTAATGTATGTTATAACAGTTACAAACTTTATTTGGATGAATGATAAAAAACACATGTCAGGAAATTTCAAAGTTTATCCAAATATGTTTAAAAATTGGACTCCTATTATCGCTTTTTTCTCTATAACCATTGCATGCCGATATTTTTTGAAGAATTATGTGAATTATTTTCCGAAAAGGACATTAGTTTCTCAAGAGAAAATTTGTACTAACCACATTTTACATATTTTCAAATATCTCAGAAATATTGTTAGTCTTTTCCATATAAATTCTAATTTTAGCCATTATATACAAATTCCTCTTTCATGAGCAATTAATCAAAACTGGAAATTAAAATTTGTTACACAAAAAAGAAAATAAAGATTTCTCATGCTAAAATATTCTTACCAAATATATGCAACTCAAAATTTATTCCCTGCTACGTGGAAACTCTTTAGACACACACACACACAGGCAGATATGCATTGTTTTGCTCCAGGTTTAGTGCGAATATTCAGAAATGAACTATGCTCTAGTCCTAATATGAAAGATACAAATATAATACAAAACCACAGAGAGTTGGATTTATATATAAAACTTTCCAAGGATTATGCATCTCACTGTGTAATCATTGCTGAATTTAAAATATATAAAACGATTTCTATTAACTAATTATACAATAAGCATTCTGTGTCTATGGACTTCAAAATATTATGATCTGTTGCAAGATTAGCTGGATAACATATCAAAATAAAATGCTTTTTTTAATTTTAAAGGCAATGATAAGCATATCCAACACAAAGTTACCTATAAACCTAAAATAAATGAAAATTTCCTTTAAAAGTAATAGTTCGTAGAATGTAGCTGTGTAAGATGATGGTTGTGTCGTTTTATTGATGGATTTTTATTGATATTGAACTTTGGATTAAGACAACAGTTTTGACCGTGGTAGACTAATGACCAAGGTAACGGACTCGAGGCAGGCGTGTCATGAGTTCGAGTCTAGAATCACTGAAGAACGCCGTGCAGCAAAGCGACGCACGTTAAATCTCTCGAGAACTTCCTCCGTTAGTGTGGCAGTTTGGTGAGGGCGGAACGAGCTCATGTATTGTCCTAGTCACTCGACCATGGTTCAACATTACGAGGTCCATCGCCGAGTACGTGAGTGAATATTAATGTCGCATTCTCAGCTACACGAAGGTTTTCGGCGATGGACTTCGTTGTTTTGAAACATTGCTAAGTGACAAGTACGACACTTGAGCTGGCACTAACCTCTCCTAACTACCACACCACACCAACTTGAGAACGTTTGAGCTCTCGACAGATTTAACGTGAATCGCTCACCTACACGGCTGACCTATTGTGGTATTGAACTCGAACTCTTAACACGCTAGCCACGATCCAATGCCTTGACCACTAGGCTACCGCGGCACTGCTCCATCGCCAAAAACCCTCCTTCAGCTGAATAATTTGACGTAACATTTATTCACTCACTCAAGACAAGACTAGAGTTAATGTAGACGGACTCCGCGATTTTTACCCATGGTCAAATGACGCGGATGAAACATAAAAGGGCATCCAACTCTCCAAACTTCCATACCACTTGAGAGCCTTTGGGGTTCAAAACTTTAGCATGTATCAATTTCTCTACAATTTAGTTACCTCACTTTTGTCAGGATAGGATTTTAAAAGTCGTCTTACATTAAAAGATCAAATTCCTCCTACGACATTTTTCCTCTTTTCACATTTTCATAATGATTTTATGCTCACTGATACTAATTTCAATCTTTTTATTTCCATGTCCTTGAATTGCTTCGTAATTCACAAAAATGTAAAAATTTGTTCATTACAACTTTCTTAAGCTATTTAATTTGGTAATTGAATGCAAAAACTGTTAAACTATAATGCCGGTTGATAAAAATTAAAGGAGTCAATATTCAAAGAGTAAACGCACACTTTTTCTGCCTACTATTTGCGAGCATTAGTACAAAAATCCTGTTATCTGAAGTAGTTTTAATTTAAATTTAACGAGAATTCTTGTATGCTCTATATTTAAACAAAAGTAAACAAATTCATGGTATTTTGTTAGAAAAAAAACATTTCTATTAAATATTACCTTACCTGCATGATTTGTTATGGATGAACGTGGACTTTTCCTGTCAAAGTATCTACCCAATTGATTTGTATTTTAGAAGCTCGAGATGTAAAAAGGTCTGTTCGCGTTATTTTTGCATATTAAAAGAAAACTCCAAAATTTGAAAATTTTAAATCCTGAAAATAACCTGATTCTCTTGAACCATGATGAAAATTAGATCAGAAGTATTCAAGTATCCGAGTTTTGCACAGCACACCCTGAAAATTTAAAGAAGAATTTTATTTATGTTTAGTTTTTTTTTTATTAAATACTTTAACACACTCAGATATTTTACTTTGTTTATTTATCAAAGAATAGCTTGGACTTAGATCTAAATCAAGTGAAGTGTATTCACAATGTCAATAAAACATTCCAATACTACAAATCTATCCGCGATTCCATTGCTACATTTCGCTGTTCCTTGCGTATGTGCAGAAAAAACACTAACTTCTTTTTCTAAACTAACGTTATTTGAAATAAACACAAACACACAAAAATTATAAAACAAGTTTTAATAGTCAACTGATAATATTAAAAACTTGCAGAAATATAAAAAAAATGTATAATCTAGAATAACAACTGAATAAAATTCTTTTTCGTCTATTATTTTTAAATTTAAGGTATGAAGGGCTCAAGTGAGTATCTTATTTTTAAAAAGGAGTCTTTATTGCACTTGTGCACTTTGGAGCACTTTGCTCAAAAGCTATAGTAAGGGTAATATCCGCTTGCTCTTTTTTATAGCTGTAGTGAGAGTTCCGCGTTTTTTTTTATGCGTGCTGCTTCTGTAATCGATCAATTTTAAATTCCTATACAATTTGTAACTGTTTGCTGTCTATATTTTCTCTGTGATAATCGTAGGAATCTGATCTATGTACTCTTATTGAAAATATAGTCCAATTCTTAGAAATATTTCTGCAATGTTTGAGCTCTGAGCTCTATTTCCTGTGGAAGATATTAAGCGCTTTGTTCTTAATCCTGTTCTATACTTCGAGCGTTCTCTACGTGCTCCTGCTGCAGAAATTGATCCCACAATGCTCCATCTGCTGTACATGAATGTCCGTTTCTATTTGCTACTTCTGTAAAGATATCTCCGATCCTGCTTGCTCCTTTGGTAGCTACAAAGTAGGTTGATCTATCCATCTAGCTAATTCTGCATGCTCCTGCTGTAAACACATTATTGATTCTACTTGCTCCTGCTGTAAACTCATCGCTGATCCTACTTGCTCCTGCTGTAAACTCATCGCTGATCCTACTTGTTCCAGCTGTAAACGTATCTCTGACACTGCTTGCTCCTGTTGTAGCCATTGAGCAGTTTGGGCTAGCTCTACATCTACCCAGTTAGCCAATTCTTCTTGTTCCTTCTGTAAGCGCATCGCCTCTCTTGCTTGCTGTTGCAAACAAATCTCCATTTCTACATGATTCTGCTGTAAACGAACCGCTAATTCTGCTTGCTCTTGTTGTAGCAATTGAGTGGATCGTGTTACCGCTTGCTCGAGCAAGATCGAGCTTGATCGAGCAAATTCTGTTTGCTCATGTTGAAAACGCACCTCTTGCCCCGAATGCTCCTGTAGTAAGCACATTACCTGCTGCAAATGCATCGCTGGTTCCGATTCCATTAGCTGTAAGCACATGGACTGTCCTGTCTCCTGCTGTAAACGAGTTGGCTGTCCTACATCTGGCTGTAAATGCATTGCCGGTCGTGCTTCGTCCTTTTGTAAACGTATCGTCGGTATTAATTGTTTTTGCTGTAAGCAGAACGCCGGTCCTGCTTGCTCCTGCTGTAAATGGATTGCCTTTCCTATTTGGTTTTGTTGAAAAATTAGCACCCCTCCTGCTTGGTGTAAACGTCTCGCTGAATCCGATTCCTTCTGCGGTAAACGTATCGACGTCCGTTGGTCCTGCTGTAGACACATGGCTGGGGATTCTTGTCCCTGTTGAAAATATATCTCAGGTCCTGCTTGCCGATGGTGTACATGTAGTGAAGATTCTGTTTGCTCTTGTTGTAATAATCTAGTGATTTCTGCGGAATGAAACCTTAACTTAACCATTTCTGCCTGCGCCTCTTCACATGCATTTCTTGCAATTATTTGCGGAAATCGTAGAGATACTTCGGCATTCTTCTGCTTAACCTCTCGAGTAATTTCTATAAATCGTTGATCTAACGCTTGAAGTGTGCGCTCAACTTCTTGCTGAAGACGTTGAGTGCTTTCCTCTTGCACCTGCTGTAGCCGTTGAGCGAAATGAGCTAGTTCTTGTTTTAACCATGGAACGAAACCAAATTTTTTTTCTTGTAAACATATCACCGGTTGTGCTTGCTGTTGCTGTAAGCGTCGCAGGGTTATTTCTGGCTCCTTTGGAAACCGAAAAATTTCTACATGCTTCCTCTCTATCTCCGCAACTTTTTCTTTCCTCTTCTGTAGTGCTGTGAAACATGCTTTGTTCCGAACCTGAAGCTTCGAAATTGTTCTTCTTATTTCTTGCTGCTTATCTTGCATGAATTCTATCATCTGTTTATATGACAAGTAAGTTATGTTCAATTCTTCAAACTGGATTTCTTTTTTAATATTGTACGCTAATTCCATGACATACTCATTTAATCTTTTACTATGCTCGGTGGTTTCTCTTGTGGAATGGAATTTTTTTTTTTTGTAGCTTCTTTTCTAACAATTTTAGCTAGTCTAGCACATTCCATATCTATGAAAGCGAGTCGCTGCTCAATAAAATCTAAATTCAGATAGGCAGGCATTGTTGCACATAAGAACCTAAAACATTAAATAAGTTATGAATGGACATGCATACATTGGAAGGAGTTGTAAGTTCAACACCATTATGTAATATAAATATTGTTTCCGGCTGAGCTTTATTTACGATCACACAATAATTACAAGAAATCCTTCTCCGTCACAGTTATCAGTGAATATTATTTTTCAGATTTGAAACGATACAATTAGTGTGTGGCTATGTGAAGTGTTTTAATACTTTAACCCAACACAGCCTAACATAAAATGATTCTCAAGCATAACAATTTTATTAGTACCTCATTCTGAGAAGAAACAGATACAGCGTATAGAATAGGAAGATATATGTTCACTGTGTTAAAACCATTAAAACAAAATTTAAGAATATTCGGTTTAATATACATTGCTCGAAAGTGTAGGGAGCCCAATAGGAGTTACCCTGGACCTTAGAAATTTGATTAGATTACAAATTCTTTTATTCAACTAGACTCCTTTACTAAATATAAATAAGATGCAAGCCCCTCTTTTGTGTTTAAAACTTTAAATAGAAAAAGGAAACTATTCTTTCAGGCCGTTTTTGTTTCTGTATACTCACCAATGCAATAGAGTATTCATTTGGTAAATGTCAATTTTTGTTAAAATCTGCTTACATTCGTCTATAAATAATATTGAGAAAAAATCACTCAGCGAAATGATTTGTGGTTTGTTTAGAACGAAGTTCGCATTGTCATATACATAAGGAAAAAATTACAAAAGCACTACTTAAAGGCTCACTCATTTCTTTCTTCAATGCAGTCATATTCATTTACTTGCAGTTTATTTATTTGAATTGAGTTTTGACAAATACGAATGTAATGAGCCGCAACGATACTGTATCGCACAATAATTATGTTGCCGAAAGTTTAGTTATCTCCTCTCTCTGAAGCAGCACAAGAGCTTTTGGCTAAGGACCTCGTACTTTCGAACCACAGTCACGTCTCGATGAGGAAACCTAAATTCCACTCTAAACTTCTACACAGTACCAATGGTAGAACATTGAGCTTCAACAGATTAATCATGCATCAGAACTTTTACACAATGGATCTATTTAGGAGCACTAGATCTAGAATCCTCAACTCCTTCCACGAGTTTAAGACGATAACCCATCGATTCATGTGTCCACGCGTTAAAGAGACTTAATAATTTTATCATACCTATCAAAAGAATTAAAATCGGCATTTTGTACAATTTTACGAAGCCTGTCTTATGTTGTGTTTTGTTTTGTTTTATACATAATACGTTTGTTTGAATTTATAATTTGATATAAAATTATATTATAATCAAAAATTTTAAACTCATTCCTTGTATTAGTTTGAAGGACACCCTTTTATATTTTTATGGCAAACCTTAATGCCTTAACTGGAAAAAAAATTTCAATAAATACAATAGGATATTTCAATCTTATTTCAAAAACTTCTGTCTTTGACAAGAAATTTAAATAGCTTTCTTAGCATGTTAACGTTCGTTTTAATGCTTCTTTATCGCGAATATATTCAAACTATAGCTTAAGATGATTCCATACAATATCATCATAAAAGAATTCTAAATTTTAATAATTCTTCAAAGCAGCTTTCGTTTTGCTTTGAATTAAAATCAGTTCCCTTAACTGTTTCTGCAGAATAAAGTTGAAACCTCGGTTTAATGAGGACGACTCCCAAGTGGATACATTAATTACCTCACCGAGTATGGACGTTGAAGCTAAATTCAACTTAACATTCAAATCTGTAACAATTTTTTTTTAATGACGTATATAGGTTTTTCCAACTAGAGGATATTTCATATATTTTAATGAATTTTTTTATCCGTTATACAATTATTTTCTTATTTAAAAAGTAGAAAAATTACAGGTTCTAACGAGTAATAGTAGAAATTTAAATATCAATAGGTTCTAATCATTCAAGGTATCCGACTGCGTTCGAAACCGTGATTTTAAAAAAGCGCATAAATGGATAATTTTCATGATATTTAGTGTCATTTAGATTAGAGCACATGTATAAAATTGTTTTAAGGGCATTTTGACAAAAACAAATGATTTAAATACAATATTTCGGCAAAAAATTAACTTCGAATAACTTTTTCAAAATGTTCTCCTTTTGTGAAAATTGCTTCTATTATAATAATATTTTGCCTGTTCATAGTTCAGACTTCTGTACAAAGGCTCAACTATGATTTTTGAAAAATTCTCGTTATTTTCAGACTTACAACCAATTGAAATAATTATAGGTGTTTTTTTTCTTAATTTCTCCCCTCTGTTGTCGTAAAACATGGATAAATCCACTTCCAAGTTATATATTTTAAAAATTCTAGTTGAGCCTCTGTACAGAGGACTAAGCTATATACAGGCAAAATATAATTATAATAAAAGCATTTTTCGCCAAAGGAGAATATTTTGAAAATGGGTCATACTATGTTCATTTGTTTGTCAAAATAATGTACTTAAATGATTTTTTATTGTAATACTATTCTTAAAACTATTTTATATACATTTTCTAATCTAGGTGACACTAAATATAAATATTTTCCATTTATACGCTTTTGCAAAATCAAGGTTCCGAACGCATTCGGATCCCTTAATGTATGTTTTAACAGTTACAAATTCTATTTGGATGAGCGGTAAAAAAAGTAACATGCCACTAAATTTCCAAGTTTGCCCAAATGTATTACAAATTGGATTCATTTTTTTTTCCCGATAAACACTTGCTTGTCCATATTTTAGAAAAAAGTTTCGTGGCTTTCAGAAAATGGCACTAGTTCCTCAAGATATAATTGATACTAACCGCATTTTACGTATTTTCAAATTCTAAATATTCTATATAATACCTTCGTAAAATACTAGTTTCTTCTATACAAAGCTTAGTTTTATTTCTGTTCGAAATTAAATTACGACGAAGTCTTTATATACAAAATCTTTTCGTAAGCAATTACTCAAAAGTACAAATCGAAGTTTGTTAAACAAAAAGAAAAATAGATAAAAATTCCTCTTACCACAATTTCTTAAACAAAAATCTGGAACGCAAAATTTGGTGCTATGAGGGAACTTTAGATCAGGGTTTATTTCATCTGACATGCAATGTTTTGTTCCAGGTTTAGAGTGAGTATCCAGAAATAAAATATGGCCTTGTCCTAATATAAAAGAAATAAATATCATTAATGCTCAAAACCAACTACATCTATATAAAACTTTCCAAGCATTATAGATCATTATGTAACCACAGCTGAATTTAAAATATGTAATACGATTGTAACTAATAATTATATGATAAATAATCTGCCTTAATAGACTTCAAACGTGTATGATTAAATGCAAGATTTTTCCCCTTGTTTTATATTGTTACGCAACACTATATCAAAATAAAATGCCTTTTAACGATAAATCTATTCAAAGCAAAATAAATTACCCATGACACTAAAAAGAGCTAACACCTTTCTGTAGATGTGATCGTTCGAATTTCAGAAACATTATTTTTATAGTTTATGTAGAGTGATTGATTGATTGTTTTTAAACACATTCACTTGACAGGTATGAAATAGGAAATGGCGCCTTACTTCCAAACTTCCATACCGCATCAAGATAATGACTTAGGGGTTCGAAACATTTAGCATGCAGTTTCTCTACGTTTAGTCTTTTCACTTTAATTTATTTTAATTTTACATGTTTTTAAGTAAATCTTGACTCTCGAACTGTTGAAGTAAAAAATCTCCAACCACGAGTTCTAGACCATGACTACTACCCTACCTTCAGGTGAATTGGTATGTTGTTACTCATGCCGTCTATCTGACGGTGTCTGATCGAAGTCCACAATACTTCGTGCAAAGTACAAGATGTACGCCTGTCATCAGCTGTAGCTTTGAACGCCATAGAGGTCAAAGTACGATTTGGCTCAGTTTCAACTTAATTTTGAGGGAGAACACCCTGGAGGTGATCAGAAGTCTCCAAAAATCCTACACCTTCCACAACCTCACGAGAAGACTTGTGGCTTGATGGCTATTTAGGGTACTCCCGTACCGTGCAGGTTCTATTTATAAATAGTTTCCAGGATTCGAACCCAGGCTCTTAGGCATAGTATTCAGCATCACTAGACACTATACTAGATGGGTGGTCGTGAATTCGTATAAATATTTACTAGCTCTTTTCCATATACTTCTAAAAATGCTAATATTTTAAGAGCACTTAAAATTCCCACATTCAAAAATTATATTAAGAAACTTGCGATTAAATTTTTTGATTCATTAACTCTCACAAAAATAATAATAATATTAACCTTGAAATCTATGTACCACAAGATAATACCAAGAGACAAAGGGGAATTCTACTTGACTCTTACAACCCTGTAATGTTAAATATCTTATAATGTAATAATAATGTAAATAATAAATAAGTAAATATAAATTAGTAACTTTCTTCTTAACTTTATTTGAATAATTCATTCCTAAAAGATTAAAATTTACTCTACACCCACACAGGCAAGATTTTCTCAATCCTAATTCTTTTAACAACTTCAGGGTAGCCAATTTTGAGTCATCTCACTTAACCCTCTCGACCAATAGCACAAAACAGGCACTCATGAACTTCATGATTCCCTTTTCTTCACTTGGACTTTGTCGTCAGGCGCCACATAGCCACTCCTACTTTCTAAGTTCGATCCATCAATCAGGATATTTCCTCTCCACTCAGGACTGCTACTTTCGCCAGGCACCAACAGACTATGATATGGGCTGGAGGCTTGCTTCGCGAGCCATATGCCTAGTTAGTGACTTGAAGCGTAGTGTTTCGACATACTTTGTGGATATTTTAATGGTTATTCATTGTATCCGAAAAAGATCTTATAGTGTATCTGAGCTACTTTTTGTAGATGCAGAATATTTATGGGAAATGTGTGAGAAAACCAATGGATTTTAACCATCCGCCTAGTTGTCGGAGATAAAAAAATTAAGATGTAAAAGAAAAGAGATTCAATTTTAACACTGCATCTTTGCAGATAAATCGTATACATGTGGAACTTCTTTAGCAAATATATTTATCAGAGAAATAATTATTATTCACCTCGCACAAATTAAAGTAAATGCTTTGATACAAACAAAAAAGGACAAGTATACAATATGATCAAACACTTATCTCACTTTTTCTATACTTATACTGAGGGATTAGATTTTCCTTTCACAATAGTACTTCAGAAATTGTCAAAATTTCTCTGAGAGAGGAGAGAGTTTATTTATTTTTTTCCATAATTCCAAGTTTGGACTGCTTACGACAATTAGTGTACAGTAATTATACTGATTGCTGCCAAGTTGTATGAATTTGATGGTTCATGAAACTTTCAACCCTGGCATTTCAAGGGTATCACCCAATTATATTCAAAACAAGTACTTTTTAGAAAAATTTTGTAATGTGTCCAAATCTCCAAAAAAGACTGCTTATATTTAGTTGCACATGTCCTTTTACTTTTATAATGGTCTTTAAACGTCGTGGTATAAATTCGACCAATCTTTTTGCGGTATTTGAAGATACATCCGCCATTTATCTCGCAACACTCTTGTTTTAAATGGATTTGATTGAAATACTGTGTTGTTTATGGATTGATGGGTTTCGAATGTGGCCCACAGATTTTCAATGACATTGATGTTGAAGACTGGGAGGGGGATGTAAATGTTGTGTTTAGAAAGATACCACATTTTGACTGCACCCAATGTTTTTACATTTTCAATTAGATTGTTTCCAAGGAAATCCAAGTGAACCATACGGTTCATTATTCTATCTATGAAAAATAAATTTAAACCGATGATGAAGCCATACAACCGCAAACCGTACTGGAGCTCTCCCTCTCCCCTCCCCATGCTTAACTGTCGGGCGTAAATATTTTTGGAACCAAAATTTACATACAAGTTTTTACGTACAAGCCTCCATACAATGAGACGGTCGTCACTACCAAAAATGTTTAGTTTACATGCAGCACTAAATCTAACTTTTCTCAAAATCTATTGATCTTCATTTGATAAGTTTTCGAAGACTTCAATTGCCTTTTCTGATTTTGCAAGCTGATTAACGTCTTTCTAACTACTTTTATATCCAGCTTGTCTGGTGATACTTCGCATAGTTCCAGCACTTACACCTTTATATAGGACTTAAGAAGTTTCTGCAACATGTTTAACTGCCCTTATTTAGGATCAGTCTTAATTTCTTTTTTTTTTGTCATGCATCACTCGAAATATATACCATTCTTTCCTCTTCCGCTATTTTCTATCAATTCATCTTTTTATACTTTTGTAATGATTATCTTGACACGAAGTGTGGCTTCTACCAACAATTTCAACTATTTCTCACCATAAGACTTTACTTTTTTTTAAATAATATTAGTTCGAATTTCTTTGTATCAATACCAGTTTCGCTTACATGAATCATTTTCAATTTAAAATTTTTGTTTTATGTTCATCCAACAAATTTATAACCACACAAAAATAGTTGTTAAAATGGCTCAAGATTGCACAAAATTAGATTAAAACAGCAGTCAAAGTAGAAAATATTCAATGGTAGGTTAAGTGGTAATTAATGGGGGTGTATCGCCCCCCTCTACATTACATGCTATCAGCGGCACGAGACGCGAAATGACTTGCGAGTCACGAGCCCGTGAACTTGACAACTAAGCTACCGCACCCACGAACCATTCCTAAAATTTCGCTTAAGTATAAGGTAATTTTATTAACGTATTTAAAGGAGTTTTTTGCATAGTATAAAAATATCCAATTTTCTTAAAAAACCCAAATATTTGCATATTTTTGGATTAGAATCTTTTAGTTCCTTACACATTTTTGTGACTTATACAAAATTCAAGATTTTATTTTGTCCATAAAATATTTTTGCAAACAAACTACCTTTAGGAATTCAAAGTCTTAATAAAAAATTTAGGTTCTTACCAAAATTTTCAGCTTAGATTAAAGAAATAGTGATTAAATTTCCGGGTAATTCTAGGGTCCCGCGGAGCTCAGATGGGAAGACCTTATGTACTGAAATATCTACAAAATTGGTTTGCCTTTAAGGGCTTATTGTTGTAAAATATGCATTTGCGATATTTTTACAAATTAAGAGGGATATCCAAAGATCAAAAATATTATATCCTTAAAATGAATCTGATTCACTTGAACTATGATGAAAATTAGATCAAAAATTTTCAAATACACTGGCCTCATAAAGTTAAGGTACAACCGGGTTTTTGTGTCTAATTTGCAAATGAATGAATGTGTAGAAACAAAAAATTTGGAGGATATGTGCATTAAATAGTTTTTTATTGAATGCGTCATAGAAATTTGTATAAGTGTATTGCAAAAACGATTTATAACAAAAAAAGCAATCTCTGCGGAAAAGTCCATTCTTGGAGAAAACAGCACATCACAGTGTTATGTGGTAAAATGGCATAAAAACAATACAAAAATGGGTTCTAATAAGGAATGTGTCCACCCCTAACTTGAATGCATTGGCGGCATCGATTTCCCATGCTGTTTATTAAGTTGTCGGACACCGGAATAGGAAGCGAAGACCAGACACAGAGTAAGCCTTGTTTCAGCTCATGTAACGACCTTGGAGGAGGATTTAAAGCAGCAACCTCTCTGCCAAGATAGTCCCAAAGATGTTCTATCGGATTCAGGTCTGGAGATCAAGCTGGCCATTCCATTCGTTCCAAACCGTGATCCTCCAGATACTCCTCAACAATCCGAGCTCGGTGAGGTCGTGCATTATCATCCATCAGAATGAAGTCGTTACCAATAGCAGCAGCATATGGGCGGACATATGGATCAAGGATCTCATCCCGATATCTAAGACCAGTTAAGGTTCCTCCATGGAACACATGCAGGTCAGTGTGGCCATCGAGCGAGATCCCTGCCCAAACCAGGATTCCACCACCTTTATAACTGTGTCTTTCAACAGTGTTGGGATTGATGGTATCTAGTGCGCTGTTCCCTCCAGATCAGTAGACGCTCTGAATCACTCTCCATTGTAAATCTGGACTCGTCTGTGAACAGCACAGAAGCCCATTGTTGCTGTGTCCAAGAAACATGTTCTCTTGCCCAGCATAAGCGGTTCCTTCGCTGTCGTCCGTTGAGGGGAACGCACACAACTGGTCTTGCATACAGACCTGCATTGTGAAGACGATTTCGCACCGTAGTAGCGGAGATTCTTCTTCCTGATGCTTGAAAGTGGTCTGCAACGAGCTGCGGCACAGTAGTGGTTCTTCTTCGTGCCGAAAGAGCTGAAAACGGTCTTCTGCAGGTGTTGTAGCTCGTGGTCGGCCTGGAACAGGTCTTCTGGACACAGAATCTTCGGATTGGTATTGATCCCAAAGTCGCTGAACAACACTACGAGACACATTGAAACGTCTAGCAGCATCAGCCTGCGACAATCCCATTTCCATCCATCCAACTGCACGCCACCTTAACGAATTGGGTAAACGACGTCTCTGAGACATTTTCTAAACTCTATTGACTATTGTCACCGAAACTGCCAACAACTGTTGAAAATCAACACAACTTACACACAAAAGTACGAAAGCTTGATATTTGCATATTTTTCTCTCACTCATAAATATACGTTCTTTTCTATAAAATAAAAGTGGTAGCAATCGTTTTTGCATTAATGTTTTTAAAGTTCGTTATTATCATTCATGTAAACTATGCATTTTATTCTTACTGCCATTTTTTTTATGGTGAGCTTCGAAAAACATGTTGTACCTTAACTTTTTGAGGCCAGTGTACTTGAATTTTGCAACATGCCCTGATTTTAGATTTGCAGCATGCCCTTCAAGTCTAAAAGATTTTAAGTGTTCTTAACCTTCTAACTAAATTAGTTTTTTTTAAAGAAAAAAAATTCTTACACATTCAGATATTTTAATTTCTTAATTTTTCAAAGAATTACTTAATTTCATAACAAAATCAACTGAAGTATTTTTTAAAAAATGAAGTTTCATTAAGGTATCCGATTACGTTCGGAACCGTGATTTTCAAAAGCGCATAAATGGATAATTTTCATGATATTTAGTGTCACTTAGATTAGAATATATGCATAAAATTGTTTTAAGGACATTTTGATAAAAAAATTTATTTAAATACAATATTTTGGCAAAAAATTA
The DNA here is from genome assembly GCA_019973935.1 of Trichonephila clavipes. Taxonomy (NCBI): domain Eukaryota; kingdom Metazoa; phylum Arthropoda; class Arachnida; order Araneae; family Nephilidae; genus Trichonephila; species Trichonephila clavipes. Next base: position 189,428 of record BMAU01021380.1, read on the forward strand.
ACTTAGAATAATCTTTTTTCCAAATGTTCTCCTTTTGTGAAAAATGCTTCTATAAGAATAATATTTTACCTGTATATAGCTCAGACCTCTCTACAAAGGCTCAACTAGAACTTTTGAAACATATAATTTAGAAGTGGGTTTATTCATAGTTTACAACAGAGGGGAACAATTTTAAGAAAAAAACGTGAATAATTATTTCAATTGGTGGTAACTCTTAAAATAATGTGAATTTTTCAAAAATTCTAGTTGAGCCTCTGTAGAGTGGTCAGAGCTATATACAGACGCGAAATATTACTATAATAGAAACATTTTTCATAAAAGGAGAACATTTGGGGAATAAATACTATTCTAAGTTAATTGTTTTCCAAAATATTATATTTAAATAAATTTTCTTTGTCAAAATGTCCTTAAAACAATTTTATGCATGTATTCTAATCTGAGTGACGCTAAATATCATGAAAATTAACCTTTTAAGCGATTTTTTAAAATCCCTGTTCCGAACGTAGTCGAATACCTTAATACACAAAATGCAAAATTATCTTTTAAAAACAAAAAAGTTTATGGAGGTAGAAACTTATATACTCTCTTAATTTTTTATCAAGCCAAATTTTTTAAAGCAATATTCAATGTCTCTAAACACTATAGCCCCTAAACTGAAGATTCCGATAACACAAATCTTTTTGCGATTCCATTGATATATTTCGCTGTTCCTTGTGTATGCGAGACAAACCGCAAACTTATTTTTCTGAACTAACATTATTTGAAATAAACACACAAAAATTCATTCAATATCTTTTAATAGTCAACTAATAATAGATTAAGAATTTATAGAAATAAAAACAGTACATAATTTAGAATAATTTCAGAACAAAATTATTTTTCGTCTATGATACTTAAATTTGAAATATATATAGTGGACTTTAACAAGTATCTCATTTTTAAAAAGCGTCCTTCTTGACCCTGTGTGTAATGTTTGGTATTTTACTATATTTTAGTGATAAACAATTAATCTTCCTTTATTTTTTAAGCTACATCCGCTTACTCCTGTTGAAACTGAAATGCTGTTTCTCTTTATACTCGTTTGTAATTGTAGTGAGGTTTCTGCTTTCTCCTGCTGTATTCGTCGAGGGATTTCCGAGTACTGCCCCTGCAACTCAGCAATTTCTACCTGCCCCTCTAACCTTTCAATTTTTGCATTTTTCGGCATTAATCCTCTTGCTGAACCTTTTGAGTATTTTCTTCAACATTCTGGTTCTAACAAACGTACCATGAGCTCTATTTTTTGGCAAAGATGTTGAGATCTTTCTAATTGCTCCTGTTGCAGCCATTAAGCAGATCCATCTTGCTCCTACTTTAAACTTTTCTCCGATTCTGTTTGCCTCCTGATGTAAATGAAAAGTTGGTTCTGCTTCTTCCAGTTGTAAACGCATGGCTGGTACTGTTTGTCCCTGTTATAAAAGCATGGCTGCTACTGCTTGACACTGTTGTAAACGCGGGGCTGCTACTGCTTGCCTACGTTGTAAATATGTGGCTGGTGCTGTTTGCCCCTGTTGTAAACTCATGGCTGCTATGCTTGCCTCCTTTGTAAATGTCTTGCTGGTACTGATTCTCCCTGTTGTAAACGTAAGGCTGGTGTTGCTTGTCCTCGTTGTAAACAGATGGCTGGTAGTGCTGGTCTCCTTCGTAAAAGCAATGAGGATTCTGTTTGCTCTTGTTTTAATCATAAAGTGATGTCTGCGTGTTTCGTCTGCAATCAAGCAATGTCTTTCTCCATCTCTATCCGTGCTCTTTTATTTCTCTGTAGTAATCCTAAGGATACTTCCGCGTTCTCTTGCTGATTCTTTTCTTTAATTCCTACCTTTGCAATTTTGTAGATTTTGAGTTGTGCTATCTAATTATTGCAGAAGACATTGAAGGCTTATCATTTGATCTTTTAGCCGTTTTGCGAATTGTGCTACCTCTTGCTTTAGCCATGAGACGGATTCTTCTTGCTCCTGCTGCAAGCGAATCGCAGACTCTGCTTGATTCTGCTGTAACCGAACAGTTCCTGCATGTCCTTGCTCCCTCTTTGCAATTCTGGATTTCCTGCTGTAGCAGTTGGATGATCCTGTTGTGTTCCATCTGCAGCTCAGTTACTTATTCCGCATGGTCGGCCTCTTCTCTACTGGGAGCGTCGAAACCTTCAGTTAATTTTATATTCGGACATTTTTTTTAAAAGAACCTAAAATAATAAATTATTTGTGAATAATCATGCATACATTCGAAGGAGATATAAGATTAACGCCTAATTTTTATATTTGTTTATAATTTATATACATATCCCCGGGCTTTATTTAAAGTTATTATTATTAATAATAACTAAAGGAAGTCCATTCGCAGTTCTCAATGAATATTTTTTAAACGTTATGCTTGATGCGTGGCCATGGAACTTCTACATTTTATAAGCCAACTGGACCTAAAATTGTAATGATTCTCGAGTGTATAAATTTGAGTAGTACTTTATTGCGACAAGAAACAGATCCTCTGTTTAGAATAGGAAATTACAGGTTATTTCTACATTTATTTAAACCCATCAAGGTATGTCACTAACTTCGGAGCAATTTTTTAAATATATAAATTTTTAATTAAATAAACACTTTTTATTTTAAATAGGGCATAAAACTAGGAAATCAATTAAAATTTACCTAAGTAAAAGTACACAAATAACACCTTTATATATATTAGTAGTTAAAATATTTATAATAATTTTCAAAGTTTTTTACGTATGCTAAATTTTACAAAGAAACTCGATTTTTTAAAAATTAATCTTTTTCATAAAAAAGCAAAAAAGTACATAAATATATACACAGATATTGGATTTGTATTCCTAAAATACATTGAACTAAATAAAACATGTTCTGAAAATTTAGATTTAATATCTTTGTAATATATTGTGTAGGGACCTTCTTTTCAGATTTTGTAATCGGCGTTTCCGTTTTACTAATTTTGCTATAACTTTGCTTCTAAATATCGTAGAAACAAAATTAGAGTGGTTTTTGAATCTTACGTGTATGGGCTATAAAGTAAAATCACATAAAAGAAAGTTCGAAATTATGCACAGAAAAGGCAAATTTTGGGTTGTCACATACTTTAAAGGTGTCTCAGGGTTGTTAGCTTTCTCTAGAGGGCTGAAAATATAAACAATATATACAATAAGCAGATATAAACAACTTGAAATTAAAATTAAATTATTCGATTCTTTTACACATTATTTATAAGGGAATGGGGCTCCAGAAAAGTATAAAATGTTTAAAATATAATCATAATTTTAAGAATTATAAGCATATGAAAATAAGAAACCTTTCTAAAAGAAATACTAATTAAGTTTTTCGTTGCGTATGCTATTTTCTAAAATAGTAGCTTTAATTACTAGCTATATGTTGAGTTTTAAAAAGTTAAATGTATCCTTATTACACTGCAGTATTTTTATATATTAGAATAATAAATTAAATTTAAAAAAAATAAAACTATATATTTTCAAATTTTTATAAAAAAACTTCAATGTTTGTCAAATATTTTGAAATAACACAATATGTATTATTCTAAAATAATACGATTTAAACAGTATAACACATTTTACAATTCTATAAAGTTTTATTCAGGAGGCTACTTTAGAAAACAGCACGCGCAACGCAAAAAGTATTTAATATTTGTTAAATAACTATTTCTTATTTTCATATGCTTGTAATTTTTAAAATTATAATTTTATTTCAAACATTTTGTACTTTTTCGAAGCCATAATTCTTTGTAAATAATGTGTCCAAGGTTCGAAACACATTTAATTTAAATTTAAAAGAATTAGACCTGTTTGAAAATTGTTTATATTTTCATCCCTCTATAAAAAACTAACATCCCTGAGACACTCCAAGCGAAATAAAAGGTCGTTGAGATTAATAAAATTCTAAAGAAAGACTAATTTGATATCATGGGGCACGCGCCCAGATGCTGTTTATATTAGCAAAGTTGGGCGAAAACGCTACAACATGGTTACATTAATATTTGTGCAGTTTTTGGAATATTGTAAGTTTCCAGTACTTGGTATTCATTATTGATGTTAACGTATATTATGTAATTATTTTATTAATAATATAATATAAAAACACTATTATATTATTAATATTAAGTGTAAAAATCATAATATTCGCCATTTATAATAGTTATTTTTATTATATTTATGTATAAATATTACATATTATGTTATATTCATTTATAATTATTATTATGTTCTTTTTATTTAAAACTATTATTTTGTTATTCATTTATAATTATGTTATGTATAATTATTACGTTACATGTGTGTGTGTGTGTGTGTGTGAGTATTCTGATAAATTTTGATATTACTATACGATGTGTGATTTTTTTTTCTTTATTATTACTATTAAATAATATTATATGATTAATATGTACAATAATTAGTATTAAATCATACTATATGAATATATATAATTACTATTAAATTATATTATAAGAGATTATTATATACTGCATGATATTAGTACATTTAACTTTTTACTATATTATATTGCTATTCATTATTTATTGATTAATTGATCTTGGTTATTCTCTATCTCTTCCTATATTCTTCTTTTGAAATATATATATTTCAATGTATTTCAAAACAATTCTTTAAAATTATCTTCCTGATAATTTGATAGGATCCACTGGAGTCCTTCAACTATAAATGTCCCATAAAAAAAAAAAAACAGCACAATTCTCTCCAATCCTTGAACGATGTCATCCACTGGAGTCCTTCAACTATAAATGTCCCAGCAGGAGAAAAAACGGCGCGCGCGCAGCACATCAATTCTCTCAAATCCTTGAACGATGTCATCCACTGGAGTCCTTCAACTATACGAGAGCTCGGCCATCCTGTGGCCCCGACAGGTGGTGAACAAGTAGCTGATGCATGCTGTAAGACAGTGCTTCTCAAACTTTTAATACTGGCGCCCCCCTTATCAATCACAATTTTTATCGCGCCCCCCCCTTATACATTAATATACTGAATGCAATAATAATGCACTTTTTTTTACGCTAAAGCAATAATCTTAATTATATACCGTACAAATTCATGACATAAGTATTAAATTTTGTATATGTTGCTTTTAAGCAGAAAAAAATATTAAGTAATAGGATAATTATTATGTTATTTTTCCTTTCTCTAATTTTTAAATTGGAACATATTGCAAAATGCGGTGGCTGCTTAGAAGACAAAATATAGATATCAGCTTTTTTTAGAAAGAACTCAGTGGGCCAATTTCTAATCATATATATATAAGTATTCCTTTGAAAAATTTGCTCTGTAAGACAAGCCTATGGAAGTCACTAATACTTATTAAACTTGTTCTTATATTAGCATTAATTAATTAGTTATAAAATACTCTGTGGAGCATTGATACATTAAACGTATACCTTTTGAAGTACCCGCTCTTTGCACGAGTTCATTTATAAGAAAATAAAACATTATTGATATAATCGCTGAATTTTAAGAAGAGTAAAGCCAAGTGCGCAACAATGTTTTACAAAAATGTAAAATGATTTTTTAAATCATTGCTCAAATTATAATTAGTTTTAAGCGAACTGTAATTTTAAGCCTCACAGATTTAGCATTTAGAATTGATGTTGAATAATGAACAATAAAATAAAATTCCGATGAGAAATAATTGTATTACTTTTAATATTTAAAGTGAAAAGACTTCAACATGTTTTAAACCTGGAGCAGGCATGCACTCGATACTAATGGTCGAGTAGGGTTATTGAGCCACCCCAATCTTTTTTTTTATAATTATTTTTATAGTACACAATAAAAATCGTAATTTAAGTGAATAATTTAATTAAGAGAAAATATACTCACCTACTTTCAAGAACACAGAAAATATTTCGGAAAAAAAAGTTATCACACCGGGAACTCAGTCAAAACAAGTACCTTAAGATTGTAAAAAAACGTTTGTTACACCCAAAAAAGAGGGAGATATGTGACAAATATATTTTAGTTCACACGTTAAGACTGTCAAACAGGAGGATAGTGTCAGAACCATTGGTAACAATTAAACAGTTTTGCCAGAATTACCGATTTCGTGGTCGGAATAAAAGGGTATTTATTACAATATGGATGTTCAAAAAAATTATGTAAAACGTTTTTCATTATGCTTTTTTATATGTTTGGGAATAACTCATAGAAATAAATCTTTGCCAAGTAATCCTTCAAAGAGCTCTCTGTGCTTTTCCAAAAATCATAAAAATATTTTACAAGGAAAAAATCGCATTAGAAATAGTTTATTTGCAACTTCCCTAAATGAAAAAACAAATACATAAGAGCAGGGACGTAACTAACCGTACAAGTTCGAAGGTCAAACCGCAGCAGCTACATTCTGTTGCCTACAGCTGATGACAATAATATAACAGTGATGAAAATTTTTTATCTTCCTAAAAATTTTTTCGACTATGGGGCTGGGTTTTGTTTTTTCTCATTTTGGTTTGAAAAGAAACCGTAATAGAAGTAGAAGCTGTAATTTTTTATGACGTAATATCGCAGATATATAAATTATATCAGTGTAAATGTGTATTTTTTATTATGTCAGAAAGTATTTTGTTTTACTTCATTCCAGTAAATAATTTTTTTTAATCTTTTATTTTCGATATGCTCGCGCCCCCCTGGGGGGCGCGCCCCACAGTTTGAGAAACACTGCTGTAAGAGAAAGAATTGTCTCCCAGGGAAACCGTATTAGTCATGAAACCAAAACCAGTGTATAGAAAGAAAAACTTGACCCCATTTGACTACCGCCACAGACTCCAAGCACCGATGTCGCCATTCCCACCAATTACAATTGAAAATGTAACAGAAAGAAATTAAAAAAATTATAAAGTAAATTCTGAAAATTAAGTCCCAATTCCTTTAGTGGTGAGAGGGAAAAAATAACTGCTAACAACCACAATTAAATTCATGTTACGAACAAATAATTGTCGAATGGGTCACCAAACAATTCACAAGGACAACATACATAAAATAACAAATAGAAATTATTGAATAATCACAAAGAATCATGTGCCACTAAATAATAAAAAAAATAAGACGAGTAACACATAGTAAATTCAAAATTTGCATATATAACAGCTTCGATACTCACAATAACCACACATACGAGCATCGAACAAAATACTTTGTGACAAGAAATAAGTACAAGTGAAAACATATAAAATCAATACAAACGTGGCACTAAGAAACAGACACCTCATAATCGTATAACATCGAAATCCTGACACGACTAATATGATGTGCATTTATCAGACCACCAAAAAAAAATTACTATTTTAGCCTTTAACAGTACTCAAAGAATAAGAAATTGCAATGGTTCACTAAGAGCAACGATAAGAATCTTTCGTAAAATAAAAAAACTAAAAATTATTTTAAAATAAAAAAAATTAGAAATTCAAGCGAATAGTGCGTAGGTGAAGGAAAAAAATAAAAAAACCCTCTAAGAATGCTTAATAGCCTAAGAAATTTTAAAAAAATTCACTACAAGCATTGGTTACAATTTGAAATTAATAAAAAAAAATTAATGCGATTAAATTTAGAATTGCAAACTGAGTGTGCATTTGATCAGGATGCATCCCCAATGTTTACAAAGGCAGAGAAAAAAAAATTTGCACATGCCATTCCCTGCGCAAACGATTTGCTGCATGCCGCAAACGCCAACACAAAAAGCAGAATGTACAATCAAGACAAAAAAAAACAATGCAAATCCGATTATAAAAAGAAATTAACTATATCGATTAATACTTTAAAAAAATTTGAGAAAAAAAATCATTTCTTCTACATTTAATACATTCGAATTTCCATATTGAGAAATAAATTCCAGAAATCGCAAATGCAGTTGAAAATGTCAGAGAAAAAAAATTTATAAACATAAAATTGATAATGCAACCCATGACATATGAGGTGACAAATACAGAGTAAAGTAATTTTAACTAAAACAAAAAAGCAAAAAAAAATTATTACAAGTGCTACACATAATTAAACATAAAAATTCCCAAAAAAATTATCACTTCACTAATCAACATAACTTTTTAACATTCCATGTAATACAATGTATCAATTCTAAATAATTAAAAAAAAGAACTCATCACAATGTTTCACTATACTCGCAACAAATATACAAAAAAAAAAAAAACAAAGATCATCAATTTTCAACAATACCGCTAAATCAATTCATCGATAACCATCAAATTAATTACTCAAATATCACTCTATAACCTTAACCCAGATATCTCAGTAACCTTAAAATGATTCCTAAATCATTCAAAATTGCCTTTACCTCAAGATCATTCATATCCTGTACCTCAATAATACTAACTAAACTTAACTGCAACTTTCAAATTAATCGACTCGTCCACAATAACATTAACTAAAACCCATGTATGCCCACCAACTTATTTACACAAAATCTCACATAATCCTCAAAAAAAAAAAAAAAAAAAAAAAAAAAAAAAACTCGAACTTTCCTAGATTCATCTCAAAACAATCTTAAATATACCACACAATCATTAATTCAACTTATCTATGTTCATCAACTTATTTACTCGAAATCGTACAAAATCCTTAAATCAAATTACCTTCTCTACATCAAAACAACTTTCTCAAATATACCATATAATTATTACAACTCAATTTTCCATTTCCATATCAAACAACTGTCGAATTTACCACATGCTTTTGGACGCAAACTTATCTATCTCCATAAAAAAAACCTTCCCAATTATTCAACAAATTCATCAAATTAAAATTTATCTATCTCCTTCGAATAACTCTCTCAAATATTCCACAAAATCCTTAACTCTAACTTATGTAACTCCTTCAACAATAAATGAAACAAAAAAAAATTCACACCTGATCATCTTCAACATTTTCAAAGCAAAAAAAATTATCAAACTCAATATCTAAAACAAACAATACTAAATCAAAATTCTCCTCTTTGCCAAAACCAAACTCAAAGCTAACACAACTACGCGTACACAAACATAAAATTTAACAATACCATTTTATCTCTGACCATAAACTTATTTCCAAATAACAATACAAAACTACAATTAAAATCCAAAACCAAAAAAAAAAACTCAATTAATATCAATACTCAATTCAATAATCTACCCAAGCGCTACCATGAATAAAAAAAATTAACCTAAACCAACAGAAGTACTATATCGACATCAAACAAAACATTCAATTCCTAGTACAGTTTAGCACACAAGCGAGACAAAATTATTGACTGCACATTCATTTAACCAAACCACAATTTAACTAGAGCCCTAAGCAAACAAAAATCCAAATCTATAGCAAAACAAACAAACACAAAAATTAAATTAGCATTGAAACACCTAACCGAAAGACTATAAAAGTTTTAAATTAAAATTAGCAATCATATGACAGAACAAAACAACTTGAGCAAAACAAAGTTAAGTGTCTTAACAAGCACGAAAAATAATATTCTAATAAGGCACTTAAAATTAAAAAAAATTCAATAAAAACAACCACAAAAAAAAATAATCTTTTCTGAAAATCCAATATCTTAACAAGCATAAATTCGAAAAATATCATTATTCAGTAATACACAGGCACGGTAAAATCCTAGGAGGACCCACTGCTGTTTTTGGCGCCAAAATTTTTCGCCAAAAAGCGCCAAATTGAAGGTTTTCAAAAAGGCGTCAATGACGAAAAACTCTTGGGAAGCGCATGCGTCAGCGGAAGGGGGATGAAATGGGCGTTTCGCAAAGATGAAGTCGAATAAATACATTAAATTAATCATTATATAAAGAAAAAAACGGAGAAAGCAATGAAATTCATTTTAAAAAGTATTCTAAAACCAGTGTGTACAACATGATTTACATTTTTAAAAAAGGATGAAAGGGGCGTTTCGCAAAGATAAAATCGAAGAAATACATGAAATCAATAATTTTAAAAAATGTTAAAAAGCACTTACCTTACGCTTGCATTTCGTCATGATCTGTTGGTGGATACACCCTTGCGATGGATGCAAGGAATTTATGAAAATTCTCATTCACCAACTTGTGATCGTAAGATCGCGCCACATGTCTTATTAACTTTGTCATATTCTTATTAACTTTCAAGTCATTCACCACGAACGCATTCATGCTCTTGCCAAACCAATATCTCGTCAAACGCAAGATAATAGTTATAGCAAGTTTGCTTTCGCTAAACCAAGTGCCCTTTCTCACACTCCGAACGACGTTGTGGCGATTATCTTTCGACTGGTTGCGGCAACGCCATTCGTAGCCGTCAACCGTTCCCTTTCGCTTTTGCAAACGCATATTTTTTTACACCTCGAACATTCATAACGAGAAGCAATTAAATTAGCTTTCATACACCATTCTAACATCTCTTTCTTCCCCTATGTGCCCAGGAGCACAAAGAAACCTATCGTAGCCTCACTTAAAAGTAATTTCCTTTCACACGCCATTCTTAACAACCGATGGAGAGCAAACCTTCTCCAGCGAAGTCAAAACGCAAAATGACGTTTTTTCGGAAAAGGCGAAAAATGTTGCACTTTTTTTAGGGTTGCCATTTTTTTCGGTGATTTGAAAATCCAAATTTTTTGATGAAATGGAAGGGTTACCATATTGTAACCCTTATCGCTCAAAATTTGGCGACAAAAAATTTGGCGACCAAAAGTGGGTCCTCCTAGGATTCAACCCCAAAATTTGATTTCTGTTGCAAACATGAATTAAAGCTTAAAATTAATAAAATTAAAATTGACGTGCATACATGAATCGCATAGCAAAATTAAATATCAATCCTTTTACAACCAACAAAATTTATATATTGTCATAAACATATAGCATCAAAAAATTTTTTTTATCTAGAGCTAAAATTGATATTAACCACATACAACATTATCTCATTTAAGCATCAAATCAAGACATGAAACAAATTGCATAAAAAATTGACCTAAAATTCGCTAAATAACAAGTTCAAAATTCTGTCTCACTTAAACATCAAAACATGACAAAAAACAAGATGCAACAATGAAACAGGCACCGTTCCTAGATGTGGACTCTCTAAGTGGCGAAGCGTAAAAAATGTAAAAAAAGTTTCAGTTTCCTGAAAAAAATTTTTATCTCGATAAGTAAATTAATCAGCCGAATTGCCTGAACGGGCCCTTAAATTATACCGTGGACTTGGAACAATACTTTTAACCTCCGTATCGTCTGGTTTTGTAAATCATCTAAATTATTTAAGTCCAAATATGAGAATCTCTTAATAAATGGAATCATCCGATTGACATGTGTGTTAAATCTCTTCCTCAATTATTCTACATGTTGAACCCTATAATTGACGTTAGAAAAACGCTCTATCACTCTGTAAGGACCTTCGAACTTAGGTCTGAGTTTTGGAGATAAATTCGACTTAATATTAGGCGTCTTAATAAAACACAAGGACCCGATTTTGTAATCATAATGATGTTGCTTTGTCGTTCTCGTACTCAGACCAATATACGATGCCTCCTGCTCTTTTAGATTTTTTTAAGACTTTATTAAAAATTTGCTCTAAAGACGGTAAAAGCTTCTCAACATATTCATACTTATTTTGTGGTGTGTCGGAGTTTTTCTCGTAAGTGTAAGATAATCGAATATCCCTGCCATGTTCTAGGAAAAAAGGGCGATGTGTATGTAGCTTCACGAATCGCTGAGTTTAATGCTAACATGGTGTGCGGGAGTTGCTCATCCCAGTCATTTGTATTTTGCGTAATTAATGCCAGGATATTGGCTAGCGATTGATTGGGTTTCTCTACCCTCCCGTTGACGTGAGCGGAATAACTTGATATGTGTCTTTTATGAATGCCCATAAAACTCTCATCTTAGAATAAATTATACACTGATCGTATAGTTCTAAAACATTATTAAATTTATTTTTAAGCACATGTATTTTTAACTTTACTTCATTACAAAAATCAAAATTTAACTTAGCTTGAGAGAGGGAAAAGACGGAGTAGGAGAATGGGCATGGTCGACGCCTGGAGTCTCCGCGGAAGTTTTTTTCTTTGATATTCTATAGCTCAGGGATCGGCTCTCTCTGTATCTCTCTCTGACTCTGAAAACCGGGGTGCGTCCCGTTTTATTTGACGACTTTTCACCTTAAAATCCTAGAGCGGACTCTTTGTCTTGTCCACTTAATTGCCTCTGATTGGTCCAGAACCAGCGCAGAGTTACAGCACAAGGTTCATTGCGCTTTCGGAAGCGCGGGAAATTTGTTGACGCACCCCGCAATTTATGGGTCTAGTGACCCCCCAGGCGCGGGAACTTTGGCACTCCCTTGTCGAAGGAATTCCACCTTCCAGTGCGAATTCCAAAAAAACTGACTTTGAAATTTTGAGGTCTGGCCTCCCATCAGTAGGTAAATTGTTTTTTTTTCAGTAATTCGTATAGATAACACATTTAAAGAATAACGAAAAGTTTAATAGAATAACAGGATCCTAAATCAACTCTAAAAATTTATTAATTCTGCTAGACAAATTTCGTAATATTCCGATTTAATGTCAGTCGATACCTCGATTTAATAAAGATGGCACCTATGTTACGACCTTAGCTATCACCCTGAGAATTGATATTAAAGCCACGTTAAATTTAATGTTCCAATTTGAAAAAATGTTTTTAAATCGGCTATTTAGAATTTCTTCTGGGACATGGGTAGACAACTTGTTTTGGCTGGCGGAAAATATTGTGGTAGGGGAAGATACCGAAGGGCTTTTTAAAATAAGGAATCTATCGAAGGGTACTTTTTAGAATGATTACATTTTCGTCCATGCAATCTTAGAACTTTAACTATAAGTGGATTGTAATACAGTTACTATATCTACACTAACAATAACAAGTCATATTTGTGAATGATTGGTAAAAAGGTGATAAGCTGTAAAATTTCTAAGTTATCCAAATATTCTTAAAAATTTGAATTTATGGCATATTTTACTATAAGTGAATGTACTTGAATTTGAATTACTTTCAGAATATGTCACTAATTCTTTAAAAAAAGAGAAAAGTATTAAATTTGATTATATATGTACTAAAATATCTCAAATTTAGGGTACATGAAATATCACAGTAATATCTATAGAACAGTACTTCTCAAACTTTCAATGTTTTCGTTTCAATATTAAATCACAATTTTCATCGAGCTCCTTTCCTCCATATAAGAACTGTGTATTAAATTCAATTATACGAGAGATGCTTTAACCTTAAGTATACAATACGAGTTTGACCTCTCAAGTGTCGGCGATCAATGTATACATCTCGTTCTCTCTGCCTAAGAGTTAATTACTCCGGACGTATATATATGCAGTGGGTAAAAAAATTGATTTGTGTCGGGCGATTGAGGCGGCGTCTTTAATTAGCGAGGAGTTATACAGTAACAACTCCCGGGTGAGGTTCACTGTTTGCTTAGGGTCATTGTCTTGTTGAAATACAAATGATGTTTCTAAGCCAAATTTTTGGGCTTTAGATTGCAAATTATGGCGCAATACGTCGATATACGTACGTGCTGTCATAATACCATCAATGAAGCATAGTTTACCAACTCCGTTTGCTGCCATATAGCCCCAAACTAAGACGCTCCCTCCACCATATTTCACAGTCGGTGTTAAATGTTGTTTTTCTATTTAGGTGTTTGACTTTCTCCACACATATTGTCGTCCATCACTCCCGAAAATGTTAAACTTCAATTCGTTGGAAAAAATAACTGTGTTCTAAAACTCATGTGATAAATTAACATGAGATTTTGCAAAATATAATCTCTTTCTTCTGTTTCTTTCCAAAATGAAAGGTTTCTTTCTTGATGCTCTTCCATAATAGCTTTCTTCATGTAAAACATTACGTATAGTCTGTACACTAATAGTTTTATGCGAAGTATTAGCAACATCTTTGGCTAACTGGGGTGCACTTATTTTGGGATTTTTCTTAACCTCTTTGATAATGCTACGTTTCTCCCTTGCAGAAAATATTCCATGCCGTCCACTTCTAACCTTATTTTCTGTGGATCCTGTCTCGTTGAACATTTTTACGACACTTCTGATAGTAAATAAACTTATATTCAGTTGTATTCCTATAGCACGATAAGTAAAACCCTCATTTCTGAGCTGAGTAATCATGTTTTTAACATCCAACTCCTTCGGTTTCGAAGCCATTTTATCACAGCATTAACAAAATAACGTTTTAAAAATTTTGAAATAGCACTGAAGACTTTATATTAACAGGCTTTCTTAGTCTAAACACGTGACCTCAACATGACAAAATTTGCATAACAGTTAGAACTTTGCCAATACTTTTTTGACATGCAAATTTACGTTTTTGTTGTATATTTTGTGTAAAAGGCATATTAAAATGAAAGTTTCATTAGATTTGTGTGTTTATCACTTCCTGTGTTTGTTATGTCCAGTTAAAATTGTCAATCATTTCCTTTGTTAGCTAATATAATCAATTATAGACAATTGAATATACTTTTTTTAACCCACTGTAGAAGTCTGTCCAAAGTACGATCTGTTCTGTATATAATTACTACTATCCATAAAATTATTCCAAATTATTTTGAATGAAAGAAAAGAACCTCGACAATGTTTGCGAAGGATTTGTTTATATATTCCGTTTATAAAAACCCACCGTAAATAATACACCTCATACGATCGCCTACGTATTAAACGGTAACATTTGGGAGCGTATCACGAAATATTTAATCGCCATTTAACGGATCAATTATAAACCGAAAAAAATTATCAAAATAAGTGCTAATTTTTGTTTTTTAATTTTATATATGATAAGCCCATGTCTCATTACTGGTAATTATTAAACTTGTTCTTAACTTAGTTTTGTTAAATTAATTATCCAATATAAATGCATCAGTACTGATATATTTATACGCAGTATTGATGTATTAATAAATGTAAATGTGTATTTTATTAATTAGAATGTATTTTATTTTACTTTCAATAAATTAATAATGTTTGTTTTCAACCTTTCAATATGCTTGCGCCCTCCTTGCAGGGTTATAACACTAAACCCAGGGAGGCACGCCCCAAAGTTTGAGAAACAGTGCTATATGAGTTTCAATTTTTTTGCTGCTCTAAAATAACAAAGAGGGTGACTATTTATTTTATGGTTTAGTGTAATTATGTAGAAATATATGAAATTGCATTAATAATACTATCAAAGACACAAATCTCAAAAAGTCTATTAATATAAAAACACACAAAGCCTTTAAAACATTATAAATCATTCATTTATATACAACCAGGGCTGCATTTTAAATATATGGGTAAAATCCTAAGAGAGCCCCCCCACACCCTTGCCTCCAATCCGGAAAAACGCCAAACCAGAACGAGATGGCGCCAAGTAAGTGAGTGAATATTAACGTCCCACTGTTCAGTTACACGAGTGCCTTTGGCGTCGGAGCACGTAATTTTGAATCTTAGTCTAGTGACGTGGACGACATCTGAGCAGAAGATGTTTGAGCTCTCGACAGATTTAACGTGCATCACACCCCTACACGGCGGGTCTTTAATGGTACTTGGCTGGAACTCGTGAAAAGGCCAGCCACAATCCGATACCTTGGCCCCTCGGCTACCGCGGCCACGTGTCTTTAGTGGCACCTGGACTCGAGACTCGATACACCGGCCATGAATTCAGGACCATGATCACTTGGCTACAGCGGTTATTTTTAATATTACATGTTGGATCAAGTCAAGGGTTATTAAAGATGCAGTTCACAATTTTTAACTCCATCTCCAGAAAAGTGAGTGAAATCTGAAATGGCACTCCACTATCCATACTTACATACCACTAGAGACGCCTTAAGGCCTGGGCCAACTGAGCCCGGGCCCAGAGCCTCAACTGCAATTGGATCATCGTTTCGTTCTCAAATCAGCCTTTATAAGAACATAACTCTGATAATTTCAACGGTAAAATGTTATTTCCTGTTGCATCCTCCGAATTGTATTCGCCCCCAGGATTTTCTCCCTCTATATTGGGGTGGAACCGAGCAAAATCGTACTGTCACCGGTATGGTGCTCAAAGCTATGACAGTGGTAAAAATTCTATCCCTTAGCTGTGATTGATTTCGTGGGCCTCGATCCGACTTCGTCAGGCAAATGGCATTAGTCACAAAAACAACATCATTGTCATAAGGTGGTAATCGGTCGACCTGGTTTGTGCATATGTAGGTCATGCACATTCGTTTCGGGTTATTATTTGTCTAAGTATTTGACAACGTATGTTATATACTGCATTCTTTAAAAGGTCATAGCTGTGATCTAAATTTGTGTAATGGCTCAGAGCCCATTTTTGAGTAGACGCCCAGAGCAACGAGATATCTTAAGATTTACTTGAATACTACACCAATAATAGGAATTTAAGTACATTTAGCACACTTCACTATACACTTTCGCCTTCGGTTCCATCAAAAAACAAAATTCAAAATTTATTAAAAGTCATCAGTATTCGAATTATACAATAGAAATAACGATAGCCACTCTGGACGTGGTAGCCAAACGCTCAAGATATCTGACTCATAGCCCTCATATTATGGTTTCGAGCCTACAACCGCTGAAAACCCAACGTCCAAAGACGTCCAAAGCCCGTTAAATCTGTCAAGAGCTCAAACGTCTTCTCATTGGTGTGAAGTTAGTTGAAGAGGTGTTAGCTCAGGTGTCGTCCTCGTCACTTGACCATGGTTTAATAGTTCTCGAGTAGCTGAGTGAGTGAGTATTAACGTCGCACTTTATAGCTACACGGGGGCTTTTGTCGATGGACCTCGTAATTTCGAACCATGGACGACACCTGAGCTGGCACACCCCTCTCCTAACTACCACACCACACCAACGGGAGGACATTTTATCTGTCAACAGATTTAACGTGAATCTAGATCTTAAGTTGTACTGGGCTCGATCTCGTGACATACCAGCCACGATCCGATAACTTGACCACTAGTCTACCTAAGTCACCTTGTATAGCTGAATAAGGCGGTGTGTTAATATTCACTCACCACAAGAGTTACTGTAGCAAAAAGAGGACTTCGCAAATTTGATCCATTGTCAAGTGACAGGTGTTGAAATATAAAATGGCATCCACTCTCTAAACTTCCATACCACACCAAGGTAAGGATTTTGGTGTTCGAAATACCATGCATCAAAATTCCTTGCGTATACACAAACAAACTACAAACTTATTTTTATGGACAAAAGTTATTTGAAATAAGCACACGAAAATTCATTAAAAACTTTAATAGTCTACTGATAATAGATTACAAATTTGCAGAAATAAAAGAAATATATAATCTAGAATAATCTCAGAATAATATTCTTTTTCGTCAATGATTGTTAAATTTGAAATATAAAGGACTTTATCATTTATCATTTTTAAAGAGTGTCCTTGTTGACCCTGTGATGTTTGATATTTTACTATATTTTAGTGTTAATAAATTGCTGTACCTGTGTAGCTTTTGAGCTACATCTATTTACTCATGGTGTAAACGCTCCTCCTGCTTGTTTCTTTTGCAATTGTCCAGACATTGCTTTCTCTCTGTGACCCAGCAATTTCTTCCGACTCCTCTAGCTATTCGTTTATTTTATTTCTTGGCAGTAATTCTAGAGAATAATCCCCTTGCTGAATTTGTTGAGTATTTTTTAAATTCCCTGGCTGTAACAATCGAACCTTAAGCTCTATTTTTTGCTGAGGATGTAGAGCTCTTTCTACTTGCTGCTGTTGTAGCCGTTGAGTAGATCCATCTTCCTCCTGCTTTAAACTTAGCTCCGGTTTTGCTTGCTCTTGCCTTAAACTAATCTCCGGTTTTGCTTGCTCTTGCTTTAAACTAATCTCCGGTTCTTCTTGCTCCTGCTGTAAATATATCGCTGGTCCTGCTTTTCCCTGCTGTAAACGCATGAATGTTACTGCTTGCCCTTGTTGTAAATGTACGGATGGTACTGATTCTCCCTGATGCAAGTGTGTGGCTGGTACTGATTCTCCGTGTTGTAAGTGTGTGGCTGGTACTGATTCTCCCTGATGTAAGTGTGTGGCTGGTACTGATTCTCCCTGATGTAAGATTGTGGCTGGTACTGATTCTCCCTGATGTAAGTGTGTGGCTGGTAATGATTCTTCCTGATGTAAGTGTGTGGCTGGTAATGATTCTTCCTGATGTAAGTGTGTGGCTGATACTGATTCTCCCTGTTGTAAACGTTTGTCTGTTTCTGTTTGTTCCCTATTTAAACGGATAATTGGTACAGTTTGTTCCCTATTTAAACGGATAATTGGTACAGTTTGTTTCCGATTTAAACGGATAATTGGTACAGTTTGTTTCCGATTTAAACGGATGATAGTTGGTACTGCTCTTACTCGTTTACAACGCGGCTGTAAATGTATCGCTGGTCTTGCTTTTTCCTGCTGTAAACGCATGAATGTTGCTACTTGCCCTTGTTGTAAATGTGCAGATGGTACTGATTCTTCCTGATGTAAGTGTGTGGCTGGAACCGATTCTCCCTGATGTAAGTGTGTGGCTGGAACCGATTCTCCCTGATGTAAGTGTGTCGCTGGAACCGATTCTCCTGATGTCTGGAACCGATTCTCCCTGATGTAAGTGTGTCGCTGGAACCGATTCTCCCTGATGTGGAACCGATTCTCCTGATGTAAGTGTGTCGCTGGAACCGATTCTCCCTGATGTAAGTGTGTCGCTGGAACCGATTCTCCCTGATGTAAGTGTGTCGCTGGAACCGATTCTCCCTGATGTAAGTGTGTCGCTGGAACCGATTCTCCCTGATGTAAGTGTGTGGCTGGAACCGATTCTCCCTGATGTAAGTGTGTCGCTGGAACCGATTCTCCCTGATGTAAGTGTGTGGCTGGAACCGATTCTCCCTGATGTAAGTGTGTGGCTGGAACCGATTCTCCTGATGTAAGTGTGTGGCTGGAACCGATTCTCCCTGATGAGTGTGTGGCTGGAACCGATTCTCCCTGATGTAAGTGTGTGGCTGGAACCGATTCTTCCTGATGTAAGTGTGTCGCTGGAACCGATTCTCCCTGATGAGTGTGTGCTGGAACCGATTCTCCCTGATGTGTGTGTCGCTGGAACCGATTCTCCCTGATGTAAGTGTGTGGCTGGAACCGATTCTCCCTGATGTAAGTGTGTGGCTGGAACCGATTCTCCCTGATGTAAGTGTGTGGCTGGAACCGATTCTCCCTGATGTAAGTGTGTGTGGCTGGAACCGATTCTTCCTGATGTAAGTGTGTCGCTGGAACCGATTCTTCCTGATGTAAGTGTGTCGCTGGAACCGATTCTTCCTGATGTAAGTGTGTGGCTGGTACTGATTCTCCCTGTTGTAAACGTTTGTCTGTTTTTGTTTGTTCCCTATTTAAACGGATGGTTAGGAAAGTTTGTTTCCCATTTATACGGGTGGTTGATACTGCTCTTCCTCGTTTAAAACGAGAAAGAGCAGTGAGCGCT
The DNA here is from genome assembly GCA_019973935.1 of Trichonephila clavipes. Classification (NCBI taxonomy): domain Eukaryota; kingdom Metazoa; phylum Arthropoda; class Arachnida; order Araneae; family Nephilidae; genus Trichonephila; species Trichonephila clavipes. Next base: position 208,953 of record BMAU01021380.1, read on the forward strand.
GCTTTCCTATGCTTGCAAGAAGACGCTGCTTGCCCCCGTTGTAAACGTAGTGAGAATACTTTTTGCTCTTTTTCGTATAGTTGAGTGATTTCTGCGTGCTTCCTTTGTGATCGAGCAATTTCTTTCTCCAGCTCTTTCCGTACTGTTTCATTTCTCCTTAGTAAACCTAGAGATACTTTGGCGTTCTCTTGCCGATTCTGTTTAATTTCTTTCAATGCATCTTGTAATTTTTGAATTCTGCCCTTTTCCTCTTCCAGAAGACGTTTAGAGCTTATTATCTGATCTTTTTGTATTTGTTTGATGGATTTTTCAAGCTCTTGAATTAGCCATGGAAGGGATCCTTCTTGCTCGTGCTGCAAACGAATTGCCGACTCTGCTTGTTCGTGTTGTAACCCAACAGTTTCTGCATGTCCTTGCTCCATCTCTGTAATTCTTGCTTTTCTCTGCTTTTCGTAAAACATCTGCTGCCTCAAAATCATTTTCCTTGTTTGATGTTGCATGTGCCAAACGATTTCTACTGTTTTATGATGTAACCATTGCTTACATTGCAGTTCTGCCAGCTCAATCTGTTCTTTTTTACGGCGCGCAATTTCTATGTTACGCTTAGTTACTTCTTCAACATGCTCTTCCACTTCTCTACTGGGAGCTTCAATACCCTCAATTAATTTTATATTCGAAGATTTGGACATTTTTTCAAAGAAGAACCTACAACATTGAATAAATTGTGAATAGGCGTGCATATATTAGAAAGAGTTATGTACAAATATAAAAATTGAGTGTTAATCTTAAAATTTCTGGCTAAGCTTTATTTTAAATTACTATTGATAGTAATAACTAGAGGAAGTCCATTCATTTGCAGTTATCAATGAATACTTTTTTCAACAGTACGTGGTCAAGGAGTGATTGATTGAGTGAGTGAATATTAACGTCACACTATTCAGCTACACGAGGACTTAGGGTGATGGACTTTAAGTTTGAGCCATGGTCAAGTGACGAGGACGACACAAGAACTGGAACCTCCCTATCCTAACTATCACACCACACCAACAGGAGGACTTTTGACCTGTCGACAGATTTAATATGTGTGCATCGTTCCCCTATAATTGTGGGTATTTGGTGTTAATGGGATCGTTCTCGTGACATGCCAGCCACGATCCGATACCTTAAACACATGCCTAACATGGCCTCACGTGGCCATGGAACTTCTACTTTTTATAAACAAACTGGACCCAACATTGTAATGATTTTAAAGTAGAACACCCCTTACGTAGTACTTTATTGTGAGAAGAAACAGATCTTCATTACAGAATAGGAAGTCGCAGGGTCAATTGTACATTTATTTAAACCCATTAAGGCAAAATTAAAGAATGTCGAGATTAATAAAATTTGCTGGAAAGGTATACGAGGGTTACAGGAACTTTTTGAATGGCAGTTCTCTGTCTTTTCATCCGTTAAAAGGACAAAAACTGCCGATTTAAAAATTCGCAACCCAGTGCTTCTACAACTTTCAATATTTGTGATCCAATATTCAATCATAGGTTTTAATCATGTTCCCTTCCATGCAATAACAATGTATCAAATCCAATAATTCTATACATTGAAGTTAAAACTTACAATACGACTTTAATCTCTTAAGAGCCACTGACGTATATAAACGTCTCAGCTCAGCCAGTGCTTTGATTGACCCTGACGTATATATACGCCTTTCCAAAGTACGATATTTTCTGCGTACTGTTATCTATAAAATTTTTCCGAAGGTTTTCGAATGCAATAACTTTTACAGTGTTTGCAAAGGATCTGCTTATTTCAACAGAAGTATTTGGTTATTTGTTTTTTCATCCCCCAGTACATCAGGTACGCGTGCCTACGTACAAAAGGGTGGCCTTGGGGAGTAATTCGCGTAATTTTTACTCGGTTGTCAAGGGGTTAGTTTTAAATCGTACAAATTATCAAGATAAATGTTAATTTATCTATATAATTTTAAAAAAACAAGCCCATGGAACCACTAGTAATTATTAATGTATTATGTTAGAATGTATTTTGTTTGTTTCCTTTCAGTAAATAACGTTTTAATTAATTTTTTGTTTTCAACTTTTTAATATGCTCGCGCCCCACTCACAAGGTTATACCCCCCGAAGGAGATTATGCCCCCCTGTTTGAGAAGCATTGCTATGGAAGCTTCAATTCTATTGCTGCCCTAAAATAAATAAGACGTTGTGTGTGTGTGTGTGTGACTATATAGTTTTAAGTTTAGTATAATTATCTAGAAATATGTGGAAATGTAATAATACTATCAAAGACACAAGTCCCAAAGAGTATATTAATACAAAAACTGATGCACAAAGATTTCAAAGAATTATAAGTCAATCATAAATACAATGATTGCTGCATTTTAAATATATGACACTATTTTAACTAGTAATCACTTAATGAGCAATCTGCACTTGCGCACACATTATCGGTCTTAAAATTATTATAAATACTTTTTGGTTGATTTTTCCCTTACAATATATCATTTGACAACACCATATCTTAATAAAAAGCTAATTTTATGCAAAAGAAAATTATAAACATGTTCAGAAACACACACAATTACCTGTAGTGGCTGAAAAATTCCGGTTAAAGTAATCGTTTCAGTTTTCCAAAAATTATTTTTATAATTTGTGTAGACTGATTCATTGATTGCTTTGGCGAGTGTTGCGGAAGTGAGAATTTTTTTTCCACGCCACACTACGCAGCAACACGAGGGCTGTCAACGACGATTCTCGAAATTTTAAGCCAAGCTCAAGTGACAAGTACGACATTTGAGCTAGTGCGTTCCTTTCCAAAGTTCGTCCAAACACTCGGAAGGACGTTGAGTTCAGCACATTAACATCAATTAGACCTCTCTACACATTGGTCTTTGGTGGCACCGGGACTCAAGCCTCAACACTACAACCACGAATTCGTGACCATAACCACTAGGCTACCCAGACACTTGTTACTATTGCATGTTGCATCACATCAAGGGTTATTGGAGATGGAGGTCACATATTTAAACTCAATCTCCAGAAAAATGAGTGAAATCTGAAATGGCACTCCAACCTACAGACTTCCATACCACCAGAGACGCTTTAAGGCATGGTCCAACTGTACCCGGGCCCATAGCCTCACCCGCAATGGGAATCTCGCCTCGTTCTCGACTCAGCATTAACAAGATCATAAATCTAATAATTCCAACGGTACAATCTTATTTCCGGTTGTGTATCCTCCGAAAACTGGGAATTTTGGACGATATGTCAACTGAAGGCATGTGTTGACCATCGTCCATGTACAGGTCCTTGCTTACCACGATACACTATCATTGCATTTCACCACTGTCAAAAGGTGGCAATCGGTTGAGCCGGTTTGTGCAGATGTAAGTCATGTACATTTATTTTGGGTTATAGTTTGTACTAGTTTTTCACAACGCATGCTATATACGGTCTTCTTTTAAATGTCAGAGATGTGGCCTAAATTTCTGTAAGGGCCCAGGGCCTAATTTTGAGTAGACGCCTTGAGCCTCAAAAAATCTTATCCCTGAATACCACAAAAATGTTAGGAATTTAAGCACATTTAGCACACTTCATGTCCTATGCACTTTCTCCTTCGGTTCTTTTCTTAAAATTAGAATTTTTTTTTAAAAAAACATCAAGTCTCTAATTATAAAATCGAAGTAACGCAAGCTCCCATGGACGTAGTACCCAAGCAGTCAAGATATCGGACTCGTTGCCATCGTATAATAGGTTCGAGCCTAACTCCACTGAAAATCCAAAGTACAAAGAACTCCGATGCACGTTAAATCTGTCGAGAGCTCAAACGTCCTCCCATTGGTGTGGTGTGGAAGTTAGGTGATGAGGTGTTAGCTCAGGTGTCATCCTCGTCACTTGACCAGGGTTTAAAAGCTATCGTGTATATGAGTGAGTGGATATTAACGCCGCATTGTTCAGCTACAATAGGGTGTTTGTAGAAGGAACTCGTAGTTTTGAACAAAGGTTGAGTGTCGAGGACAACACCTGAGCTCGATCCCCCTTTCAAACCTACCACACCAACGGGTGGACTTTGATCTCTCGACAGATTTAACGTGCATCTTTCCCTTACACGGCGGGTCTTTAGTGGTAATGGGCTTCATTATTGTGACATGCTACCCATGACTAGGGCTAGGGCCCTTGACTACTAGGCTACCGCAGCCTCCTCGTGTATCTGAATAAGGCGACGCGTTAATATTTACTCACTCTCAAGACAAGAGTTACTGTAGAAGGACGTCCATTGTCAAGTGACGGTTGTTGAAATATAAAATGGCCTCCACTCTCTAAACTTCCATACCTATCCAAGGTAAGGACTTTGGGGTCCGAAAACTTTAGCAGGCATCCATTCCTTGTGTGTATGTTCACAATCTACAAACTTATTTTTCTGGACTAACGTTATTTGAAATAAACATTCTAAAATTAATTAAAGGATTTTTAATAGTGTACTGTGTGTGTGTGATAATATATAAAACTTTGCAGAAGTAATGAAAAATACATAATCTAGAATAACGTCAGAATAAAAAATTCTTCGTCTATTTTTTTAAATTAAAAATATAAAGGACTCAAGAAAATATCCTTATTTTTAAAGAGGCGGTTTTATTTCATTTGGGCAGTTTGGTGCACATGGCTCAAAAGCTACAGCAAGGGTAATATCCGCTTGCTCTTTTCCTAAATGTAGTAAGGATTCTAAGTGAATTGTGCGTGTCGCTTCTCTGTAACTGATCAATTTTCAATTCCGATCAACACTGAAACTCTATCTATGAGCTTCTAGAATTTCTCTGCGGTAACTGTAGAAACATTTTCTTTGCAATCTTGTCGAATATATAGGGCAGTTTCTACAAACCTTGTTATAATGTTCGAGCTGTGGGTATTTCCAATTGAAGATATTAAACGCTTTGTTCTTGTCCCAGTTCTAAGGTTTTCTACTTGCTCCTGCAGCTGACATTGATCCGAATCTGCTCGAGTCTGCTGTATATGAATATCCGTTCCTACTTAATCCTCCTATAAAATATCGCCAAATCTGCTGGCTACCGTGGTAGCCACAGAGCAGGTTGCTCTATCCATCTAATTCTGCATGCTTCCTGATCAAAATGTATTTTTGGTTCAGCATCTAGGAGTTGTAAAAGTATTGACGGACTTGCTTGATCCTGCTGTTAAGGATTCTTCGTTTCCACTTGCTCTTCCTGTAAACAAACCGACACTTCTGCTTGCTCTTTTTGTTGCCATCCAGTGGATCTTGGCAGTTCTTCCTCCATCTTCTTAGCTAATATGGCATGCTCCCGCTTTAAACACATTATTGATTTTACTTTACCTTCTTGTAAACGCATCGCTGCTCCTGCTTGCTCCTCTAGTAGCCATGGAGCCGATCGGGCTCAGCTCTTCCTCTATCCGTTTAGCAATTTCTTCTTGATCCTGCTGTAAACGTATAGCCTCTCCTGTCTGCGCCTGCTGTACACAAATCTCCATTTCTACTTGCTTCTGCTGTAAACATACCATTGCTTTTGCTAGCTCTGGTTGTAGCCGTTGAGTGGATCGAATTACCTCTTGCTCAAACATTCGAGCAAATTCTACTTGCTCCTGTTGAAAACGCACCCTCTGTCCTGATTACTCCTGTTGTAACAGCATTATTGGTCTTGCTTGCACCTGCTGCAATTACATCGCTGGTGCTGGTTCCATTAGTTCAGTGTTTCTCAAAGTGTGGGGCGCGCCCCCCTGGGGGGCGCAATGGCCCTACAAGGGGGGCGCGAGCATATCGAAAATTTCAAGATTTTTTTTTAAAAAAACCGGAAAGAGAAGTAAAACAATATACTTCCATAATAAAAATACACAACAACACTGATGTAATTTATGTTTACCATCTGGCGTTTTTCCGTCATCAAATAGCTATCTTTGATCCCAAAACCAAATTATAGAAAAAAAACATTTAGTTTAATTTGCTGTATTTCCTCAATGAGAGATTTTTTTTACTACGCTTTAACATAAAATATTACTCGTTAAAAGAAAAACGAAATCTAGAACATGATAAAAATTCTATGAAGATAAACAATTCCTCACTGTAATTATTATTGAAATACTGTACATTAGTTGTAGAAAAAGAAAAGGAAGACATGATTCACTTACCACACAGCCAGGCTGCATAATACATTTGTTAATCATTTGATTGAACTTCAAACTTTCTGGTATGGTTTCTTAGATCATCCGTATTTTTTTTCTGAATACACTTTTAAACCGGGAGCGATGGTGTGGGACATCTGGGATCTCTATTGAAGGAAGTTGAAACTGATCAAGCAAAAGAAAAACCTGCTGAAAGAATACATGTTATTCATGATTGAGAAACGCCATGAACATGAAACGAAAGGAAAATTTTCAAATGCTTCCTAAAGAACTCCATCAACCTAAAATAGGAACCCATAAGTGTACAACAAGGTTCAGTTCACCTTGTCAAAAAGACACAAGAAAGAAAAAGTTCAACTCTCGAATTGTTGATTACCAAAGGTGTCACAAGTTCGATCCCAGTACCACTAAAGACCCGCCGTGTAGGGGAGAGATGCACGTTAAATTTGTCAAGAGCTCAAGCGTCCTCTTGTTGGAGTGGTGTGGTAGTTAAAAGAGGCCAGTTCAAGTATCGTCCTCGTCACTTAACCATGGTTCAAAATTTCGAGGTCCGTCTCCAAAAGCCCTCGTGTAGCTGAACAGTGCGACGTTAATATTCACTCACTCTCGATTATGAAAGCTCATTAAAACTACAATAACTTGGAACAAAATATGACAGCTTTGCCAGCAAATAACATTTCTGTAATATTAATGAAAAGTGTTTCTGATTTGCGTCCTTTATTAAGGTCTTGTTTGTTCAGTTTTATTGGATTTTTTTCTCAAATCATCAAAGAAAAATTGAATAGTCCTTGAAAGCCGGTAAGTATACTTTCTCTTAATTAAATTATTCACTCGAATTCTGATTTGTATCGTGTACAGTAAAAATAATTATAAACAAATGATTGGGGTGACTGAGTCCCCCTGCACTACCATTAGCGTTAGTATCGAGTGCGCGCCTGCTCCTGCGTTAAAACATTTTGAAGTCTCTTCTCGCTTTAAATATTAAAAAGTAACACAATTATTCTTCATCAGAATTTTATATTCTTTTACATTATTTAACATTAATTCTAAATACTAATTCTGTGAGGTTTAAAATTACAGTTCTTTTAAACAGTTATTTACAATTATAGTATTTATCTAAAAAAATCATTTTACATTTTTGTATACAATGTCGTGCACGCAGTTTTACTCTGCTTACAGTTCAGCTATTATATCAATAATGTTTTATTTTTTAAAAAAATGAACTCGAGCGATGAGCTGGTGATCCAGCCAGTATATGTTTAATGTATCAGTACTGAAGAGGGTATTTTATAAATAATTTCTTAATACTAAATTAAGAACAAGTTTGATAATTATTAGGGACTTTCATGGGCTTGTCGTGTAGAGCAAAGTTTTTCAAAGGAAGGTTTAATATCAGAAACTGACACTCTGAGTTATTTTTCTATATTTAGCTGAGATCTATATTTTGTCTTCAAAGCAGCCACCGCAGAAAATCTGGTTTAACAAAGGTAGGATGCTGAAAATGGCAATAGTATACGAAGTGCTTTAATTTTCAGTACAGAGAATTCATCATTCACCTCTACCTAAAATTCAAAGAGCGATTTATTACAAAATTGCCTTTTAAGTTTTCACTGGATGGGAAATGTATGAAGATTTCTTCTTCGGAAGTTGAGAGCCCTTCTGGAGTATCTTGAAATAGATTCCTAATCCACTCATGGCCGCGGTAGCCGAGTGGTATAGGCATCGGATCGTGGCTGGCTTTGTCACGAGTTCGAGCCCAGTACCACTGAAGACCCGCCGTGTAGGGCAGCGATGCACGCTAAATCTGTCGAGAGCTGAAATGTCCTCCCGTTGGTGTGGTGTGGTAGTTAGGAGAGGGGGTGCCAGCTCAGGTGTCGTCCGCGTCACTTGACCATGGTTCAAAATTACGTGGTCCGTCGCCAAAAGCCCTCGTGCATCTGAACAGTGCGACGTTAATCTTCACTCACTCACTCCTAATCCACTCGTAACTTGCTACCAAGTTGTCCTCATCCAGAAAATACTTTTTAAAATTCTTTGCCAACATATACAAATGATTTTACGTGGTTTTAAAAACAACTTTCACACATGTCGTTCTTCAGATTTGTAAGTTTTGACACATAACGAGCTGGGGCTTTTTTTCCCCATCATTTACTTCAGTAGTGGTAAATCCAAAATTTAAGTATTTTTGAGAATATTTATTGCCTTTATTTAATTTTCGGAACCATGCTCATCTGTGTACTATTTGATGCTTCATTATCGTCGAATGCTCGCTTACGAATTAAAAATGTATGTATGATTTTTTTTCAATCTACTATCGTAAATACTTAATTACCGTGAATTACAATTAACGTGTAAATTTAAAAAATGTACATTCACACACAAGCTAGATTCAGTAGCTATAGAAATATCGAGTCGACCAAAACTGACTGGAATTGTACGAGGTTTTACATGTTTTGCGCAGACGTCCGATAGGTTGCCCAGACTCACGCAAACTTACCCGATAATGCCAAATGTGATGGATATGATAGAGAGCAACATAGACTAGACTATTTTTCTAATGACATTTGTACTTTGAGAAACGAATGCTGAAGGAGAAATAAATCTTTAATTAAATATATCATTATTGCGATCTCTTCCAATTTAAAAATTAGAGAAAGAAAAATAACATAATAATAAGTAAGTAATATATATTTTAAGTAATTTTCTTGAAATATATATTACTTAAAAGCTACATATACACTGCTGGACAATTGCTAAGGACGAATCACAAATTGCTATGTAGCATAACATTAAGCGAGACATGAGGCCTAGTAGGATAAAATATAGTTGCCACACTGTTCAGACATTAGAATAAAGAATATTTATTGTTCTGGAAAGTACAAAAGCTGTGAAACATCTGAAAGAAAAAAAAATGTTCATTTGATTTGAGTACGGAGAAATGGAACAGTGCATCTAAAAGTCAGCAGGCACCTTAAAGAAAGGTATCAGTACGGGATATGTCCACCGTGGAGTGTGATGCAACATTCCATACGTCGTACCATACTTTGCACAACATTATCCAGCAGCTGTTGAGGCAATTTATCCCATTCCTCTGTGAGTGCACGGATGAGGGTGTTCTTGTTTGTCGGAGGATAGTTTCGACCAGCAACTTGCCTCTCCAAAGCATCCCACACATTTTCAATGGGGTTTAGATTTGGAGAACGCGCTGGCCATACGAGATGTTGAATACCCTCGCTGTCTAGACAATCCTGAACAGCGAGTGTTCGATGACATGTTGCGTTGTCGTCCATAAAAACAAATTTATCACCGACAGCACCACGGAAACGACGAACATGAGGAAGTAGAACTTCATCAATGTATCGTTGGCCCGTCATAGTCCCATTTGCAACCACATGTAGGCGCGTGTGGTCATTGATCATGATGCCGGCCCACACCATGGTACTGCATGTCGGATATCGGTCCTTTTCCTGGATATTCTCTGGACGATAAGCAGTACCACTCTCGCGCCAGATCAGTTGGTGTCTACAATCCGATGACAGACTGAACCTACTCTCATCTGAGAATAGTACGCATGCCCAGTCCTGTTCAGTCCAATTGTGATGCTCACAACACCATTGCAAACAGGCAGTACGGTGCTGTCTGGTCAATGGGACACACACAACAGGTCTGCGTACGTATAGTCCTCCTCCTCTCAAACGTCTGGCAACAGTTTTTCGGGAGATCTGCTTTCCTGAGGCAGCAAGAAACTGATTTGCCACCTGCTGAGCTGTGGTGCGCCTGTTCCTTTTTGCTGATATAGGACGATATATCTGTCTTGTGCAGGCGTCGTACTTCTAACACGACCTCCCCCGTGCCGTCTACTACACATTCCAGTAGTTTTAAATGACTTCCACAGCCGTGAAACAACGCTGTGAGCGATGTCGAACTCCCTGGCAACATCTGTTATTTTTCGCCCTTCTTCGATCTTTCCAATAATTCGGCCATGCATAAAATCATCTATGTGATATCGGGAAGGCATGCCAAAAATTTTAAGTTCGTCTATTAAATCTTTCCTGTAAAACTTTGACTTGAAACAACAACTGTCCACACGCGTCAAAACCTTTAAAGCTCTTATGAACGCTATCACGTGATGAACATACGTGGAAAATAAATTTGCATACTCATACTTCTTCTTACTAATATCCCGCACTTATTCTAATTTTCCACATTTTGCTTCCTTTCATTTTGTGGTTGCTATGGATGATAGTGTTATCCGTCCTTAGCAATTGTCCAGCAGTGTACAAAATTTAATACACTTATCGTATTAATTTGTATGGTTTATAATTCAGATCGTATTGTAACTTTAGTGTCTCTTTCTCAAAGTGCATTTTATTACAGGAAATACATTATTGTTGTACAAGGGGGCACGACAAAAATTATGATTGAAAATTGGGTCGCCAGTATTTCAAGTTTGAGAAACACTGCATTAGTTGTAATCGCATCCCCTGTCCTGCCTCCTCCTGCTATAAAAGTGATGTCACTCCTGCGTCCTGCTGTAAACGCATTGGCATTGCCGGTCGCGCTTCCTCCAGCTATAAACTGTCGCCGGTAGTAACCGTTCCTGCTGTAAGCAGAACGCCGGTCCTGCTTGCTCCCGCTGTAAACGGATTGTATTCCTACTTGATTTTGCCTTAAATTTATTGCCTGTGCTGTTTGTTGTAAGCTTCTGAGGTAAACGTATAAAGTTCGTTGGTCCTGCTCTAGAAGCATGGCTGGTGCTTCTTGTCCCTGTTGTTGTAAATATGTCTCAGGTCCTCCCTGCCACTGCTGTATATGTTGTGAGGGTTATATTTCCTCTTCGAGTGATTTCTGCGTAACACCACTTTAACTGAACAATTTTTACCTGATCCTCTTTGAATGCATTTCTTGCAATCTTTGAAAAAATCGCAGAGATACTTTGGCATTCTTCTGCTGAACCTTTCGAGTAATTTTTACAAATCCTTGATCCAAAGTTTGAATTGTTCACTCAATTTCTTTCTGAAGACTTTGAGTGCTTTTCACTTCCTCCTGTGTGGCCGTTGAGTGGAGCGAGCTCTAGTTATTTCTTTAAGCATTGAACGGATTCAAATTTCTTTTCTACTAAACATATCACCTATACTCATTGCTCTTGCTGTACGCGTCACATGGGTATTTCTGGCTCTTTTCGTGACCAAAATATTTCTGCTTTCTTCTTCTCTATCTCTTCAATTCTTAATTTCCCCTGCTGTAGCTCTAGTGCATGCATTTTATTCCATTTCTGAAGCATGTAAAACTGCGCTTCTTATCTCTTGTTGCCTTCCTTGGATGATTTCTATCATCTTCTAATGTTTTGAATGAGTTATGTACAATTTTTTCAGTGGATTTCCTTTTTAATATGGTAATTCCATGACTCATGACACATTCATTTACTTTTTTCTATGCTCGGTCGTTTCTAGTGCAGAATAAGATTCTCTTTTTAGAGCATCTTCTTTAAACAAAGTCAGCTAATATAGCACATATCCTATCTAGGGGAACAAGTCACCGCTCAATTTCTTTGATAAATAGAGACGGACATTGTTGCAAATAAGACGCTAAAACATTAAATAATTCGTGAATGGGCATGATTATATTGTAAAGAGTCACAAGTTCAACACCGTATTGTAACATAATTTAAGTTTCTAGATGCTAGATGAGCTTTATTTAAGGCCACACAAAAATTATACGAAACCATTCCGTCACAGGTATCAATGAATATTATTTTCCAGATTTGCCACGTTACGCTTCGTTTGTTGTTATGGAGTTTCAATACTTGAAAAACCAACGGAGCCTAACATTTTAATTTTTCTCTGATATAACTATTTGAGTAGTACTTCATTCCGAGAGAGAAACGATCCAGCGTACATAATAGAAATTCACATGTTCGTTAAAATCATTAAAACTAAAAGGATGTTAGGTTTAATGCTCTTTGCTTGAAAGCAATAGGGAGACCAATAGAAGTTACTATGGACATAAGAAATTTAATTAGACAACCAGTTCTTATATTCAGCTATAGCCACTTCCTGAAAAAATACAAATAAGATGCAAGACCTACTATTGTGTTTAAAACTTTAAATGGAAAGAAAGTTTAGCTTACTTTCAAGGCATTCTTTTCCAGAGTACTCTTCAATGTAATACATTGCAAAATTCCGCAATTACCAAATGATATAAAATGTGCTGAAAATAGTCTGCAAATATTTAAAAAAATCACTCAATGAATTCATTTTTGGTTTGTCTCATACGAAATACTCTGTCATATACAAAGCAAAATAATACAAAACAACTCACCTATTTCTTTCTTAAATGCAATCATGTTCATTTACTTGCATTCTATTCAATTGACATGAACTGATTTTTGCGAAACCCAAATTTAAATGAACCACAACAATATTGTTGTGCACACAACAATTAGATTGCGGAAACTGATTTGATTTTAATTATCTCCGCAGTATGAAGCAGAACGGACTTTTGGCTATGGGCCTGGTATTTTTGAACCACAGTCAAGTCACAATGAAACGTATGCCCCCTCTAAACCTCTACACCAAGCAAACGGCATAACATTGGATTTCAACAGAATTAACACTTATATACTATATTGTTCGAATTAATTGGGCAAATTGGGAAAATGTGATTTTTTCTAAAACTTTACATATTTATCATTACATACTTTAAATAAAATCAAGATATATGTATAATAATACAAAATGTGTCTTCCTTTAGATTAAATTATCTGTTTAACACGCGTCTTTTCATCGATACCACTAGAATAGCACACATGTTCTTGATTTCACCACCATAAAAACTCTAGGGCTACCAGGGTGACGGCCAAAAGTGGGAATTAGGTCCGTAATATAATAGTGCCCTCAAACTTTAAGAAATTTCTAGGTACTCCAATGATACTAAAAATATCAATACTCGAAAATAGCACAAAATACAATAAAAGACTGAAGTAATTGTTTGAAGAAGAAATACAATTAAATGGCTAAAATTTAAAAGAAATTAATTCAAATTATCTGATATTAATAGTGTTACCATAAAAAATTAACTCTTATATACGTTATACCCATGTCAATCACAGTATACCCCCAAAAAATATCAAGGTAACTATAGTGTAAGGTTTTCGTCTATCTTGGCGAACATAAACGACTTGTGGCGCGTAGTACTTCGATATCAAATTAGAACCCAGTTTTACTCAACCTGTCTTTTCCTGAATTTTTTATATAAAACTTTCTTTTGTATTTATATAATTTGATAGAATTATAATTAAAAATTTCAAACTCATTTCTTTCATTAGAGTTTAGGGGTCAGATTTCATATTTTCATGACAAAAGTTGCTGTGTTAACAGAAAAATCAAATTTTCAATCAATTCAACAGGAAATTTCAATCTATTTCAAATACTTTTTTCCACTTTCTGCTTCTGAGAAGAATTTATAATAGCTTCCATAGCATGTAAATTTATTTTCAGTAATTAGTATTGGGAATAAAATTAGAGGATAACGAAAAATGATTTCATACAATAACAGGAACCTGGAAGTAATCTTAAAATTAACAATTCCTCAAGGCAGCTTTCGTTTTGCTCTGATTAAAGTCAGTTTCCTCCGCTGTTTTCACAAAATATAGTTAAAACCTCAGTTTAAAGATGACGATACCCCTAAGTTGAAACCTTAATTAACTCACTTCGTTCGGACGTTGAAGCCAGTGTTCACCTTAACATTCAAATTTACATCAATTTTTTGAATGAGGTGTACAAGTTTTCAACTAGAGGATATTTCATTTACTATGATTTTTTATTTGCCTATAGCATTGATTTTCTTACTTTAAAAATTGGAAAATTATTACAGGTTCGACCGAGTAATTATAGAAATGTTATTCCAAATAGGGTCTAATACGTTTAATGTGTGTTATAACAGTTACAAATTATTCGGATGAGTGGTAAAAAACATGTTAGTAAATTTCTAAGTTTATCCAAATATATCTTTAAAAATTCCATTCCTTCTATCGCTTTTTACCTATAACTATTTAATGTCGATGTTTTTGGAAGAATTATATGAATTATTTTCACAAAAGGGCACTAGTTAATCAAGAGAGCATTGGTGATAAACCCATTTTAAATATTTTCAAATATTTCACATTTGAAGTACATGATATATTTCTAGTCTCTTGTTTTGAAATTCTAATTTTAGTTCTTATACACAAAGTCCTTTCATATGCAATTACTCAAAACTTCAATTCAAAATTTGCAACACAAGATTTATTCGGTGTTAAGTGCGAATTCTTTAAACACACGCACACCCATGCACTGTTTTGTTCCAGGTTTAGAGTTAAGAATTCATAAATAAACTATGTTCTAGTCCTAATATCCCTTTAAGACCCAAACTGCACAATCGTGTGGGTTAGACATTATTCTTTTTTGCTTCTGAAACAGTCATATGTAAGAAAATCACGAATCTAATGATTCAGCGTGTTTGCAGAAAGTCTAAAGTATCACTTTTTATCAACAGACGTTGTTTGTAGTCCATGTTTTACTTTCAGCTGGGAAATCTAGCTTTGTTTTCAAATACAACAAAAACACGTTTTCTTTTCATCTGTCGTAAAAAGGTAATTATCAATATATTTCTAATTGCTTGGATACAAATTTTTGTACTAATGTTTAGATAATTGCAAAATAGATAAAATATTAACTATACTCTATTAATGCTGCTTGTAGGATTCGGCATTTCGCTATCCACACGATCGTGCGGTTCGGTGTTAATTGTAAGTCACTGCAACTATTAAGGTAGATTCTCGCCATGTATATTTTCTCTTCTGTTTGAAGAGAGAGAGAATGATGTAAGCCTAAGTAAGAATGTAATATACAGTGGTGGCAAAAAGTCCTGAACACAGCCCCTTGCGGGAGGAATGATTTCAGATATCGGTCTTTCTTTTCATCCTTTTCTCCGCGATTCTGGATATAAGCGATTTATTTCGCTGGCACCCGCTTCATCTAATTTTCGTTTCGTCCTGAACACACTCATTTTTTTTGCGTAATTTTTGTGTTTGACTTCATTTTTCGTTATGAAGTTATTGCACTATCTTAAATATTGTTATTGATTTTAATGTATTTTTTTATGCTGATTTCAAATCTGTTTGTAGATTTCCTCTAAATTAAATAGTTTCTTTGATATGTTGAAAAAACCTTGACAAGAAAGCACAAGGCCACTGTAAGAATGAGTGAGTGTGTTTACCACCAATGAAATGCTCCATTATTTCAACCAATCAGAGAGCAGTAGCGATAAAGGGTTGAAAGAAAAAGGTGAAACGTGGTTTATTGTATTGAATGCAGTTGTGTGCTTGTAGGAAATAGTGTATTGAAAGCAATTTGAAGTGCATTTGTGGAAAATATTGGAATTATGACTAAATTTTCATATCTGTCTGAGAATAAAAGGTACAAAATAATACATTTGAAGGAAGAAGGTTATTCTATGCTCCAAATTGCTACTAAAGTACCATGTGGCCTTTCTACTGTTATGAGAACTTTGAAAAGACTTTCTGAAACAAATTTTATTGCCAACAGGGGGCGATCAGGATGACCAAGAAAAACATCTTTACGTGAAGACAGGTTATTGCATAGAATTTCACTTTCAAACAGAAAGCTTAATTCCTCGCAAATTTTGAAACAATGGACTTTGACATCAAATGTGAGTGTGTGCCCAAGAACTGTTGGAGGAAGACTGCTGGAAATTGGGTTACGAGGCTGTAAAGCGCGCCCAAAACCATTACTGACTGAATTTCAACGCAAGAGGCGATTGACGGGGATAAGGGAACATTCATTATGGACTATTAAAGACTGGGAAAAGGTAATATTTAGTGACGAGAGTCAGTTTTGTATTTCTGGCGACCAAAGTAGTGCCTATGTAAGACGACGCACGCATGAGGAATTCAGCCCTCAGTGTCTGAATCCCACAGTGAGGTACCCGACAAAAGTGATGGTATGGGGTTGCATGTCTTCTCATGGGGTTGGAAGACTTCACATCGTTAGCGGAACAGTGAAAGCCATGAATTACATTGAAATACTACAAAATAAATTGCTACCAACTACGAGAGATCTTTTTGGGAATCAGTCATGGGTTTTTCAGGACGATAATTCCCCTTGCCATCGTGCAAAGGTAGTCCAGAAATGGTTGAAAAACCATACTGTGAATAAAAGGAACTGACCAGGACAGTCTCCCGACCTTAATCCGATAGAGAACTTATGGTTTAAAATTTGTTATGAAATTTCAAAGCAAAAACCTTCAAACAAACGTGAGTTAATTGAAGCTTTAATATTTTTCTTCAACCATATTGTCACGAAAGATCTTCCTTTGAAATCGGTGCATTCCATGCCAAAAAGATGTAGAGCCGTAATTAAAGCAAACGGCTGGCCCATAAAATAATGATTTTCTAACATGTGACAACAAAGTAATTTTCAAAATGCTTATTAAATATACCGTATTTGTCAATTTTCGTGTTATTTTTTTTGCATATTATGTTATTCTATATTGTTTTATTCTGCACACATTTCACATTGTGTTCAGGCAACTTTACTACAAAAAATCTTTTAGTCATTAAGAAACTAGTAGTAGATTTGAAATCAGCATAAAAAAATACATTGAAATCAATAGCAATATTTAAGATAGTGCGATAATTTTACAACGAAAAATGCAAGTCAACAACAAAAATTACGCTAAAAAATGAGTTTGTTCAGGACTTTTTGCCACCACTGTATAACTATAATATATATATATATATATATATATATATATATTATATATATAACCATATTACTTTGGAGTTTCCGTAGGTGAGTCCTTTTTTTCTTTCTCTGGCTCTTATTTGCAATTTTCTCTTTCAAATATTTGATGAAGGGTATGGTAATTTCATATTTTACACTGATATCTGCATCCATATCTCTACCCCCACCGAAAACAATATGGGTTTTCTGGTGGGAGTTAGTAAGATGTGGTTTAAGTATTTTATTTTTTTTAAAAGAATAATAATTTCTGATATATTTTATTATTTCTCATTTAATACTGTGCTAACTTTTAACCAAAAACGTTTTCAGGTGTCTAAAAGGCGAAGAATGTATATGAATTGATGTATTAATCAAATAGAATTTAGATCAGAACTCTTTCTTAGGGATCTCTCGGATGATGACAATGCTGCGAACAAAACATATTAATCAAGCACACTGAAAGGAGAATCAAGTGCAGATGAAAGCGATGAAGAAAAACATGGAAATATTTGAAATGGAAAGACAATATTGGATTATTCTTTAACAAAATCTCTTGAACAAGTTCTTTTCGTTGTTTTAGCTGCTGTAAATTCTTGGTTTCTGTGCAAGCAAGATGCAATATCAAATAAAATTTCTCAAAAAAATCAAAATGGATCGCTTAAAATTTAAGTTAGATAGTTGAAGTGTGTTAGGAGCTTTTCCATCGACTAACAAAAGTATTTTAACTAATGATGGAGATAACAGTGTTGTGATTCCAATCGCAAAAAGATCGCAGTTTTATGATAAATCTGCTATACATGCCATGCCTTTTATCCTGGCCATTCTCGGATGAAAGGGCTTGACACGTATATCCATTTCCGATGTGTTAATACAATTCAAAGCCTCGCAAGTGCAGATTTTAAAACTACGAAAGCAGTTCGCAAACATGTGAAAAAATGTAATATATATTTAGGCTCATCAAAAACAAAAAAACGTTTCATAGATTTCCCTCGGAAAAAAAATAATCACTCAATAAAATAAATAATTTTACATTAATAATTTCCTTATTTGTAACAATTAGTTGAATTAAGCGTGTTTTTTCCGTCAACTTAGAGCCAATAAGTGTAAAATTTCACAGGTGCCAATTTCGCATGAAACACAAACCCTGCACAATCGTGTAGGTACTGTCTACATTCCTGGGGGGCAGGGGGAATTTATTTTTCCATTGTCATTGGGGTCAATATAGTATTAAAAAACAGAAGAATTTAATATTTAAAGCTAAAAATAATTCAAATCTAAAAGGATATGAAAGGTACAAATATACACTCAGGAACATTGAAAATAGCGACCCATGAAGAAAGCATCGGATTGAAATGAAATTTAATACACCTAATAACACAGATGAGAGATTCACTTGATCTCAAAAACAACACAATTAAACGAATACTGGGTGGGCAACGACACAAGTACTGGGCAACTTCAATAGCGCGTTAGACACCTCCAGTTGAAATACATGCCGCCACACGGTCCAGCATTGAGTTGATTAGACACCTTATGTTGTCCTGAGGCAGATGGGCCCACAAATCTTGAACAGCCAACTCTAAATCATGTACATAGTAACACGATGGCATCTGCCGTTTTAGCTGATCCCACACGTGCACTACAGGGGACAAATCGAGGAAGCGGGTCAGCCATGGAAGAGTCTGAAAATGACGTAGGAAGCCTTTAGCAACCCTTGCTGCATGCGGATGAGCATTATCTTGCTGGAAAATTGCCCCTGAGAGACCATTAAGGAAAGGTACTACATGGGGTCGAAGAATATCATCAACGTAACGTTGGCCCGTTAAGGTTCCACGCATCACAATTAAAGTGGACCGGCTATCATAGGCTATGGCCTCACATACCATTACACCAGCTGTGCGGGCAGTGTGACGTAGAACAGTCTGAGGGGATTTATACCGCTTACCAGGGCGCCTCTACACCGGTACACGGTTATAATCTGTCCCTAAAACAAACCGGGATTCATCACTAAACACAACCTTTTGCCAATCTGTGACATTCCACATTAATCTGGCTTGGCACCACTGTAGACGCAGTTACCGATGTTCAAGGGAGTACACGGAAAGGGCGCTTGGATTTAAGATTTGCTTCTGCAAGGTGTCTGGAAATTGTTTGTGGAACAATAGTTACGCCTACGTCTGCTCGTATCGTTTAACGAGTCACTGTGGGGTCCACAAGTGCTTGCCGCACGATCCTTCGATCTTCTCTCCTCGTGGTCTTCCTGGTCGCTCCAGACCAGGTTTTCCGTGCGTGGGTACCTTCTAGTGTCCACTGCTCCCAACAATTTCTAACGGTACGCTCCGAACGATCCACCTGTCCAGCAGCACGGCGCGTTGACGAGCCTGCAGTCTTCATCCCGATGATCAGGCCTCTCTCAAACTCTCTTAACTGTGAGAAATGTCTTCTAGCATGTTTACCTGGCATGTTTCGCTTACTAAAGTCTTCCTAAAATCGGCGGGAAATCGTCACGTTTATGAATCTTCGAATTTGCGCTGGCTTATGTAGCCCCCTCTTCCTGATTGTAGCGACAACTAGGCGTGTATGAGCATGCGTATTGGCCCAAAACTTGGATCATTTGCATATCACATTACGCTGTACTTATTTGCAAAGCTTTGCGATTGTACTGGGCTTCCTTCTTTTGTCACTATTTTCAATGTTCCTGAGTGTAATACAAAACTTTCGAAGAATTATTGGTCACTATATAACCATGGATGATTTTACCGATACTAATTTCAATCATTATATTTTCCATGTTCTTGAATTGCTTTGTAATTCACAAAAACTTAAAAATTGCCTTACAACTTTCTTATGGCTGTCTTCGGTAAAAGTGCGAGGCTTGAACGCGAAGCACATTTTCAGACAGAAAAATGACTCAATTTCCATGTAAATTATCAATATTTTAACTCATACCTCTGTTAACAATATAGTGTTTTTAAAATTTTCAAATTATTCCATGAATATATTTTTTCCATTCTAATACGTGAAGGCATAGCCCATTTAACATTACGGTATAGGAGAAAAAACGCGAAACACATTTTATACCAGGAAAAAAGGATCAACTTGGTTAAAAAGGAGATGTATGGTAAAAAGGCTACTCTCTAAAGGAGAGTGAATCAAGAATCATTAATTTGTCATTTCTTTTATATCTGAAAAAATGTTCCAAATTTAGGTCCTATTCTTTAACTTTGACCGAAAACAGCCTTAAGCTATTTAACTTGATAACTGAATGCAGACACTCTGTTAAACTATAATGGCTGTTGATAAAAATTACAGGAAACAAGAATATTCAAAAAGTGAACACACACTTTTTCGGCCTATTATTTGTGACCTTTACTAAAAAGTGTTTTTTTTCCCAGGTATAGAAGTTTAAGTTGGCATTACTTTTCAAGATGGCGACCGATTTAACAGCTGTCAGGGATTTCTTCTCAGTTTGGTTTGGCAATTCATCATGAATAGACTCACGCCTGAACGCCTTCAAATACGCCCAAAACGAGATTGCCGTTGTTCCCGATTTTCATAAGTGAATTTTCTTTAGCGATGAAGCGCACTTCTGGTTGAATGGCTACGTCAACAAACAAAACTGCCGCATTTGGAGTGAAGCTAATCCACAAGTGTATGTCGAAACACCGTTACATCCAGAAAAACTGACTGGTGCGCTTTATGGGCTGGTGGAATCCTTCAAAAACGATGAAGGCCACAACGTTACAATCAATGGTGATCGGTATAGAGCCATGATTACTAACTTTTTCATTCCTGAATTGAACAATCATGATGTCCAGGAGCTGTGGTTCCAACAAGACGGCGCAACATGTCACACAGCTCGTGCCACAATCGAGTTATTGAAAGACACGTTTGGTGACCGCCTAATTTCACGTTTTGGACCTGTGAATTGGCCTCTAAGATCTTGTGATTTAATACCGCTAAACTATTTTCTGTGAAAGTATGTAAAATCATTGGTCTATGCGGATAAGCCACAAACGCTTAACCGTTAGGAAGACAACATTCGCCGTGTTATTGCCGATATACGGCCACAAATGTTGGAAAAAGTCATCGAAAATTGGACGTCCAGATTGGACTACATCCGAGCCAGCCGTGGCAGTCCTATGCCAGAAATCATATTTAGAATGTAATGCCACAAGATTATCTTTCGAATAAAAAAAAATTCATGTCAATCGAATAACACACATCGTTGTTTTATTGGAATTTAAAGTTCTATTCCTCTAAAAAAACACCCTTTACAAAACTCCCGTTGTTACGTAGTTTTAATTTAAAAATAACGTGAGGGAGAATTTTTGCATGTTCAATATTTAAGCAATAGTAAAAAAAATTCATGGAATATTTTTAGAAAAATCATTTTATTTCTATTAAATATTAACTTATCTATATGATTTTATTATGGATGAATGCAGACTTTTCCTAACAAGCGTATCAACCCAATTGATTTGTATTTTAAGAAGCTCCAAATGTAAAACATCCGTTTTCGTTAGTTTTGCATGTTAAAAAAATCAATAAAATTTGATAACATTAAATCCTGACAGTTAATCCTATTCTCTTGAACTATGATGAAAATTAGATGAGACATATTAAAGTATTTGAATTTTGCACAGTGTAATCTTAAAATTTAAACAAGATTTTTACTTATGTTTGGTGTTTTTAAATACTTTAACACACTCAGTTATTTTAATTTGTTTATTTATCAAAAAATAACTTAGATCTAAATCAACTGAAGTCGATTCACAATGTCTATGAGACATTTCGCTTTCTTTTGCGTATGTGCAGACAAACTACAAACTTGTTTTTCTAAAGTAATGTTATTTGAAATAAACACACACAAAAAATTATATAACACGTTTTAATAGTCTACTGATATTAAAAATGTGCAGAAATAAAAAAAATGCATAATCTAGAATAACGTTGGAATAAAATGCTTCGACTATTATTTTTAAATTTAAAATATGAAGGTCTCAAGTGAGTACGTTACTTTTAAAAGGGCGTCTTTATTTCACCTGTGTAGTTTAATGCCTTTAGCTCAAACGCTAAAGCAAGGGTAATATCCGCTCGATCTTTTTATAGCTGTAGTGAGGGTTCTGCGTTTTTTTCTACGTGCTTCTTCTGTAATCGATCAATTTTAAATTCATGTACATTTTGTAACTCTGCTTGCTTTGTAGCTTTACTCTGCGATAATCGTAGGAGTATGATCTATGTACTCTTATTGAAAATATAGGCCAATTTCTAGAAATATTTCTGTAATGTTTGAGCTTTGAGCTCTATTTCCTATTGAAGTTATTAAGCACTTTGTTCTTTACTCTGTTCTAGCCTTCGAGCGTTTTCTACCTGCTCCTGCTGCAGGCATTGATCCCATGATTCTGGAGTCTGCTGTATATGAATCTCCGTTCCTACTTGCTCCTTTTGTAAAGATATCGCCGATCCTGTTAGCTCCTGTGGTAGCCACAGAGTAGGTTGCTCTATCCATGGAGCTAATTCTGCATGCTCCTGCTGTAAGCACATTATTGATCCTGCTTGCTCCTGATCTAAGCACATCGCTGCTCCTGGTTGCTCCAGCTGTATCTCTGATCCTGCTTGGTCCTGCTGTAGCTTTTGAACCGTTTGGGGCAGCTCTTCCTCTACCCACTTAAACAATACTTCTCGATTCTGCATGAAGCGCATCGCCTCTCCTGTTTGCTCCTGCTGTAAACAAATTTGCATTTCTACCTGCTCCTGCTGTAAACTAACCGCTAGTTCTGCTTGCTCTTTTTGTAGGAATTGAGTGGATTGCGTCACCTCTTGCTCTAACAATGGAGGAAATTCTGCTTTCTCATGTTGAAAAAGCACTTGTCCTGATTGCTCCTGATGTAAGTGCATTCTTTGACTTTCTTGCAATTCCTGCAGAATCTTCTCTAGTTCCGCTTGCATTCGCTGTAAGCACGTCATCTGTTCTGCCTCATCCTGCTGCAAACGTGCTTCCCCTCTTGATTCCTGATGTAAATGATTTAACGATCGGAATGCATCCAGCATTAAACGTATCGCCGGTATACATCGTTCATGGTGCAAGCCTAAAACCGGCCCTATTAGCTCGTGCAGGGAGCATATTGCTTGTCCTACTTGATTTTGATGTTTACACCAAGCCGGAGAGGAGCTAATTTTACGTCTCATTGCATGTGACTGCTCATGTGGTAAATGTATCGACGTTCGTTCGTCCTGCTGCAGACGCGTGGCTAATGCTTCTTGTCCCTGCTGTAAATATGTCGTAGGTCCTTGCTGTTGTTGTATATGTAGGGAGGATTCGGTTTGCTCTTGCTGTAATAGTCGAGTGATTTCTGCGTAACACAGCTTTAAGTGCGAAATTTCTACCTGGTCCTCTTCTAATGCATTTCTTCCAATTCTTTGCGAAAATCGTAAAGATACTTCGGTATTCTTTTGCTGAACCTCTCGAGTAATTTTTACAAATCCTTGATATAACGTATGAAGCGCGTGCTCAATTTCCTGCTGAAGACTATGAGTATTTTTCACTTGCTCCTGCTGTAGCTGTTGAGCGGAACGGGCTAGTTCTTGCTTCAACCATCGAATTGAATCGAATTTCGTTTCTTTTAAACATATTCCCGGTTCTACTTGCTCTTGCTGTAAGTGTCTCATGGGTGTTTCTTGTTCCTTTGGTAACCCAAAAATTTCTAAGTGCTTCTTCTCTATCTCTATAACTTTTTCTTTGATCGTATGTAGCTGTGAGGAATATTTTTCTTTCGCAATTTGAAGCCTTGAAATTCCTGTTCTAATCTCTTGCTGCTTATCTCGAACGAATTCTATCATCTGTTTATATATCGCAGGAATTATGTTCAATTCTTCAAGCTGAATTTTTTTTTTAATATTGTACGCTAATTCCATGGCGTAGTCATTTACTTTTTTTTTATGCTTGTTGGCTTCAGTTACAGATTTGAATTCTTTTATATTTTCAGCTTCTTTAACAAATCCAGCTAATCTAGTATATTCTTTATTTAGGAAAGCGAGTCGCAGATCAATTGAATTTAATTTCCAGGTGATGACCATTGTTGAAAAAGGAACCTAAAACACATTAAATAAGTTGTTAATAAGCATGCATACATTGGAATGAGTTGTAAGGTCAACACCATTACGTAATATAAGAATAGTTTCTGCCCGAGCTTTATTTACGGCCACACAATTACAGGAAACCATTTCGTCAGAGTTATCAATCAATATTATTTTTCAGATTTGAAACGTTACAATTACACAAACGTTACAAGTGTTTCAAGACTTTAACCCAACACAGCCTAACATATTAATGATTCTCAAGCATAACAATTTGATTAAACCTTCATTCTGAGAAGAAACATACAGCGTACATAATAGGAAGAAATATGTTCACTTCGTTAAAACCATTAAAACTAAATTTAAGGTTATCCTATCTAATATACATTGCTCGAAAACGAGGGGAGCTCAATAGGAGTTACCCAACCAAGTGCCCTTTCTCACACTCCGAACAACGTCGTGGCGATTATCTTTCGACTGGTTGCGGCAAAGCCATTCGTAGCCGTCAACCGTTCCCTTTCGTTCTTACAAACGCATATTTTTTTAAACCTCGGACATTCATAACGAGAAGCAATTAAATTAGCTTTCATACACCATTCTAATGTCTCTTTCTTCCCCTTTGTGCCCAGGAGCACAAAGAAACCTGTCGTAGCCTCACTTTCAATTAATTTCCTTTCACACGCCATTCTTAACAACCGGTGGAGAGCAAACGAAGTCAAATGTCAAAATGACGTTTTTTCGGAAAAGGCGAAAAACGTTGTACTTTTTTAGGGTGGCCATTTTTTAGGTGATTTGAAAATCCAAATTTTTGGATGAAATGGAAGGGTTACCATATTGTAACCTTTATCGCTCAAAATTTGGCGACAAAAAATTTGGCGACGAAAGCAAACTTGCTATAATAATTATCTTGCGTTTGACCAGATATTAGGATTCAACCTGAATGCGTTCGTGGTGAATGACTTGAAAGTTAATAAGAACAGGTCACAAGTTGGTGGATGACAACTTTCATGAATTCCTTGCATCCATCGCAAGGGTGTATCCACCAACGGAACATGACGAAATGCAAGCGTAAGGTAAGTGCCTTTTAAAATTTTTTAAAATGATTGATTTCATGTATTTCTTCAATTTTATATTTGTGAAACGCCCCTTTCGTCCTTTTTTAAAAATGTAAATCATGTTGTACACACTGGTTTTAGAATGCTTTTTAAAATGAATTTCATTGCTTTCTTCCGTTTTTTTCTTTATATAATGATTAATTTAATGTATTTATTCGTTTTCATCTTTGCGAAACGCCCATTTCATCCCCCGCTGACGCATGCGCTTCCCAAGAGTTTTTCGTCATTGACGCCTTTTTGAAAACCTTCAATTTGGCGCTTTTTGGCGAAAAATTTTTGGCGCCAAAAACAGCAGTGGGTCCTCCTAGGATTTTACCGTAGTGGTTCTATCATATCTAGCAAAAGAATTATAATTGGCTATTCATACAGTTTTACACAGTCTGTCTTATACTGTGTTTTGTTTTATACAATACTTTTGTTTGAATTTATAATTTGATAAAACTATATCATAATTAAAAATTTTAAACTCATTCCTTGTATTAGTTTGGAGGACACATTTCATATATTTTTATGACAAACCTTACTGTGTAAACTGGAAAAACAATTTTTCAATCTATGCTACAGTATATTTCAATCTTTTTCAAATATTTCTGTTCAAGACAAGAATTTTAAATACTTTTTTTTGCATTTTAACGTTCATTTGAATAGTTCTTATCGCGAATGTATTCAAAGGATAACGAAAGACGATTTCATAGAATAGCCTGATCCTGAAAGAATTCTAAATTTTAATTATTCTTCAGGGCAGCTTTGGTTTTGCTCTGAATAAGAATTATTTCTCTGAACTGTTTCTGCAGAATAAAGTTGAAGCCTTCGTTTAATGAGGAAGATACCCAAGTTGATACATTAATTACCACACTGAGTACGAACTTTAAAGCTAAATTCAACTTAGCATTCAAATCTTTATCAATTTTTTTAATGAGGTGTATATGTTTTTCTAACTAGAGGATATTTCATTTATTCAAATGATTTTTCTTATCCATAATACTTTGATTTTCTTGTTTTAAAAGTGGAAAAATTGCTCCGAATTAAAATTTAGTTTCCTTAACTGTTTCTACAGAATAAAGTTGAAACCTCGGTTTAATGCGGACGTCACCTAAGTTGATACATTAATTATCTCACTGAGTACGAATGTTTAATCTAAATTAAATTTAGTACTCAAATCTGTATTAATTTTTTTTTAAATAGGCATATATGTTTTTCCCATCTAGAGGGTATTTCATTTATTATAATGATCTTTTTATCCATAATACATAGGTTTTCTTATTTTAAAAGCAGAAAAATTATTACAAGTTCGACCGAGTAATTGCAGAAATTGAACTTTGAATAGGTTCTAAGCATTTAATGTGTGTTGTAACCGTTACGAATTCTATTTGGATGAGTGGTAAAAAAGTAACATGCCCCGAAATTTCTAAGTTTACCCAAATACATTTTAAAAATTGGATTCCTTTTATTGCTTTTTTCCTTATAAGCACTTGTTTGTCGATATTTTTGAAAAGAGTTTAATGACTTTCAGAAAATAGCACTAGTTCCTCAGGAAAGAATTGGTACTAATCGCATTTTACACATTTTCAAATATCTCAAATTCTAATTATTCTATGGAATACATTGGTAAAATATTACTAGTTTATTTTATAGAATCTTCAATTATATTGCTGTTCGAAATTAAATTACAACGAAGTCCTTATATACAAAATCCTTTCAAAAGCAATTACTAAAGAGTAAAAAGATTGAAAAGTTTGTTATACACAAAAAAATAACAGATAAAAATTTCTCTTACCAGAATTTCTTACAAAAAATGTGCAACACAAAATTTATGCGGTGCTTTGTGGGAACTCTTTCGATCAGGTTTATTTTATCTGACAAGCACTGTTTTGTTCCAGGGTTAGAGTGAGTATTCAGAAATAAAATATGGTCTTGCCGTAATATTAAACAAACAAATATCATTAATTACACAAAAAAGGCATCTATATAAAACTTTCCAAGAATTATATATAATTATGTAATAGTTGTCATAGCTGAATTTAAAATATATGATACGATTTTAACTTATATTTATATAATAAATAATTTGCCTTAATAGATTCAAAAATTTATGATTTACAAGATTTTTTTCTTTTGTATTATTTCGTTAGACAACGCTATATCAAAATAAGATACTTTTTTTAAACTTAAAAACAACGATAAGACTTTTCAACACAAAATAAATTACCTGTAACACTAAAATCACCAAACACCATCCTGTAAAAGAGATCATTCAAATGTCAGAAAAATTATTTTTATAATTTGTATAGAATAATTGATTGATTGATTGTTTTTAAAAACGTTCACGTGACAGGGAGGAAATATGAAACTGCACCCTACTTCCAAACCACACCAAGATAAGGACTTTGGGCTTCAGAACATTTAGCATGCATCAGTTCCTATACGCCTTAGTCTTTTTACTTTTATTTTAACTTCAGATTTACATAAAAAACATCTTAACTCTAACTGTCGACGTAAAACTCTCCTGCCACAATGACGACTACCCTACCTCCAGGTGAATTGGTATGTTGTTACTCATGCCACCTCTCTGACAGTGTCAAATCGAAGCCCACAATACATCGTGTGAAAGAACAGGATGTATGCCTGTCATAAGCTGCAGCTTTTAGCACCAAAGAATTGGCAGTGCGAGGCTCGGTTCCACCCTAATTTTGAGGGAGAACACCCTGGAGGTAGTCAGGGGTCCCCCAACATCCTACCCGTTCCACGAACCTCGCGAGAAGACTTGCGGCTCGACAGCTATTTAGAATATTCCCCTACCACGAAGGTACTAAAATTTATAAATATCCACCAGGATTCTAACCCAGGTCCTTGGGCATAGTAGTCAGCGTCACTAGCCACTATACTTGATGGGCGCTCGTGAATTCATAGAAATATTCACTATCTCTTTTTCCAACAAACTGTGGCTGCGGTAGCCGAGTGGTATAGGTATCGGACCGTGGCTTGCTTTGTCACGGGTTCGAACCCTGTACCACTAAAGACCCGCCGTGTAGGGCAGCGATGCACGTTAAATCTGTCGAGAGCTGAAACGTCCTCCCGTTGGTGTGGTGTGGTAGTTAGGAGAGGGGGTGGTCGGTGTCATCCACGTCACTTGACCATGGTTCAAAATTACGTGGTCCGTCGCCAAAAGCCCTTGTGTAGCTGAACAGTGCGACGTTAATATTCAATCAATCAATCAATTTTCCAACAAACTTCAAAAAATTCTGATATATAAAGAGCTATTTAAATTCCCACATTCAAAAATTATATTAAGAAAATTGCGATTAAATTTTTGAGATTCATTACCTCTCACAAATAATATTAATACTTTTAAGGTATTCGACTACGTTCTGAACCGTGATTTTAAAAAGCGCATAATTGGATATTTTTCATGATATTTAGTGTCACTTAGATAATAATACTTGTATAAAATTGTTTTAAGAACATTTTGACAAAAAAATATTTAAATACAATATTTCGGCAAAAAATTAACTTAGAATAGCCTTTTTTCAAAATGTTCTCGTTTTGTGAAAAATTCTTCTATTATAATAATATTTTGCCTGTATATAGCTTAGACCTTTGTACAGAGTCTCAACTATGATTTTTGAAAAATTCACATTTTGAGAGTTACAACCCATTGAAATAATTATCGGAGTTTTTTTTTGCTCAAAATTTCTGCCCTCTGTTGTGGTAAAGTACATGGATAAAACCAATTTTAAGTTATATTTTTCAAAAATTCTAGTTGAGCCTCTGTACAGAAGTCTAAGCTATATACAAGCATAATATTATAATAGAAGCATTTTTCACAAAAGACTATTTTGAAAATTGGTCATTCTATGTTCATTTTTTGTCAAAATATTGAACTTAAATAACTTTTCTTGTAATAATATTCTTAAATCAATTTTATATACATTGTCGAATCCAAGCGACACTAAATATAAATTGTCTCCATTTACAAGCTTTTGCAAAAAAGCGGTTCCGAGCGTAGTCGGATACCTTAATCTTGAAAACTATATATCACATGATACAAAGAGTTCTCCTTCACTCTTATAACTCCCGTAATGTTAAATATCTTCATTTGGTCGTGTCCAATGATATATATTCTGCTCTGAACCCCACAGACAAGATATAATAAGCAACCTGCGTCTATGGACTTCAATAAATTAATGATTTTACCTCTTTATTATATAGCTGAATATAAAATGCTTTTCTTAAGATAAAGACAATGATAAACCTATTCAACCCAAAATAAGTTACCTGTAAAGATAAAACTAGAAGCATATAGTTTGTAGAATATAATTGTGTAGCAGGCTCGTTTTTGCATCAAGACCAGAATTGTAGACACTGTAGTTCAGTGGTCAAGGTAACAGACTCGAAGCAGGCGTGCCATGAGTTCGAACCTAGTACCGCTGAAGACCCCCCGTGTAGGGAAAAGATGCTCTTTAAATATGTGGAGAGCTCAAACATCCTCCCACTGGTATGGTGTGGAAGTAAGAAGAAGGGGTGCCAGGTAAGGTGTCGTCCTCGTCACTTGACCATGGTTCAAGTTTACGAAATCCTTAGCCGAGTGAGCGAGGGAATATTAACGTCGCACTGTTCAACTATAGGAGGGGTTTTGGCGACGGACCTCGTTATTTCGGACCATGGTCAAGTGACCAGGACGGCACCTGAGGTGGTACCACATTCCCTAACTAACACACCAATGGGAGGACGTTTCAGCTCTCAACAGATTTAACGTGTATCACTCATCTGCACGGCTAGTGTTTAGTAGTATAGGGCTGGAACTCATGGCATGCCAGCCATGGTCTCATACCTTGATCATTAGACTACCGCGACACAGCTCCGTCGCCAAAATCCCTCGTTTAGCTGAGTAAGGCGCCTGTACCATTCATTCACTCACTCCAGGCAAGAAATACTGTAGAATAAATTCGCGATTTTTATCCATGGTCAAGTGACGAGGATAAAATATAAAATGGCACCCAACTCTCTAAATTTCAATGCTATACATCAGGGTAAAGACTCTTTGGGTTTCGAAACATTTAGCATATATATCAATTCCTCTACGATTTAGTCTCCTCACTTTTATTTTCTTTAGGATTAAATGTCGGTGAAGAAGCAGGATTCGAATCATGCGAGCGAAATAAACTTAACTCAGTGACGCAACAGCACATGATCGCCAAGGACTAATGTACCTAATTCAGATCATGTGACCTTGGGCCCTGAGGTGTAAGAGCAGATGTTAAACTCCCAGTGTTAAGTTTCCAAGCAAGCTTGGTACTCATTTAACGAACTACTGAAGGGATGAAAGGCTGAATCCCCCTTGCCCCCTGGATATGAAACTCGGACCTGTAGTGCGGAAGCACTATGCACTGTCACTCAGCCGCTGGGCTTGAATAAAGATACGAAATGGAAATTTAAATAAATTGGAAATGAGATATCTAAAGACTACAATCATTACACTAGTTTTATTCATCATTATCAATCGTATAAGTACAGAATAATATTTATAACAAAGCAATATAATCATTTCACAACAGGAGGAAAGCCCTTTAACTACTAGATCATCGTGCCTGGAAACAATATATTGTGAAACGAAGCAATAATGAAAAGATACCTAGCTTCTTCTATAACAAATAAAAATATGATGAGCTTCCTACCCCTCGTGTCCATACAATGCTAAAATTGGTCATAAAATTAAATGAAACACTTTTGAAAAGCATTTCGCTCATCGAATTTGTGCTGCATTTTGTAGCTATCTTCTGTTTTGTAAATTTGAGTGAATAGTTTCTTCATTTGCAAATATGAAAAACATTCAGTACTGTGGCCCAGTTATCATCATATATCTTTATCAACAGGGAAACTCTAAATCTGCCATCCTACAAAATTTGAGCTAAATCCGTGTCCTTGAAACCTTGCACTATCCTTGTAAGCAGCACTTTTTTTCTAGAGTGCGCGAACAGTGCGTTTCTCATGTATTTCGGGGACATGAACAAGAACACAATCTAATTTTAGAAAATTCCCTTTGCTGGATAGTGCCGTAAATCCCTAATCCCCCTCCACATCCAGGGGCTGAAACATGAAAGCGCATGGCCGCCGAAAGTAGTTCTCTGTTCTGTTTAAGGCGAAGAATGAGAATCTGAGAGAAGATTTTAGAAACCTCCGTGCTGAATATTGCAGGTTGATTGAATATTAACGTCGCGCATTGTTCAGCTACACGAGGTCTTTCGGCGACGGACCACGTAATTTTGAACGATGGTCAAGTGACGTGGTCAACACCTGAGCTGGCACCATCCTCTCCTAACTACCACACCACACCAACAGGAGGACGTTTCAGCTCTCGACAGATTTAGCGTGCATCGCTGCCTAACACGGTGGGTCTTTAGTGGTACTGGGCTCGAACTCGTGACAAAGCAAACCACGATCCGATACCTATACCACTCAGCTACCATGGCCACCTGGATATTGCTGGAATAAGGTGGAATGGCTTCGTGTCCGAATCACGCGATTAGGTTTAATTTTCCCTCAAAAGGCCAAACTTGCACACGCTTGAGTGCCGAAAGTCTTTTAAGGGTTCCGTTTGGCGGGGAACGAAAGTGAAATCATTTTAGGAGTTTCGGTAGCTTGGATGGATAATGCCGGACGATCGTAATATAACATTAGAAATCGGTAGATATCAGCCTTATTCACCTTAATCATAATTTAAATCTTCATATATTGTTATTTAAAAAAATTTCAAGTAATCCACGTATTATACTATACTCAAAGAAAAAGATGAATAAAATGTTAAATTGAAATATGTTGTTTTATGCTAAATTTTAACTCTGCGAAACTGTAAGTGATAATTAATTTAGCTGCATTTAATAGTTCAGAGAGAACATAATATTAAATCAATGTATTACAACAAATCTACAGTAATGCTTGGACCTAGGTCAGCCAGTATATACACTCAGGAACATTGAAAATAGCGACCCAAGAAGAAAGCATCGGATTGAAATGAAATTTAATACACATAATGACACAGATGAGAGATTCACTTGATCTCAAAAACAAGACAATTAAACGAATACAGGATGGGCAACGACACAAATACTGGGCAACTTCTATAGTGCGTTGGACCACCTCCAGCTGCAATACATGCCGCCACACGGTCCGGCATTGAGTTGATTAGACACCTTATGTTGTCCTGAGGCAGATGGACCCACAAATCTTGAGCAGCCAACTCTAAATCATGTACGGAGTGACACGATGGCATCTGCCGTTTTAGCTGATCCCACACGTGCTCTACAGGGGACAAATCGGGGGAGCGGGCTGGCCATGGAAGAATATGAAAATGACGTAGGAAATCTTGAGCAACTCTTGCTGTATGCGGACGAGCATTATCTTGCTGGAAAATTGCCCCTGGGAGACCATTTAAGAAATGTCCTACATGGGGTAGAAGAATACCATTAACGTAACGTTGGCCCGTTAAGGTTCCACGCATCACAATTAAAGTGGACCGGCTATCATAGGCTATGGCCCCACAGACCATTACACCAGCTATGCGGGCAGTGTGACGTAGAACAGTGTGGGGGAATTTTACCGCTCATCAGGGCGCCTCCACACCCATACACGGTTATCATCTGTCCCCCAAACAAACCGGGATTCATCACTAAACACAACCTTTTGCCAATCTGTGACATTCCACATTGATCTGGCTTGGCACCACTGTAGAAGCAGTTGCCGATGTTCCGGTGTTAAAGGAAGTGCATGGAAAGGGCGCTTGGATTTAAGATTTGCGTCTGCAAGGTGTCTGGAAATTGTTTGTGGAACAATTGCTACGCCTACGTCGGCTCGTATCATTGAACGAGTCACTGTGGGGTCCACAAGTTCTTGCCGCAGGATCCTTCGATCCTCTCTCCTCGTGGTCTTCCTGATCGCTCCAGATCCGGTTTTCCGCACGTAGGTACTTTCTCGTGTACACTGCTCTCAACTATTTCTAACGGCACACTCCGAATGATCCACCTGGCCAGCAACACGGCGCGTCGACCAGCCTGCAGTTTTCATCCCGATGATCAGGCCTCTCTCAAACTCGCTTAACTGTCAGAAATGTCTTCTAAGCACGTTTACCTGGCATGATTCGCTTACCAAAGTCTTCCTACAATCCGCGGGTAATCGTGACGTTTATGAATCTTCGAATTTGCGCTGGCTTATATAGCACCCTCTTCCTGATTGTCGCGCCACCTCGGCGTGTATGAGCATGCGTATTGGCCCAAAACTTGGATCATTTGCATATCGCATTACGCTGTACTTATTTGCAAAGCTTCGCGATTGTACTCAGCTTCCTTCTTGGGTCGCTATTTTCAATGTTCATGAGTGTATATAATAAAGCATATGTACCTTTTTCCCTACTCACGCTGAGGGTCTAGCTATCTTTACACAATTTAAGGAAATTGCTTCTGTGGATAAAATCATACCCTTGTCACATCCCATACGTGTGTATCTTTTAGTGATAAAATAATGTGTAGTAATTATACATTCTCCTCATCAAAGTTATCACCAAATTATCCTAAGCTATTCTGTGACTACGTATTTCCTAGGAAAGCATTTTAGATACATTTAGTTAACATGGCAAATGAGACATTTTCAAGTATTTCTAGTTAGCACGTCTTCAATATACAGCATGTTTCTAAATTATTTAAACACTCTTAAAAAGATCTTTAACACATGGCTTAAATACAAACTTGCACCCTGCACATTTAAATTTAAATTTTAATTTTGTATTGTGTTTGTTGTACTTAAATTAGAACAATGCCTATGTGTAGTGCCCTTTAGAAAGACTTTTTTCCATAACGATCCATATGAAATACTGAAAGTTAATAACACTTTGCTCAAAAAAGCATTTTATAACATATGTGCTCAATTTTATATATTACTTACATATCTATTCTTATAATACACAACTTTTGTGTATGCAAACCTTATTTCTATTTTTATATATTTCAGTTAAACATCAAATAATGTAGACCAGTGTTTCTCAAACTGTGGGGTGCGTCCCCGGGGGGGGCGCGATAAGCGTATAAGGGGGGCGCGAGCATATCGAAAATAAAAGATTAAAAAGATTTTTCCTTGTAAAATATTTTTATGATTTTTGGAAAAGCACAGAGAGCTCTTCGAAGGATTACTTGGCCAAGATTTATTTCTATGAGTTATTCCCAAACATATAAAAAAGCATAATGAAAAACGTTTTACATTATTTTTTTGAACATCCATATTGTAATAAATACACTTTTATTCCGGAGCTGTCACGTCAAGCACAGAGTTCACGAAATCGGTAATTCTGGCAAAACTGTTTAATTGTTACCAACCAACACTATCCTCCTGTTTGACAGTCTTAACTGAACTAAAATGATTTGTCACATATCTCCCGGGCTGCGGTAGCCCAGTGGTTGTTCCAACCATGATGTCAGTCTTAACGTGTAGGGAACGTTAAATCTGTAAAATGAAACGTCCTCCCGTTGGTGTGGTGTGGTTTAGGAGAGGGGGTGCCAGCTCATATCTGACCATGGTTCCGTGGTCTTTTAGCTGAACAGTGCGAGACGTCACATACTTTTTTGGGAGAGACAAACGTTTTTACAATCTTAAGGTACTTGTTTTGACTAAGTTCCCGGTGTGATAACTTTTTTCCAAAATATTTTCTGTGTTCTTGAAAGTAGGTGAGTATATTTTCTCTTAATTAAATTATTCACTGAAATTACGATTTTTATTGTGTACTATAAAAATAATTATAAAAGAAAAGATTCGGTTGGCTCAATAACTCCACTCGACCATTAGTATCGAGTGCGTGCCTGCTCCAGGTTTAAAGCATGTTGAAGAGTCTTTTCACTTTAAATATTAAAAATAATACAATCATTTCTCATCGGAATTTTAAATTATTGTTCATTATTCAACATCAATTCTAAATGCTAATTTAGTGAGGATTATAATTACAGTTCGCTTAAAACTAATTATAATTTGAGCAATGATTATTATTGATGAAATATTAGCGACTTCCATGGGCTTGTCTTACAGAGCAAATTTTTCAAAGGAATGCTTATGATAAGAAATTGACCCACTGAGTTCTTTCTAAAAAAAGCTGATATCTATATTTTGTCTTCTGAGCAGCCACCGCATTTTGCAAAATGTTCCAATTTAAAAATTAGAGAAAGGAAAAATAACATAATAATTATCCTATTAATATTTTTTTTGCTTAAAATTAACACATACAAAATTTAATACTTATGTCATGAATTTGTACGGTTTATAATTAAGATTATTGCTTTAGCGTAAAAAAGTGCATTATTATTGCATTCAGTACATTATTAATGTATAAGGAGGGCGCCAGTATTGAAAGTTTGAGAAGCACTGATGTAGACCTATATCAATAAGTACACAGCCATCACTAAACTTTTTAACTTCATGCACTATTTTATGTATAATTTTATATTTAGCAAATCACTTTAACAACATTACTCCTTTTTTGCGTATCTCTATTTACACTTCCATACAACTAAATATTAACTGCTGAAAAATGAGCTGACAAAGCAAAGCAATTTCAAGCTAAAGTGACCACCGATTTACCATTGTTGCGAATTCTCACACTTTCAAATGTTAGGTTGTGACGACTTACGCGTGTTTTCTTTATCAAGTCCCTTGGGTTATTTGGTCCAGAATTAATGGCAACTCTTTTCCAACCAAATCCAAGAAACGAGAAGTAAAGAGATGCAAATAATATAGGATAAATATAGGATCTTAGAGTAAGTGTAAGGCAGTAATGGCAATGTAATGGTAGTGTAAAGGAATGTTCGACAATTAAAGTGCGTTGTGGTATTGGATGATTATTGTAGTTCGTTGTTCAAAGATTCAAGTTCTACGTGTCGTGGATAAACATATTGGTGTTTGATTAGAAGTTAAATGTACAGCTGCATACCACTGTAGATAAAGACAAGTTTATTACAGAATAATATAAGGTAGGATTGATTACTTATTATAATTGTATTTGAAGATTAGGCGGTTCAATTATTTATATAGGTCTGTATTATATTGTGTGTTGCGCATTGTGTCATCGTAGATTCTCTTATTCATTAATTTATATATTGCTTCAATTTTTAAGTTGAATATCTTAATAAAGTCATATTAAGATAATGTTTGATTCTAGTTCTTACGATAACCCAACACCTCTAGCTCACGCTGATGCTTCGAGGGATGTATTTCCAAGGGGAGGTACATCACAATGGCGCCCAACTAGGTTTAATCTATATGACCCCGAGATGAGAAATGCGAGAGGATTTAATGTTTGACCAGAAGTATATTTTTCTGGGTCGGAGAACGTCACCGAATTTTTAGAGGGTATAGATAACCAAATTAAATTACTTGAAATACCCAGTGACTTATCGTGTGCGTATTTAAAAGGTCATCTCATGGGTAGAGTCCTGGATTGGTACCAAATATTCGGATCGACATTAGTGCAAAATACTGCCACGGACTTCGCACAGCTGAAAGCAGCATTGTCGAAAGCATTCCCTGCCATCCAAAATAAAAAGGAGTTGGAGACCCGGTTTTACGCGTCTCAGCAAAGACAGAACCAGGAGCCGACAGATTTTTACGATTTGCTTAAAACACATAAGGAGTTAAAACTGGGGATGTCTGAGAAAGCCCTTGTAGATCATATTTTCGTTAGACTTGAGCCGCAAGTCCAAGACTATGTAGAGGTTCGTAACCCATAAACCGCGATCCAATTATTGGAAGTATTAGCTAAGTTTGAGGAAAGATATTCGTGCAAGGCAACATTGGGTTCGAGAAATAGTAATAACGTGGAAGGACGAGGTCGGAATGAGCGTAGGATGTCTAATGTTGGTAATAATCGAGGAAATTGGAGAAATTCTGAAGTGGTACATAGACCAAATAATGGTAGAAATGATTATAGAGGTAGCAATCAGAACAACCGTCAAGGAAATCAGTGGTTCGAGAGCAGGAATAGGTTTCAAAATGATGATCGCAGATTTAACGATAGGGGATATCAATTTAGAAATCGAGGTCAAAATGACAATTTTAGTGGAGGGGACCAAAGAAATAGGGGTTCGAGTGAAAATTTTAGTCGAGGCAGTAGAAAACAAATGGGACGTTTAAATGTTTCGAAAGTGAATGATATTAAAGGTGATCAGACGCAGTCGATAAATCAGTCACCGATTAAA
Organism: Trichonephila clavipes; assembly: GCA_019973935.1. Lineage (NCBI taxonomy): Eukaryota > Metazoa > Arthropoda > Arachnida > Araneae > Nephilidae > Trichonephila > Trichonephila clavipes. Next base: position 246,320 of record BMAU01021380.1, read on the forward strand.
CTTTCAGCAATATGTATGTCTCCGGTAGAACTTCCGTATGTTCCTATTTTATTAGACGAAACTTTTACGAAAACGTTATGGGACACTGGAGCGGAGAAGTCATTTATATCGGAAGAGGCATACCAAAAATATTTTTTTATAAACAAGTAAAGAAATCGAGTACTCAGGTGATCACGGTGCAAGGAGCTAAATGTCGAAATATGGGAGTTGTGGAATTAAATATTCGAATACGGGATTTCGAAAAGCCTTGGTTGTTCCATGTATTGGCAGATTTAGAATACCCATGTATTCTCGGGATAGACTTCATAGGTGGATCAAAGATCATTTTGGACTTTGATCGGAAATCTTTGGCGATTCCAGATTCGCAGATTAATAAAGTGGTTGAAAAGGTTGAAATAGAGAAAAAGTAGAAATAGATCTTTCTAAGACAAAACTAGAAGAAAAACAGAAACAGGAATTACAAGATTTGTTCAATAGTTTTCAAGGATTCTTTTTAGATAAACCAGGGCTTACGCATGTTTTATATTATGAGATTGACACGGAAGACAATCTCCACCAGTTGTTTCTCGTCCGTGCAGATATGATAGGCTTAAACAAGAGATTCTCGATTATCACGTTGACAAAATGTTGAAAGAGGGAACTATAATTCCCATTCAGTTCCCGTACTCGTCGCCAGTGGTGTTATGTAGAAAGAATAATGGGTTACCACCGGATAATCCGGAGGCATATAGATTTGCTGTTGATTATCGGAAACTAAATGCGATCACGAAATACCCTAGGTATCCTTTACCATTAACAGACGATTTAATAATGAACATACCCCATTCAGGCATAATGTCTGCCCTGGACGTTCGGTCGGGATATTTTCAGATGGCTGTGAACCCAAGTGATATAGTAAAAACCGCGTTTGTCACGAAAAATGGTACCTATGCATTTCGCAGAATGCCCTTTGGCTTGTCAGGGGCGGCTCCTAATTTTCAGAAAACTATAGATATAATTCTCAAACTCGTGATAGGCAAGTTTGTGAATGTTTATATGGAGTCATCATATAATCTCCATCATTCACTCAACATGTTAAACATTTTAAAGAAGTTTTTCGATTATTACATGAGGCGGGGCTAACGTTAAATAAAGATAAGTGTAAATTTGGTTGTGAAGAGTTAAAATATTTGGGTTTAATTATTAATAAGAAGGGAATTAAAACTGATGAAACAAAAGTTCAAGCTATAGTTGAAATGAAACTTCCGCATAACTCCAAAGAAGTGTCGAAATTTTTAGGAATGTCCCAATGGTACGCAAAATTTATTAAAAATTATGCCGATATTTGCGAACGGCTTTATAATCTTAAGCGAAAATTAAATTTATTTATTTCGTCGATTCATGCGCATAAAGCATTCGACGTCGTCAACGCGGCTGTAACAAAAGCGCCAGTTTTGAAATTCCCAGATTTCAAAAAACCTTTTGAATTATTTACGGATGCAAGCTCAATAGGGGTAGGAGCGGTTCTAAACCAAGAGCAGAGACCAGTAGTATTTGCTTCTCGTACGCTTAGTGCTGCGGAGAGGAATTACACGGCGACAGAGAGAGAATGTTTAGCAGTGGTTTGGGCTCTGAATAAATTCAGAACATATTTAGGTTCTTTGCCGATTAAAGTTATTACAGATCACGCTGCGTTAACACATTTAACGACTGGTAAAAATTTGTCAAATAGAATGATCAGATGAGCATTAAAATTAACAGAATTTAATATAGAACGGGAGCATAGGCCTGGAACTCAGAATACAATAGCTGACGTTTTGTCGAGAAACCCAATTGAAAGTATAATAAGAGAAAAAGTTAATTGTGCAATAATCAGAGATTTGGTACTTTCATCACGAGATCAGTTAATAGAAGAACAAAAAACAGACCCAGAATTAGGTCATATCTATAGATATCTAGAAAACCCAGAAGATAGCTCGGTTAATGCGGCAATATGTGAGAATTGGTCTCGCGATTTTAGGCTAGTAGAAGGCTTGTTATTTTATGCGAAATATGCAACGTCAATAGGAGAAATGCGAGTATACATTCCAAAATCTTTAAGGAATGAAATTATGAGAGAATTTCATGACAAGCCATTAGCAGGTCATTTCGTACGTTTTAAAACTTATCATAAAAAAAGGGATGCTTGTTATTTCCCGTATATGAGAAAATTTATTGATCAATATGTCTCTACATGCCAAATTAATAATTATAAAAATGCGTTACCAGCTGGTCGGTTAATACCAATTGTATCAAATTATCCAAATGAAATAGTTACGTTAGATTTGTTAGGTCCGTATCCCGTGTCGAGAGTAAGACGCAACCGATATGTATTAGTAATTACGGATCATTTCAGCAAGTGGGCTGAAATTATACCCCTTAAAAAAGCCTCTGCTCTATAACAGATAATTTTTTTGATAATTATATATCGCGTTTTGGAGCTCCAATAAAATTAATTAGTGATAACGGTCCCCAATTTATTTCCGATAGTTTTGAAAATTTAAGTGAAAGATTAGGCATAAGGCATGTAAAGACTGTTGTTTATAGACCTCAAGCAAATAGAACAGAACGCGTAAATTGCGATCTGGTGCAAATGATTGCAAATTATGTCAATGAGCAACATGACACATGGGACACCGCTATAGTTACTAAGACCTGGTTGCTTTATCATGCTTCAAGGCGAATTGAAACACCTCCACGATCTCTAGATCTTAATCCTATAGAAAATTTATGGATGCATTTGGACACTGAAGTTCGGAAAGAAAATGTAACAAGTAAAGAGAACTTAAAAGAAAAACTTCAAGTAGTTCGGAACTCCATTGAGAGACACAGAAATCACAAAGAAATTAATTGAGTCAATGCCAAGGCGTCTTGAAGCAGTTATAAAAGCTAATGGACTGTTTACAAAGTATTGAAATTTCATTACATTGTGGCATATGTTTTGTTAATGTTTACTAAGCGAGTGTACAAATAATCTTTTGTCTAATTTTTTTTAAAAAAAATTCACTTATTTTAAATAAATGCTTATTTCATTTTTTATTGTGAAAGAATCTTATTTTTTAAAACAATTTAAATATATCTCAATAACTTTTAGTTATATTACTTAATTTATTTTCGAAGAACATACAAAATTTTAAGTGTACAAAAAACATTTTGCCAACTGTATATATATGCGAGGAATTTTGAGCTTCGTTAAAGAAGCTCGGACCATAGGTTCTCCTCGTTGAGCTCTTTCATCTGTTATAGTTCGTGTGTAGATAGTAGGACTAGGGGGGGGCATTATTGCTAAAATTAGAATCTCCATGTTATTACTATGGGGTTCGATCTTTTGATGACGTCACGATATTACAGAGACAGAAGGATGAAACTTTGGGATCACCTACTACTCTGTGTATCGTTGGGATGAATGTGACAATTTACGTCACTGTTGCCCCCAAGGGAGTTAGTTTCGTTTTCGTTTCCCAAGCTAGCACCGCCCTATTTTGCAACTACATATTTCAGTTTTGTTAAATTTTCTAAATGTTTTAATTATTTTAAAATAATCATAACTCGGGGCTCTTTAGGTGGATGTCCTAATTATCTCAGGGACGATTTTTCTCGCCGAGGCATTCAATATGATGTCTCAAGTGTCACATTCAGTTCACTTCATCTCCAGATACAGTCTGCCGAACCCCCCTCCCCCATGTTATTGGTCCTATTGTCCCTTTGCGGGAGCGTTTAAATTTATTTTTGTGATTATCTTTGGCTTGGTTGGTCCGATTGACTTAAGGTTAGTATGGTTTAACTCTGATCATGACCACCTTTCGTCCTTGACCCATCTTGCCCTGCTCAAGATTTTTAGAAAGATTTTAATCTTGTTACGCCAAACGAGTATAACTTCTTATACGTGCGTGCATAAGTACACGCACACACTTTTTTCTTTACAAAACTCCCTAAAATGAAAAAATATTTAACCTACAATAAAATTTATGATCCACTGCATGAAAAATAGAATAATAAGCATCCCAACAAAATTTCAAAACGTTATCTGGTATGGTTCTTAAGATATCATGTATCTGGTAAAGTGTTTCCTTCGAAAAACTCATTTGAAATTTTATCTAACCACACTTTTGCATAGTGATGTTTTTAAAAAAACTATAACTTTATTTCTATTTCGCGTAAAGGAAAAGAAAAACTTTTTGGAAAGAAAAATGTTCAAACTGTAAGATTTTGAAATTTAAAAAAATGCCTTATGTAGACGAAAAACGTATTTTCAAGGTAGGCAGTCACCATAAATGAGCCACGCGTGCAGAGCGACGTGCTCGAACAGAATGGAATGTCAACCCTCCGACATCAAAATCTATCCACCAGTGGAAAAGCACTTTAAAGGAGACGGGAACTTCGGTATCTTAAAAAAAAACTTCCAAGTATCTTTAAATGTTCATGATAGAAGATACTGTTAATTGTGGACGTGAATCATTTTCTGGGTCTAATAGACTGATAAGTCTATAAGGCAGCGTTTCTCAAACTGTGGGGCGCACCCCCCCTTAGGGGGTGGAATAATTGTACAAGAGGAGGGGCGCGAGCCTATTGAAAAATCGAAAAACACAAAAGATTATTCATAAAATTATTAACTTACTGAAAGTAAACAAACAAAATGCTTTCTCATATAATAAAATATAAAATACACATTTACACTGATATAATACGCTTATAAATGTATCAGTACTGTACAATGTATTTTATTATTAATTTAACAATACTAAGTTAGGAACATGTGTGATAATTACCAGTGAAGCTATGGGCTAGTATTAACACTTATTAGATAATTTGTACGGTTTATAATTAAATTCCTTAACTGCCGATAAAAAATTATGCGATTTGTTGCACAAAGCCACAGTTTACCAAGTAGACACGCGTAATTTGATGTTTTTGGGGGGGAGGGGGGGAAGGAGAGAAGAACAAATAAGCAAATCCTCTGAAATAAGTAAATCCGTCGCAAACGCTGTCAAGGTCCTTTAATTGCATTCCAAAGCCTTCGGAATAATTGCATGAATAGCAGTGCACAGAAAAGATCGCACTTCGGAAAGACGTATATATACGTCCCGCAAATTTAATGCTTTGATTTAATGTAGGGCAATTAATTCACTAGCTAAGCGAGATATTTATATACTCCGTTGACACTTATGAATTTAAATTCGTATTGTATATTTAGTGTCGAGTGAGTGAGTAAGGTTTTATGGCGCAAGAGCCAATTTTGGCTAAGCTGCGCCAAACAACGTTTTAAATCTGTGATCCAGACGGGAAAAAAGTAAAGATGAATTGGAATGACAAGAAAGAGGGTCGAAAATAGAGAAAGATCACTAGGGCACACCGGGTTCGTGAAGCCCGTGTTTACCAAAGATAGTAAACATCTTGGGAAAATACGAAAAAATCACTAGAGCACCTCGAGATTTATTTAGTGTCAAAGTATAATATTATTGAATTCAATTCATTGTTATTGTATGGAGGGGGGAGGGGCGTGATGAAAATGATGATTGAATATTGGGTCGCGAATATTGAAATTTTGAGAAACACTGCTATAAGGCAGTGAGTGAGTGAATATTAACGTCACACTGTTCAACAACACGGGGGCTTTTGACGATGGACCTCGGAATTTTGGACCATGGTCAAGTGACGTGAACAACCACTGAGCTGGCAACCCTTCTCCTAACTAACGCACCTAACCAACGGAAGAACTTATAAGCTTTCGATAGATTTAACGTGCATCGCACCCCTGCATGGCGGCTCTTTAGTGGTACTGGATTCGAACTCGTAGCATGCCAGCCACAAACCGATACCTGAACCACTAGACTACAGGGATCCACTTTAAGCCAGGACCCACTGTATTGCCCTTAATTTGCATGTCTCTGTTTACAATTCAATATAACTGAAAATGAAATGCCCAAAATGCAAGAACCAGCAATGCAAAGCAATTTCAAAAAGCTGAAGGGCTTTGCCACTGATTCACCATAGTTGCTAACTCTCACTTTCAAATGTTGTTAGATAAACCGTAAAAAGTAGCTAAATATTTGCTAAAATCAGAAGGAATTTACCAAAATGTAGTAGTTCAAAATTTTTTTTTAATGTTTAATCCATTTTCCATAGTATGTTTCGTTAATCTTCAGTCTTGAAATTGAATCTTCATAAAAATATTAATGTGTCAATTTTTCTGTGGACCAACAATGTTTCGTAAACCACCGGTTGACACAACCTTTACACTAGTTCATATATGCTAAATTAACTTAGATTTTGTACAGCCTTAGCTTTAAAAGAGTGAATAAAATATATTTTTCTGTGAAGTATCCTTATTTAAAATAAACGCTCATAATATATCATTAAATAGGATTTTAATAGACTAGCCTTAATAGATCAAATTCTCCTACACTTGCTAGAAAACGTCCGCATTTACGTATTGTTACTTACATAAACAACGAAAAAAAATTTAAAACAGGAATTATAATTTTTTTATTTAAATTATATTTAAATTAGTTCATTTTAAATATATTGAGAAAAACAAAAGTAAACTCGTTTTGATTTCGTAGTTTTTAAAATAAAGACAGCTTTGTGTAGCCATATAACAAAAATCAAGTAGAAAAGTTTACGTTTACTGTTATAGTATAGTAATTATAAAAATTATTTAAATAGACTAATGAGCTATTTAATAGCTGGTTGGGTATTCCCGTCTTTTGAGAACACCCTGAAGTCGTTTTGGAATTAAAATAACAAGACTAGTTGTTTCTTCTGCGCATATCTTCTCCTATTCTTCATTAAGAATATTCTTCAGCATATCCTTGCGAGACATATTGTGTTGACGAACCCTAAGCTCCATCAAAGCCTATAGGTGTTCAATAAGATTAAGTTTTAATTTCGTAGGTAAACAAACGTATGTAATTCTATCTTCTCACGATCCGCACGGCGCAGAAACTCGCCGAGGGTACCAAAAGTTCTGGAATGATCCGAGGATTCTTTTTTTACCAGTTATATTCCGATATTCTAATTAGTTAAAAAAGATATTAATTAAAAACCTTAAAACGCATGATTAGTGCCATTTGTTCCCGCTAGGCGGCGAAGTTCCAAATCTTCAACCTGTTTTTTTTTCAGACGTTTTTAAAACGCGATCTAATTATTTTCATGAGACTCAGCCAAAAAATAATTACAGAATCAGAAAGATCATTTGTTTAACCATGTTGCGATATAATTTATTTTACAAAAATGTCATATTTTCTTTTTTTTTACGATTTTTTTAAAATGAGTCAAATTCGATACGTTTTTATGAATATGATTTCTAAATTGTTCCGCTTGCATTTTCTTTCACGCTAACGAAAACATATTTTACACTAAAAAAGTTCATACTTTTCTCTTTTAGAATCAATCACTTAAAAAATTAAATGTCAAAAACTTTTTTTTACGATTTTTCAAAAAATACTCAAAATTTTATTTCAATACTTCATAACTTCTTTGCTTATAAAAATAATCTCACGAACCTTTTTTCCTGTATGTACAACGATATTATACGTAATCTGTACAAAGATTGGTAAAATATCTTAAAAATTACGGTTTACAAAAAAAAATTATGTTTTCGTTTTTTTCTCTTTTTGCGAGAAATATTTAAGCATTATTTTTTTAAGTTTTTTTTTGTTTATAAATTACAGTTGTTAGCAATCGATATATTAAGTTTGAAGGCATTAACTTAAAAATGAAACCCGGAATTTTTCTTTAACTTTAACAAATAACGCAATGCAAAGTTGAGCATCTGTTCATTTTGTTTTAAAGGTCTTATCACTGCTTTTGCGCGAAAGACGAGTAGCTTAGTTGCTTAACGCGCTGCTTTCTAAACGGTAGTTTCCAGATTCGAAGCTGGATCTTTTTGCGAAAAATGTTTAGCATTATTTTTGTTTAATTTCGTGTTTAAAAATTACCGTTGATCGCAATCGATGTGTTAAGTTTGAAAATAATAACTTTCAGCCCGTTACGTTTGATGAAAGGTTACACTAGAAAAGGTGTGCATGTAAATATTGAATTGAATTTCAAAAACTTATTTTTACGATTTTTTAAAAAATACTCAAAATTTAAACACTTAATAACTTTTTTATTTATAAAAATAATCTCACAAAACTTTTTTTCCGTGTGTAGAACGATATTATCCGTAATATGTACAAAGATTGAAAATGTTACTTAAAAATTACGGGCTTTTTTTAAAAAAAAATGTGTGTTACGATCATCGATGGTTCAGTTAATCAGTGGTAGAATGCTTTTATATCAATCAACTTTCATATCATCATAATCGTTAGACTCAATTAAATTCAATAAATCATCGAAGACAAGTGTAAGATTAAATAATAAGTTTAATGGAATATGGAGTGCGTCTGCACTCGGTCACGTACACAAGATCTCTGGTGTCAACAACGCATGTTTTTACAAGCAGCGCCCTCTATACTGAGAGGGGTTCTACCAATGTGTTTATCGTTTTTTTTTCCCTTTTTGCTAGAAATATTTAAAATATATTTTTGTTCCGTTTTTTGTTTAAAAATTATCGTTGTTTGCAATCGTGGAGTTTGAAGTCATTAACTTAAAAAGGAAGCCCAAAGAAAAACTTTTTTCCGTGTGCAAAATGATATTATCCGTATATAATCTGTACAAAGATTAATAAAATATCTTAAAATTTATGGGGTTTTCTTAAAAAAAAAATCGTGTTTTTCGTTTTTTCCCTTTTTGCGAGAAATATTTAAGCATTATTTTTTTCAAAGTTTTCTGTTTCCCGGGCAACGCCGGGCTAAGCGGAGGTACTGGGGGGGGGAGTAATTTTGAAAAAGAGTATTAGAAGTGCTCATTTTGTTAAGGAAAGGGAAAATTTACAAATGTAAAGACCGAGCAACGCCGGGCCATGCAGCTAGTAAGATTGAGATCAGGTGACTGCGGGAGTGTATGCAGTTGATTTGGGTCATTATACAAGAGCCAAAGCTTCCCAATCTCAGCGGAATGCTTAAGCTAGTTGTCACTCGAAATAAAATGATGATCTTAGGACGTGTTTCGTAGCACTTCAAGGGATTTCAAGGTAATCATATTTGTTCATAATTGAATCAATGTACTCCAACTTACCAACAGCATTGCTCGCCATGCACCCCCGCATCATGACTTCACCGTCGCCGTGCTTTACTGTTGGCACAAATACTCTTTTTGTAGCATTATTCAAGGTTTTCTCCATACCGATTTGCGACCTTTTACGCGGAAATTCAAAATTTGCTTTCATTGGAGAATTTCCCAGTCCTACAGAACTATGGAGGCTTATGTATAGGCTCTTCTGTGAAAACAATCCTCTTCAGCCGGTTGGTCATTTAAATAGAAGGCTTTCTGCGAACCACTTGACTACGGTATCCGGCCTTTTTCAAGATTTTCTTGCAGTATCCCTACAAATATATTTTTTTAAACTTCTCGTGAATGTCTGTTGCTATTAGAATTGTAGTCAAACGCAGATTGTTTTTAAAAAAGAATATCATAATTCGTTTTTCTTTGTGAGTTTAGATGGATAACCTGAATGAAGTTTGGATGCGTAAACTCTTGTAGATTTAAAGTTATTAATATAACACGCTATATAGATTAATACTGCCATACAAAAGATTTAGTTACATCCCGACGACATTTTTCCTTTTTCCAAGTCTTCATAATGATTTTATGCTCATTGATACTTATTTCCATCCTTTTATTTTCCATGTTCTTGAATTTCTTCGTAATTCACAAAAACGTAAAAATTATTGCATTACAACTCTCTTAAGCTATTTATAATTGAATGCAAACACTCTGTTAAATTATAGTGGCTGTTGCTATCAATTACAGGAATCAAAAATATTCAAAATGTGAACGCACACTTTTTCTGCCTACTATCTGTGTGCATTACAACAAAACTCCCGTTACCTTACGTAGTTTTAATTTTAAAAAAATTAACGAATTCTTGCATGCTCAATATATAAACAATAGAAAAAAATTCATGGAATTTTGTCAAAAAAAATTATATTTCTATTAAATTTTACCTTACCTGTATGATTTGTTATGGATGAATGCAGACTTTTCCTAACAAATGTATCTACCTAATTGATTTGTATTGAGAAGCTACAGATGTAAAAGATCATTTTGCTTTATTTTTGCATGTTAAAAGAACTCTCCAAAATTTGAAAATATTAAATCTTGAAAATTAACATTATTCTCTTCAACTGTCATGAAAATTAGATCAGACATATTAAAGCATTTGAATTTTGCACAGCGTATCCTGAAAATTTAAACAAGATTTTTACTATTTTTTAGTTTTTTTTAAAATACTTTAACACATTCAGATATTTTAATTTGTATAGTTATCAAAAAATAACTTGGGTTTAGGTCTAAATCAACTGAAGTGTATTAACAATATCAATGAAGCGTTTCGCATTCCCTTGCGTTTGTGCAGACAAACCACAAACTTCTTTTACTAAACTAACGTTATTTAAAATAAACACACATAAATTTATTAATGAATTTTTAATAGTAAACACAGGATATTAAAAATTTGTAGAAATAAAAAAATGCATAATCTAGAATAACGTCAGAATAAAATTCTTCTGCGTTTATTATTTTTAAATTTAAAATATGAAGGACTCAGAAGAGAACCTTATTTTTAAAAACGCGGCTTTATTGCACCTGTTCAGTTTGGTGCCTTTAGCTCAAAAGCTATAGCTAGAGTAATATTCTCTTGTGCTCTTTTTGTAGTTGTAGTGAGGATTCTGCGTTTTTTTGCGTGCTGCTTCTCTAATTGATCAATTTACAATTCCGATAAATTTTGTAACTCTGTTTTCTTTCGAGGAACCGTAGAATCGTATGAATATTATCTATATGCTATTGGACATATAGAGAAATTTCTAGAAATCTTTTTGTAATGTTCGAGCTCTGAGCTCTATTTCCTGTTGAAGACATTAAACGCTTTATTCTTGACCCTGTTCTACCCTTCGAGCGTTTTCTACCGCCTCCTTGCTGCAGACATTGATCCCATTATGCTTGAGTCTGCTGTATATGGAATCTCCGATCCTACTTGCTCCTTTTGTAAAGATATCCCCGATCCTGCTAGCTCCTGTGGTAGCCGTAGAGTAGATTGCTCCATCCATGGAGCTAATTCTGCATGCTCCTACTGTAAGCACATTATTGATCCTACTTGCTCCTGCTCTAAGCACATCGCTGATCCTGCTTGCTCCAGCTGTAAACGCATCTCTGATCCTGCTTGCTCCTGTTGTAGCGAATGAGCCGTTTGGGCTAGCTCTTCCTTTATCAATTTAGTCAATTCTTCTTGATCATTCAGTAATAGCATCACCTCTCCTGCTTGCTCCTGCTGTAAACAAATCTCCATTTCTACTTTATCCTGCTGTAAACGAATCGCTACTTCTGATTGCTCTTGTTCTAGGCATTGATTGGTTCGTGTTACCTCTTGTTCTAACACTCGAAAAAAATCTGCTTGCTCCTGTTGAAAATGCACCTCCTGTCTTGATTGCTCCTGTAGTGAGCGAATTATTGGTCTTTCTTGCTCCTGCTACAAATCCATCACTGGCATCTCTGGTTCTGCTACCATTAGCTGTAAGCACATTGACACACTGTCCTGCCTCCTCCTGCTGTAAACATGTTGCCGGTCGTGCTTCCTCCTGCTGTAAACATATCGGTGGTATTAATCGTTCCTTTTGTGAGCAGATCAGCGATTCTGCTTGCTCCTGCTGTGAGCTTATTGCCTGTCCTACTTATTTTTGCCGTTAAGTTTTCGCCTGTCTTGTTTGATCTAAAAGTCTCACTGGTTCTGATTGCTTCTGCATTAAAAGTATCGACGTGCCTTGGTCCTGCTGTAGATGCATGGCTGGTGCTTCTTGTCCCATTTGAAAACTTGTCGAAGGTCCTCCCTGCCCCTGTTGTGTATGTAGTGAAAAGATTCTGTTTGCTCTTGTAGTAATAATAATCGAGTGATTTCAGCGTAACACTTCTTTAACTGAATAATTTCTCCCTGATCCTCTTCTAATGCATTTCTTGCAATTCTTTGCGGAAAACGTAGATATACTTCTGCATTCTTTTGCTGAACCTCTCGAGTAATTCTTACAAGTCCTTGGTCTAACGTTTGAAGTGTGAGCTTAATTTCTTGCTGAAGACGTTGCGTGCTTTTCACTTGCTCCTGCTGTAGCCGTTGAGCGGAACGAGCTAGTGCTTACTTCAACCATCGAACGGATCCAAATTTCTTTTCTTAAAAACATATTATCGGTTCTGCTTGCTCTATCTGTAAGCGTTGCATGGGTATTTCTGGCTCCTTTCGTAACCGAAAAATTTCTGCATACTTCTTTTCTATCTACAACATGTTCTTTCCTCTTCTGAAACTCTTCGGTATATATTTTGTTCCCCATCTGAAGTCTAGAAATTGCTCTTCTTATCTTTTGCTGCTTGACTAAAACGAATTCTATCATTTTTTTTATATAACGAGTGAGTTATGTTCAATTCTTCCAGCTGGATTTCTTTTTTAATATTGTAAGCCAATTCCATGACACGCTCATTAACACTTTTACTATGCTCGGTGGTTTCTATTGTGGAGTAGAAATCTTTTCTTTTTTTAGCTTCATTTCTAACAATTTTAGCTAATCTAGCACATTCCATATATTTGAAATCGAGTCGCTGCCCCATAAAATCGGAATTCAGAGAGATGCTCATTGTTGCAATTAAGAACCTTAAACATTAAATAAGTTATAAATGACTATGCATACATTGGAAGGAGTTGTAAGTTCAGCACCATTGTGTAATATAAGTATAGTTTCTGGCTGATATTTATTTACGGTCACAAAATTATAGGAAATTATTCCATCATAGTTATCAATGAATATTATTTTTCAGATTTGAAACGCTCCGATTTATTTGTGGCTAGGTGAAGTGTTTTAATACTTTAACCCAACGAAGCCTAACATTTTAATTATTCTCAAGCTTTGCAATTTGATTATTACTTCATTCTGAGAAGAAACAGCGTACAGAGAATAGGGGAAGTGAAATATTCACTTCGTTAAAAAACCATTTAAACAAAATTAAGAATATTTGGTTTAATGTACATTGCTCGAAAGCGTAGGGAGACAAATAGGAATTACCATGGACCTTGATTGATTGATTGAATATTAACGTCGCACTGTTCAACTACACGAGGGCTTTTGGCGACGGACCACGTAGTTTTGAACCATGATCAAGTGACGTGGACGACACCTGAGTTGGCACCCCCTCTCCTAACTACCACACCACACCAACGGGAGGACGTTTCAGCTCTCGACAGATTTAACGTGCATCGCTGCCCTACACGGCGGGTCTTTAGTGGTACTACCATGGACCTTAGAAATTGGATTAGATGACCAATTTTTTTATTCAATACAAGCCTCTTCTACAATAAATGCAAATAAGATGCAAGACCCACTATTGTGTTTAAAGCTTTAAATAGAGAAAGGAAAATTTAGCTTTCTTTCAGTTCGTTTTTTTTCTCATCCAGTATACTCACCAACACAATATATTGCAAAATTTGTCATTTACCAAATGATTAAAAATATGCTGAAATTAGTCTATAAATATAGATAATTTTGAAAAAAAAATCACTCAATGAATTCATTTGCGGTTATTTTCAAACGAAGTACTCTTTGCATTTTACATATGGAAAAAACACAAAAGCATTACTTAAGAGCTCACTTATTTCTGTCTTCAATGCAGTCATATTCATTTAATTGCAATCTATTCAATTCACTTGAATTTAGTTAGGCGAAATACAAATATAAATTATAAGCGCAACGATACAGTATTGAACAATAATTATGTTGCGGAAACTTTAATTATCTCCACACTCTGAAGCAACACGGGGGCTTCTGGCTAAGAACCTTGTACTTTTTAACCAATCACGCCTAGATGAGGAAACGTAAGCAACCCTTTAAACTTCTACACAGTACCAATGGCAGAACATTGAGCTTCAATAGATTAAACATAAATCATCCCCTTTACACATTGGATTTTCAGAAGCAATAAATCTGGAATCTTCAGCTGAAACCTTCCGACCACGAGTTCAAGACGATGACCACTCAATACTTGTAGTTCCGCGTTAATGAGATATAATAATTCTATCATAACCAGCAAAAGAATTATAATCAGCTATTCATACAGTTTTACATAACCTCTCTTATACTGTGTTTTTATACAATACTTTTGTTTGAATTTTAATATTGATAAAATTATATTTTACTTAAAAATTTTAAACTCATTCCTTGTTTTATTTTGGAGGACACATGTCATATTATGACAAACCTTGCTGCGTTAATTGGAAAAACAATTTTTCAATCTATACAACAGAATATTTCAATCTTTTTTCAAATACTTCTGTTCCTGACAAGAATTTTAAATAGCTTTCTTTGCATATTAACATTATTTTCAACAGTTCTTATCACGAACATATTCAAAGGATAACGAAAGACGATTTCATAGAATAGCCTGATCCTGAAATTTTAATTATTCTTCAGGGTAGCTTTCCTTTTGCTCTGAATTAAAATCAGTTCCCTTAACTGTTTCGACGGAATAAATTTGAAACCTCGGTTTAATGAGGACGACACCCAAGTGGATACATTAATTACCACACTGAGTACGGACTTTAAAGCTAAATTCAACTTAACATTAAAATCTGTATCAATTTTTTTATTGAGGTATATATGTTTTTCTAACTAGAGGATATTTCATTTATTATAATGATTTTTCTTATCCATAATACTTTGATTTTCTTGTTTTAAAAGTGGAAAATTTATTAGATTCGACCGAGTTATAGCAGAAATCGAACTTTGAATAGATCTAATCATTTAATGTGTGTTTTAACAGTTACAAATTCTATTTGGTTGATTGATTGATTGAATATTAACGTCGCACTGTTCAGCTACACGAGGGCTTTTGGCGACGGACCACGTAATTTTGAACCATGGTCAAGTGACGTGGACGACACCTGAGCTGGCACCCCCCTCTCCTAACTACCACACCACACCAACGGGAGGACGTTTCAGCTCTCGACAGATTTAACGTGCATCGCTGCCCTACACGGCGGGTCTTTAGTGGTACTGGGCTCGAACCTGTGACAAAGCAAGCCACAGTCCGATACCTATACCACTCGGCTACCGCGGCCACTACAAATTCTATTTGGATGAGTGGTAAAAAAATTACATGCCACGAAATTTCTAAGTTTACCCAAATACATTTTTAAAACTTGGATTCCTTTTATAGCTTTTTTTCGCTATAAACACTTGTCGATATTTTTGAGAAGAGTTTTATGGCTTTCAGAAAATGGCCCTAGTTCCTCAAGAAAGTATTGTTATTAACCGCATTTCAGATATTTTCAAATACATCAAATTCTAATTATTCTATGGAATACATTCATAAAATAATACTAGTTTTTGCTATAGAAGCTTCAATTTCATTTCTTCTCAAAAATAAATTACAACGAAGCCCTTAGATACAAAATCCTTTCATATGCAATTACTCAAAAGTACATATCGAAGTTTGTTATACAAAAAGAAAAATAGATAAAAATTCCTCTTACCAGAATTTTTTAACCAAAAATTTTCAACACAAACTTTAATTGGTGCTATGTGGGAACTCTTTAGATCAGGTTTATTTTACCAAACATGGATTTTTTTTTTCAGGTTTAAAGTGAGTATCCAGAAATAAAATATAGTCTTGTTCTAATATGAAAGAAACAAATATCATTAATTCACAAAAAAAAAGATCATTTATAAATAAATTTCTATAAATTTCTAACAATTTCTAAGATCATTATGTAACCATGGCAGAATTTAAAATATATAAGATGATTTTAACTAATAACTCTATAAAAAATAAGTTGCCTTAATTGACTTCAAAATATAATTGTTTACAATTTTTTTTCCTTTTGTATTATATTGTTAGACAACATATCAAAATAAAATGCTTTTTTTAACGATAAAACAACGATAAACCTATTCTACACAAAATAAAATACCTGTAACACTAAAAACAGCAAACACCTTCATGTAAAAGGGATCGTTCAAATTTTAAAAGAATTATTTTTATAATTTGTGTAGAATGATCGACTGATTGTTTTAAATAAGTTCACGTGACAGGAAGGAAATATGAAATGGCACCCTAATTCTAAATTTCCATACCACACCAAGATAAGGACTTTGAGGTTCGAAACATTTACCATGCATGAGTTTCCCTACGCGTCAGTCTTTTCACTTTTGTTTGTTTTAAATTTAGATGTTTTTTTGGTAATCTGTACTCTAATTATTGCCGTTAAAAACTCCGGCCACGAGTGTTCTAGACCATGACCACTACCTTACCTCCAGTTGAACTGATTACTGTTGTTGTCGCCTGTCGGAAGGTGTCAGATCGAAGCCCACAATACATCGCGGCAGAGGATAAGATATACGCCTGATGCAACAGTACGATTTGGCACAGTTCCACCCTAATTTTTAGTTAGAACAGCCTGGAGGTGGTCAGCGGTCTCCCCTACCCCTTCCAACAACCTCACGAGAAGACTTATGGCTCGACAGCTATTTAGAGTACTCCCCTGTTAAGAAGGTACTAATATTTATAAATATCCTCGAGAATTCGAACCCATATCCTTCGACATAGTAGTCACCGTCACTAGCCTCTATGCTGGAGGGTCAGTCATGAATTCGTATAAGTATTTACTAACTCTTTTCAACATGCTTCTAAAAATGCTGACATTGAAAGATCACTTAAAATTCCGATATTCAAAAATTATATTAAGAAACTTGCGATTAAATTTTTGATTCATTACCTCTCACAAATAATATTAATGTTATTAACCTTGAAATTATGTACCACATGATAAGACCAAGAGAAATTCTCCTTGACTCTTTATAACCCCCCGTAATGTTAAATATCTTCATTTGCCGGTGGTAAATGATATGCTAAATTAGTAACTTTCTTTCTCTTAACTTTATTTTAATTATTCATTCCTAAAAGCTTAAATTCTGCTCTGCACCCACACACAGGCAAGATTTTCAATTTTAATTCCTCTAACAACTTCAGGGCAGCCAATCTTGAGCCATCTCACTTCCCCCTTTCGGCGGATAGCAAAGCAGGCAATCAGCAACTTCAGGACTCACCTTCACTTTGACTATCTGCAGGCACCACATAGCCACTCCCACTTTCGATCCACCAACCAGGATGTCCCCTTTTCACTCAGGACTGCTACTTTCGCCAGGCACCAACAAACAGAGTATGACATGGGCTGGAGGCTCGCTTCGCAATCTATACAACCAGTGACTTGATTGATTGATTGAATATTAACGTCGCACTGTTCAGCTACACGAGGGCTTTTGGCGACGGACCACGTAATTTTGAACCATGGTCAACTGACGTGGACGACACCTGAGCTGGCACCCCCCTCTCCTAACTACCACACCACACCAACGGGAGGACGTTTCAGCTCTCGACAGATTTAACGTGCATCGCTGCCCTACACGGCGGGTCTTTAGTGGTACAGGGTTCGAACCCGTGACAAAGCAAGCCACGGTCCGATACCTATACCACTCGGCTAGGCCACACCAGTGACTTGAAGCGTAGTTGTTTAACATACTTTGTAGATCTTTTAATGGTTATTCATTGCATCCGAAAAAGACATTACAGTGTATCAGATCTTTTTGCAGATGTAGGGAATATTTATGGAAATGTGTGAGAAAACCACTAAATTTAACCATCCGCCTAGTTGTCGGAGATAAAAAAAATAAGATCTCAAAGAAAAGAGATTCAATATTAACACCGCATCTTCGCAGATAAATCGTATAAGCGTAGAAATTCTTTAGCAAATATATTTCTGAGAAATAATTATTCTTCACATCGCACAAAATAAAACGAATGCTTTGATACAAACAAATAGGGCAAAGTATACAATACAATCAAACATTTATCCCACTTTTTCTAATCTCAAACTGAGGGATTAAATTTTCCTTTCACAAGTACTTTCTTTGGAGGAGTGAATTTACTTATTTTTTCCATAATTCGAAATTTGGTTTATTTATGACAATTAATGTACAGTAATTATACCCATTGTTCGTCAAGTTGCAAGTTTCGTGTATATGCTGGTTCAAGTAACTTGCTACCGTGGCATTTCAAGGGTATCACCCAATTATCCTGAGCAAGTAATTTTTAGGTAATTTTTGCAATATCTCAAAAAAGAGTGCTTATATTTAGTTGCACGTCCTTTTACTTTTATAGCGGCTTTAAACGTCTTGGTTTCAACTCTACCAACCTCTTTGCTGTATGTGAAGATATTTCCCATTTATCTTGCAACACTTGTTTTAAATGGGGTTTTGATGTCGAAGACTGGGGGTGTGCGTAACTAATTTTTAGAAAGAAAGATGCCACATTTTGACTGCGCCCTAATGTTTCACATTTTCATTTAGATTGCTTCGAAGTAAATCCAAGTGAAACATATGGTTCATTATTCTATCTATGAAAACTAAATATTCTCTCCTGATGAAGTCATACAGCCCCAAACTTGTGGAGCTCCACCCTCTTTCCCCATGCGTAACTGTCGGAACTTAAATTTTTTTCGATCCAAAACTGTACATACAATACTGTATGTACAAACCTACATACAATGAGACCGCCGTCACTGCCAAAAATATTGAATTTACATGCAGCACAAAATCTTTCTCCCAAAAGCTATTGATCTTCAATTGCCTTTTCTGCTTTTGCAAGATGAACGTATTTCTAATAACTTAACTTTTATATCCAGCTTGTCTGGGGATACTTCGCATAGTTCCAGCACTTACACTTTTGTATAGGATTTAAAGAAGTTTTTGCAGCGTGTTTAACCGCTCTTATTTAGGACCAGTCTTGATTTCTTTCAAAGTTTACTTTTTTTGTGAGGCATCCCTCGAAGTATACCTTTCTTTCCTCTTCCACATTTATTTTCTATCAATTCATTTTCTACTTGGTAATGATTCTCTTGACACAGGTGTGGCTTCTTCCAACGATTTCAAATGTTTCTCAATATAAGATTTTACTTTTTTATATAATGTGAATTCGAATTTCTTTATAGCAATACTGGTTTCCCTTACATGAATCATTTTCAGTTTAAAAGTTTAGTTTTAAGTTCATCTAATAAAGTTATAACCACATATAAATTATTGTAGAAACGTTTAAAGGTTACACAAAATTAAATTGAAACATCAATCAAGTAGAAAATATTCAATGGTAGATAAAACGGTAGTTAATAGGGGTGCGATACCATCTGCACGGAGTGTTTTCAGCGGCACGAGACACGAAATGACATGCGAACCACGAGTCCGTGGCCTTTATAACTAAGCTACCGCACCCCCGAACCATTCTTCAAAATTTTGTTTTAGTGTAAAATAATTTTAGTAACGTATTTAAAGGGGCATTTTGCATAGAATAAAAATTTCCAATTTTCTAAAAATAACCCAAATATTTGCATATTTTTGGATTAAAATATTTTAATTTCTTATAAATTTTTGTGACTTATACAAAATTGAAGATTTTATTTTGTCCATAAAATATTTTTACAAGCAAACTGCCTTTAAAAATTCAAAGTCTTGAGAAAAAATTGGGTTTGTACCAAAATTTTCAGCTTAGATTAAAGAAAATAATGATCAAATTTCTGAGTAATCCTAGGGTCCCGCGGAGCTCAGATGGGAAGGCCTTATGCACCGAGATATCTAGAAAATTGATTTACATTTAAGGGCTTATTGTCGTAAAATATTCATTTGCGATATTTTTACAAATTAAAAGAGATCTCCACATATCAAAAATATTACATCTTTAAAATAAACCTGATTCTCTTGAACTATGATGAAAATTAGATAAAAAAAAGTTTCAAATACTTGAATTTTGCAACATGCCGTGCAAATCTATAAAAATGATTTTAAGTGTTCTTGGAATTCTAATTAAAAATTAGTTTTTTTTAAAAAAAAATTCTTGCATATTCAGACGTTTAAATTTGTTAATTTTTTTAAGAATTACTTGATTTTATAACTAAATCAAATGATTTTTTTTAAAAAAAAAAGTTATTAATACACAAAAAGCAAAATAATCTTTCAAAAATAAAAAAGTTCATGGAGGTAAAAACTTAGTTACGTTAATTTTATAAAGCCAAATTTTTTAAAGCAATATTCAATGGCTCTAAAAACTATAGCCCCTAAACTGAAAATTCCAATAACACAAATCTACTCGCAATTCCATTAATACATTTCGCTATTCCTAGTGTATGTGCAGACAAACCGCATACTTATTTTTCTGAACTAAAGTTATTTGAAATAAACACACAAGAATTCATTAAAAATGTTTTAATAGTCAATTGATAATAGATTAAGAATTTGTAGAAATAAAAAAATACATTAAATAGAATTTCAGAATAAAATTCTTTTTCGTCCATGATACTTAAATTCGAAATATAGAGGACTTTATCAAGTATCACATTCTTAAAAAGCGTCCTTCTTGACCCTGTGTGTAATGTTCGGTATTTTACTATATTTTAGTGATAAACAATTAATCTTCCTTTAGTTTTTGAGCCACATCCGCTTACTACTTTTTTATCTGAAATGCTGATCCTGCTAACTCCTTTTGTAATTGTAATGATGTTTCTGCTTGCTCCTGCTGTATTCGTCGAGGGATTTCCGAGTACTGCTCCTGCAACTCAGCAATTTCTGCCTGCCCCTCTAACCCTTCAATTCTTGCATTTCTCGGCAGTAATCCTGTTGAGTTTCTTAAACATTCTGGCTCTAACAAACGAACCATGAGCTCTTGCTCCTGTTGTAGTCGTTGAACAGATCCACATTGTTCCTGTTTTAAACTTATCTCCGATTCTGCTTGCTGCTGCTTTGAACCTATCTCCGGCATTGTTTGCTCCTGCTGTAAACGTATGGCTTGTCCTGATTCTTCCTGTTGTAAACGCATGGCTGGTACTGCTTGCCCATGTTGTATGCGCATGGGTGGTACTGCTTGCCACCGTTGTAAATCTGTTGCTGGAACCGATTCTCCCTGTTGTAAACGTATGACTGGTATTGCTGGTCCCCTTTGTAAAAGTAATGAGGATTCTATTTGCTCTTGTTTTAATCGTAAAGTGATTTCTGCGTGTTTCGTCTGTAATCGAGCAATGTCTTCCTCAATCTCTATCCGTGCTCTTTCATTTATTTGTAGTAATCCTAGAGATACTTTGGCTTTCTCTTGCTGATTCTGTTTAATTTCTTTAAATGCATCTTGTAATTTTTTAATTCTGCCCTTTACATCTTGCATAAGATGTTGAGAGCTTATTACTTGATCTTTCTGTAGCAGTTTTGTGAATTGCGCTACCTCTTGCTTTAGCCATGGAACGGAACCTTCTTGCTCCTGCTGCAAACGAATCGCCGGCTCCGATTGCGCCTGCTGTAACGAAACATTTCCTGCATGTCCTTGCTCCCTCTCTGCAATTCTGGCTTTCCTCTGCTGTAGCAGTTGGATGATCCTATTGTGTTCCGTCTGCAGCTCAGTTACTTCTTCTGCATGCTCGGCCTTTTCTCTACTGGGAGCATCCAATCCTTCAATTAATTTTATATTCGGAAATTCGGACATTTTTTTTAAATTAGAACCTAAAACATTAAATAATTTGTAAATGGTCGTGCATACATTGGAAGAAGGTAAGATTAGCACCCAATTTTTTTATATTTGTATGGAATTTATTTCTGATATTTATTTAAAATTATTATTAATAAAACTATAGGAAGTCCATTCATTAACAATTATCAATGAATATTTTTAAACGGTATGCTTGACACGGGGTCATAAAACTTCTACATTTTATAAACCAACAGGACCTAACATTGTAATGATTCTAAAGTGAATCAATTTTAGTAGTACTTTGCGACAAGAAATATAGATCTTCCGTACAGAATAGGTAATCATAGGGGGGGTTACTTGTACATTTATTAAAACCCATTAAGGTATGTGACTATCTTCGGAGAACTAGTTTTAAAAAAAATTCAATTAAATTAACACTTTTTTATAGTAGTGAAAAATTTGATTCACGGTCCTGTTTTTGTATTAACTCTAAAAATTAATAATTCCGCTAGACAACTTTCGTAATGCTCTGAATTATTGTCAGTTTTCTTAATTGTTTCTACAGAATATAGTTGAAACCCTGGTTTAATAAAGATGCACATAAGTTAATAACTTAATTATCTCCCTGAGAATGGATATAAAACCCGAGTTAAATTTAACGTTCCAATTTGAATACAAGTTTTTAAACCGGCTATTTAAAATTTCATACAGGACATGGGTAGGCAACTTGTTTTAGCTCGTGAGCCACGTTGTGGGAGCGGAAGGTACCAGAGGGCCTTTTAAAATAAAGTTTTTAAAGATACTTTTTTAAATGATTACAAATTAATCCACGTAATCCTGGAAATTTAACTATGAATGGATTTCAATTCACTTATTATATATACAGTAACAATTACAAGTCCTATTTGGATGATAGGTAAAACAGTTATATGCTAAAAAATTTCTAAGTTTATCCAAATATTCTTAAAATTTGGATTTCACATATTTTACCATAAGTGTCATGTGTTGATACTTGAGGGAGAATGAATAATTTCCAGAAATTTTCACTATTTCTTAGAAAGGTACTAAACATCTCATATTTATAGTATATGAAATATCACCGTAATCTCTATAGAACTGTACATCTCAAACTTTCAATATTTGCGATCCAATATTGAATCGCAATTTTCATCACTCTCCCATTCACCAAACAATAACTATGTATTGAATTCAATAATACTATACTTTGACGTTAAACCTGCAATGCAACTTGAACCTCTTGCGTGTCGATGACGTATATAAACACCTCTTTCAGTCAAAGCATTAATTTACCTGGACGTAATATATATATATATATATATATATATATATATATATATATATATATATATACACAATTACTCCCAAAATTGAGAGGGTACACTTACTTTTAAAACGGGAATCAATGTTTAGAATGAAAAATTTATATTAAATGAGGGAAATAATAAAAACCTTTAAACATAGATGCGTTTATTAGATCATAATTCATTATTTTGAATGATAAAACAAAATATTTCTTAGTTTAAACATACATATAATAACTTAAAGAAAATTAACAGAAATTAATAGCCACAAAATTGAGAGTACATGCATCTATTTTCCTGCATAAATCATGAATAATAAAGAGTTAATATTTAGTAGCATAACCTTTTGCTGATATGACAGCTTCCAATCGCCGAGGCATCGATTCCACAAGATGTCTAGTGGTCTCCGGAGCAATATTCAGCCATTCTTCTTGCAATACCGATTTCAATTGTTCCTTGCTTGTAATTTTGATGTGTTTTTGCACAGCTCTCTGAAGGTGGGACCACAGATGATCGATAACATTTAAGTCGAGAGACTGTGGAAGTGTATTAAGTTGATTCCGACAATGGTAAAGCAGCCATTCTTCTACAACAAACGCAGTGTGCTTGGGGTCATTGTCTTGCTGGAATATGAAATTTGACCCCAGTCCCAATTTATCAGCACTTTCTTTCAAATTATTTTGCTGAATATTAAGATAAGCCATCTTGTGCATGATTCCATCAATGAATACTAGCTTTCCCACCCCCGACGCAGCCATACACCCCCAAACCATCACCGACCCACCTCCGTGCTTCACAGTAGGAATTGTGTGTTTTGGGTGGTGTGAGGTATTTGGTTTACGCGACACCATACGACGACCGTCACTGCCGAAGATGTTGAACTTACTTTCATTACTGAAAATGACTTCGTTCGAAAACTGTTGAGGCTTTAAAATGTGTCCTTTAGCGAATTTCAATCGCTTGACTATTCCTCTTACCATTTAAGGGCTTTTTTCGAGCTACTCTACCATTATAGCCAGCCTTTCTTAGGACCCTTCGTACCGTTTCTGCAGAAACCGATCGACCTAAGGTATTAGAGGTACTGGCTGCAATTTTAGGAGCACTAATTTTAGGATCAATCTTCACTTGATGTATAACTCTTCGCTCGGTTATGGAGTTCATAATTTTCTTTCTCCCTCTTCCTTCGTTATTTTCCAGCATACTAGTCTTCTTAAATTTTTGCAGGATTTTTTGGATGCAGTTAACACTTCGTCCAACTAGTTTAGCAATATTCAGCTGGGGTTTACCTTCATTTGACAGTTTAATAACAAGTTCTCTCTTCGATCGTCGTTTCCTTCCGATTCTCCATTTTAATCAAGACATCAAATCACAAACATAAATTTGTTATCAGATAGCCTTTGAAAGCCTTCCTTTATTATAGATCTATTATTAAATTTATATTTAAAAAAATTACTGGTAGTTTTGCATAGTGATTAAAGAAGTGTGTACCCTCAATTTTGTGACATTAAAATAGTGTAGTTTTTCTTTCAAACCTTCATATTTTTGTTTCTCAACCAATTTCCATGTCTTACATTTAATGTTATTTGGAAGAGTAATATATGCATTTTGAATGTACAAAAGTGCTTTAACATAGCGTATGAATTTCTACACCTGGTGATCCGATGGTGAATTCGAAATTAAGTGTACTCTCAATTTTGGGAGTCACTGTATATATGCATTTCTGAAGTACGATTTTTTCTGTAATTACTGCTATCCATAAAATTATTCTGAAGTCTTTCGAAGGCAATAAAATGACCTTGACACTGTTTGCGAAGGATTTGATATTTCAGCAGAGGATTTGTTAATTCCGTTTTTCTAACCACCACCCCTCAATAATACACCTCATACGCTCGCCTGCGTGTTAAACGGTAACATTTGATAGTCAATCCCGTAATATTTAATCGCCATTTAACGGATCAATTATAAACCGAAAAAGTTATTAAGATAAGGGTTAATTTTTTTTTTTAATTTTATATGTGATAAGCTCATGGAGTCACTTGGTAATTATTAAACTTGTTTTCAACTTAGATTTATTAAATTAATTATCAAATAAAAATACACCAGTGCTGGTATATTTATTAGTACTGATATATTTTTAATTGTAAATGTGTATTTTATTACCTCAGAATGCAAATTGTTTACTTTCAATAAATTAATAATGTTCGTACTCAACCTTTCAATATGCTTGCGCCCCCCTCACAGGGTTTTAACGCTACCCCAGGGGGCACACCCAACAGTTAGAGAAACAGTGAGTTTCAACTTTATTGCTGCTCTAAAATAAAAAAGACGTTGACTTTTTAGTTTATGGTTTATTGTAATTATCTAGAAATATGAAAATTTAATACTATATCAAAGACAAATCTCAAAGTCTTAATATAAAAGGTGATACACAAAGCCTTTAAAACATTCTAAATCATTCATTTATATACAATGAGGGCTGCATTTTAAATGTATGGGTAAAAACCTAGGAGAATCCACACCCTTGTCGCCGAACCGGAAAAAGAGCCAAGCCAGAACGAGATGGAGCAGAGTGAGTGAATATTAACGTCGCACTGTCCAGCTACACGAAGGTTTTCGGAGACGGACCACGTAATTTTGATCCATATTCAAGTGATGGGGACGACACCCGAGTGGACACCCCCACTCCTAACTATCACATGACACGTTTGAGCTCTCGACAGACTTAACGTGCATCGCTGCCCTACGGCGGATCTTTAGTGGTACTGGGCTCGAACTCGTGACAAGGCCAGCCACGATCCGATACCTTGACCACTCGGCTACCACGGCCACGGGTCTTTAGTGGCACCAAGACTCGAGGCTCGATACACCAGCCATGAATTCAGAGAGAGAGAGGACCCTAATTACTTGGCTACAGTGGTTATTTTTTAATATTGCATGTTGGGTCAAGTCAAGGGTTATTAAAGATGCAGTTCACAATTTTTAACTCCATCTCCAGAAAAGTGAGTGAAATCTGAAATGGCACTCCACTATCCATACTTACATACCACTAGAGACGCCTTAAGGCCTGGGCCAACTGAGCCCGGGCCCAGAGCCTCAACTGCAATTGGATCCTCGTTTCGTTCTCAAATCAGCCTTTATAAGAACATAACTCTGATAATTTCAACGGTAAAATGTTATTTCCTGTTGCATCCTCGAATTGTATTCGCCCCAGGATTTTCTCCTCTATATTGGGGTGGAACCGAGCAAAATCGTACTGTCACCTACATGGTGCTCAAAGCTACAGCTAATGACAGTGGTAAAAATTCTGTCCTTTAGCCGCAATTGATTTCGTGGGCCTCGATCTGACTTCGTCAAGCAGATGGCACTAGTCACAACATCATCATTGTTAAAAGGTGGCAATCGATTGAGCTGGTTTGTGAAGTTGTAGGTCATGCACGTTTGTTTCGGGTTATTTGTCTTATTTGACAACTTATGCTCTATATACTGTATTCTTTGAAAGGTCATAGCTGTAGCCTCAATTTGTGTAAAGGTCCATGGCCTACTTTGAGTAGACGCCTAGAGCATCGAGAAATCATAATATATCCTTGAATACTACACCAATAATAGGAATTTAAGCACATTTAGCACACTTCACTATATACTTTCGCCTTCGGTTTTATTAAATTTTGTTTTTTTAAAACATCAGTACTCGAATTATACAATAGAAATAACGCAAGCCATTGTGGACGTAGTAGCCAAGCGATTAAGATATCGGACTCGTAGCCATCGTATTATGGTTTCGATCCTACAACCGCTGAAAACCGAACGTCCAAAGATTCCCGATACCCGTCAAATCTGTTGAGAGCTCAAACGCCCTCTCATTGGTGTGTAAGTTAATTGAAGAGGTGTTACCTCAGGTGTCGTCCTCGTCACTTGACCATGATTAAAAGTCCTCGTATAACTGAGTGAGGGAGTATTAACGTCGCACTTTATAGCTACATGAGGGCTTTTGTCAAAAGACCTCGTAATTTTGAACCATGGACGACATCTCTCTAACTCCCACACCACACCAACGGGCGGACATTTGATCTCTCAAAAGATTTAACGTGAATCGGGTCTTTAGTTGCACTGGGCTCGATCTCGTGACATACCAGCCATGGTCCGATACATTTACCACTAGGCTACCACAGTCACCTCGTGTAGTTGAATAAGGCAACGTGTTAATATTCACTCAACACAAGAGTTACTGTAGAAGGACTTCGCAAATTTAATCCATTGTCAAGTGATAGGTGTTGAAATATAAAATGGCATCCACTCTCTAAACTTCCATACCACACCAAGGTAAGGACTTTGGTGTTCGAAACACCATGCATCAATTCCTTGCGTACATACAAACAAACTACAAACTTATTTTATGGACTAACGTTATTTGAAATGAGCACACAAAAATTAATTAAAAAATTTAATAATCTACTGATAATAGATTAAAAATTTGCAGAAATATATAATCTAGAATAATCTCGGAATAAAAAAATTTTTCGTCTATGATTGTTAAATTTGAAATATAAAGGACTTTATCATATCTCACTTTTAAAGAGTGTCCTTGTTGACCCTGTGATGTCTGATATTTTACTATATTTTAGAGTTAATTGATTTCTCTTCCTGTAGCCTTTAGCTACATCTATTTACTCATGGTATAAGGGAAACGCTGATCCTTCTTGTTTCTTTTGCAATTGTAGTCAAGATATTGCTTGCTTACTTAATTGTAACCCAGTAATTTCTCCTGACTCCACTAGTCATTCAGTTCTCTTTCATTTCTCGGCAGTAATCCTAGTAATACTCTTGCTGAACCTGTTGATCATATTCTTAAACATTCTGGCTCTAACAAACGAACCATGAGCTCTACTTCTTGCTGAGAGTGTTGAGCTCTTTCTACTTGGTCCTGTTGTAGCCATTGAGTATATCCATCTTGCTTCTTCTTTAAACTTATCTCCGCTTCTATGTGCTCCTGCTTTAAACTTATCTCCGCTTCTATGTGCTCCTGCTTTAAACTTATCTCCGCTTCTATGTGCTCCTGCTTTAAACTTATCTCCGCTTCTATGTGCTCCTGCTTTAAACTTATCTCCGCTTCTATGTGCTCCTGCTTTAAACTTATCTCCGCTTCTATGTGCTCCTGCTTTAAACTTATCTCCGCTTCTATGTGCTCCTGCTTTAAACTTATCTCCGCTTCTATGTGCTCCTGCTTTAAACTTATCTCCGCTTCTATGTGCTCCTGCTTTAAACTTATCTCCGCTTCTATGTGCTCCTGCTTTAAACTTATCTCCGCTTCTATGTGCTCCTGCTTTAAACTTATCTCCGCTTCTATGTGCTCCTGCTTTAAGCTTATCTCCGCTTCTATGTGCTCCTGCTTTAAGCTTATCTCCCTTCTATGTGCTCCTGCTTTAAGCTTATCTCCGCTTCTATGTGCTCCTGCTTTAAACTTATCTCCGCTTCTATGTGCTCCTGCTTTAAACTTATCTCCGCTTCTATGTGCTCCTGCTTTAAACTTATCTCCGCTTCTATGTGCTCCTGCTTTAAACTTATCTCCGCTTCTATTTTCTCCTGCTTTAAACTTATCTCCGCTTCTATATTCTCCTGCTTTAAACTTATCTCCGCTTCTATATTCTCCTGCTTTAAACTTATCTCCGCTTAAACTATATTCTCCTGCTTTAAACTTATCTCCGCTTCTATATTCTCCTGCTTTAAACTTATCTCCGCTTCTATATTCTCCTGCTTTAAACTTATCTCCGCTTCTATGTGCTCCTGCTTTAAACTTATCTCCGCTTCTATGTGCTCCTGCTTTAAACTTATCTCCTTCTATATTCTCCTGCTTTAAACATATTGCTGGTCCTGATTTTCCCTGTTGTAAACGCATGGGTTGTACAAATTCTCCCTGATGTAAGTGTGTGGCTGGTCCTGATTCTTCCTGATGTAAGTGTGTGGCTGGTCATAATTCCTCCTGATGTAAGTGTGTGGCTGGTCCTGATTCTTCCTGATGTAAGTGTGTGGCTGGTCCTGATTCTCCCTGATGTAAGTGTGTGGTTGGTCCAGATTCTTCCTGATGTAAGTGTGTGGCTGGTCTGATTCTTCCTGATGTAAGTGTGTGGCTGGTCCAGATTCTTCCTGATGTAAGTGTGTGGTTGGTCCCGATTCTTCCTGATGTAAGTTTGTGGCTGGTCCTGATTCTCCCTGATGTAAGTGTGTGGCTGGTCCTGATTCTTCCTGATGTAAGTGTGTGGTTGGTCCCGATTCTTCCAGATGTAAGTGTGTGGCTGGTCCTGATTCTCCCTGATGTAAGTGTGTGGCTGGTCCTGATTCTCCCTGATGTAAGTGTGTGGCTGGTCCTGATTCTTCCTGATGTAAGTGTGTGGCTGGTCCTGATTCTTCCTGATGTAAGTGTGTGGCTGGTCCTGATTCTTCCTGATGTAAGTGTGTGGCTGGTCCTGATTCTTCCTGATGTAAGTGTGTGGCTGGTCCCGATTCTTCCTGATGTAAGTGTGTGGCTGGTCCCGATTCTCCCTGATGTAAGTGTGTGGCTGGTCCTGATTCTACCTGATGTAAGTGTGTGGCTAGTCCTGATTCCTCCCTGATGTGTGTGGCTGGTCCTGATTCCTCCTGATGTAAGTGTGTGGCTGGTCCCGATTCCTCCTGATGTAAGTGTGTGGTTGGTCCCGATTCTTCCTTATGTAAGTGTGTGGTTGGTCCTGATTCTTCCTTATGTAAGTGTGTGGTTGGTCCCGATTCTTCCTTATGTAAGTGTGTGGTTGGTCCCGATTCTTCCTTATGTAAGTGTGTGGTTGGTCCCGATTCTTCCTTATGTAAGTGTGTGGCTGGTACTGATTCTCCCTGTTGTAAATGGGGGGCTCGTATTGATTCTCCCTGATGTAAATGTGGGGCTCGTACTAATTCTCCCTGTTGTAAATGTGGGGCTCGTATTGATTCTCCCTGTTGTAAATGTGGGGCTCGTATTGATTCTCCCTGTTGTAAATGGGGGCTCGTATTGATTCTCCCTGTTGTAAATGGGGGGCTCGTATTGATTCTCCCTGATGTAAATGTGGGGCTCGTACTAATTCTCCCTGTTGTAAGCGTTTGTCTGTTTCTGTTCGTTTCCAATTTAAAAGGATGGCTGG
The DNA here is from genome assembly GCA_019973935.1 of Trichonephila clavipes. Taxonomy (NCBI): domain Eukaryota; kingdom Metazoa; phylum Arthropoda; class Arachnida; order Araneae; family Nephilidae; genus Trichonephila; species Trichonephila clavipes. The sequence goes on from BMAU01021380.1 coordinate 276,441, forward strand.
TACAGTTTGTTTCCAATTGAAACGGTTGTTTGGTACCGCTTGTCCTCGTTTACAATTAGAATGAGCAGTAAGCGTTGCTTGCGAGAAAACGCTGCTTGCCCCGTTGTAAACGTGGTGAGGATTCTTTTTGTTCTTGTTCAAATAGTGGAGGGATTTCTGCGTGCTTCCTTTGTCATCGAGTAATGTCTTTTTCCACCTCTATCCGTACTCTCATTTCTCTGTAGTAATCCTAGAGATACTTTGACGTTCTCTTACTGATTCTGTTTAATTTCTTTCAATGCATCTTGTAATTTTTTAATTCTGCCCTTCACTTCTTGCAGAAAACGTTGAGAGCTTATTATTTGATCTTTTTGTATCCGTTTGAAGGATTATTCTAGCTTTTGAATTAACCATGGAACATATCCTTCTTTCTTTTGCTGTAAAAGAATCGCCGGCTCTGTTTGTACCTGTTGTAAACGAAAGGTTTCTGCATGTCTACGTGCTCCATCTCTGAAATTCTTGCTTTCCTCTGCTGCCGCAGTATGAGGATCTTTTTGTAGGCCATCTGCAACCTGGAAATTTTTTCCCTTGTTTCTTGTAGCATCTGCCAAACTGTTTCTGCTGTCTTATGAAGTAACCATCGCTTACATTTAAGTTCTTTCAGCTCAATTTGTTCGTTTTTACGGCACGCAATTTCTATGTTACGCTCATTTACTTCTTCCGCATGCCCGTTCCCTTCTCTACTGGGGGTATCAAAACCCTCAATTAATTTTATATTCGGAGATTAGGACATTTTTTTTCAAATTAGAACCTAAAACATTGAATTTGTGAATGGCTATGCATACATATGAAGGAGTTGTAAGATTAACACCCAATTTTTATATTTATATATAATTTCTGGCTGAGCTTTTTTTTTTAAATTAATAACTCGAGGAAGTCCATTCATTAATATTATTGATTAATATTTTTTAACGGTATGCTTTGCAAGGGGCCATGGAACTTCAACATTTTAAACTAACTGGATCTAACATTGTAATGATTCTCATAGATAACAGTAAGAGTAATGATTTATTGCGACAAGTAAATCCTCTATACAGAATAGGAATTAACAGGGTTACTTGTACATTGATTTAAACCCATTAAAGCGAAATTAAAGGTATTTGGGATTAATAAAAATTGCTGAAAAGCAATGCGAGGGTTACAGAATCTTTTTTCTCAAATAGAATGCATTATAGCAACTAATCTTTTGCAATCATAGTCAGTCTCTAACCACAAGAACCATTCATGGGTGGCTCTATCTAGTGGTCGCTCTCATTGCGAAATTTTTGAAGCTTGAATTTATTTAATCCAAGCTAATTTGGATGCTAAATATTGCTGTGTGTGATTTAATTTTGCCGAGAGTACCAGAATCAAATTGATATTCAATGTGATTTTTTGCAGGCCACAATCATACGTCATGCGTGTTTACGATTTCTGCATCCAGAAAATCTTTCCACTCCAGCTGGATCGAACTCACAATCCTGGGCTTAAGAGCAGGTCAAGATGCTCTAAGCCGCCGAACCGACTTTTTTGGAATTGAGAGCACATCGCCAATTCTTATACTCAACTACTGTGCGTCTCACTTCTAATAAATACAACCAAGATCTAAAATCCACTGTTGTATGAGCTGGATTTAAAACAGCAAGAGCAACTAGGTTTCTATCACGGTTCCATCCACGTGTTCATGAACATGACCCTTCGATTACCACGGTGACGCCTAAAGGGGACGTATTAATTCTTTGATATCTCGCAAAAGAATCAAAATCTGCAATTCGTACTGTACTACGCAGCCTGTCATAGTACTTCTGTTTGTATATGTGTATAATTTTATAAAATTATATTAATAAAATAAAGGCCCAGTGGGGTCCAGTGATAGCGTATCGCTCTTTTACGCCACAGGTCCGGGTTCTATTCCTGAGCTAGGCAAAGTCGACTTGACTTTTCATCCCTTATGCAGTGGGTCAATAAATGAGTACCAAGCTTACTTGGGGACTTAAGCACTGGGGGTATCGCTTTAGACTGACCACTTGATCGAGACATCTGCTGCTGCACCTCAGCGCCCAATAATCACATACTAGGATGGGCACAGTAGGCCTTGGCCCTCATGGGCTGTTTCGCCACTGAGTTTGAGTACATTAATAAAATTCATTCCTTTTATTAGTTTGCCTTTTTAAATACATGTTATTTGACATTTTTATGACAAACGGTTCTGCGCTAATAGGAAAAAAAGAGCATTTAAATGTTATTCGAATACTTTTGTCTATAGACAAGAATTTTAAACAGGTTTTTTAATACGTATTTTTTTTTCTATTTTGAGTATTTCGTATCCGGAACACATTTAAAGAATAACCAAAAACTTTAATAGAATAAGAGTATCCTAAATGAACTCTAAATTTAAAAACTCTGCTAGACAACTTCCGTAATGCTCTGAATTATTGTCAGTTTTCTAAATTATTTCTACAGAATATAGTTGAAACCTCGGTTTAAAAAAGATACCTAAGATAAAACTTTAATTATCACCTTGAGTACGGATATTATAAAGCCGAGTTAAATTTAACTTTCCGATTTGAATAAGTATTTTTTAAATGGTTCATTTAGAATTCCGCGTGTTGATAATTGCAGGAGAATGAATGGTTTTCAGAAAATGTCTCTGAAACTTAATTATATGTACTAAAATATCTCAAATTTAAAGTGTATGAGAATCACCGTAATCTCTATAGTATAATACTTCTCAAACTTTCAATAATGGCGAACCAATATTGAATTGCTATTTTCATCGCTCTCCCTTCCTCCATACCATAACTATGTAAATTCAACAATACTATGCTTTGACCTTATACCTAGAACGCGACTTTAGCCTCTTAAGTGCCACCGACGTATATATACGTCCGGGGAAATTAACGCTTTGGCTGAACGAGACGTTAATATAAGTCTTTCCCAAGTACGATCTTCTCTGTAATAACTGCTATCCATAAAATTATTCCAACGACTTTCGAATACAATAGAATGACCTTGACATTGTTTGCGAAGGATTTGCTTATTTCAGTAGAGAACTTTTGTTTATTTATTCCGCATGCGTTTCTAACCCCCCTCAATAATGCGCCTCATACGTGTTAAAAGGTAGCATTTGTGAGTGCATCGCGTGATATTTAATCGCCCTTTAAGGGATGAATTATAAACGGAAAAAATTATGAAGTGTTAACTTTTGTTTCTTAATTTTATATATGACAAGCCCATGGGGTCACTGATAATGACTAAAGTTATTCTTAACTCAATATTGTTAAATTTATTATGAAATACATTGCGTAGTTTTGATATATTAATAAGGGTAAATGTGTATTTTAGTACGCGAGAATGTATTTTACTTGTTTACTAAATTATTAATTTAGTAAACAATTTTTTTTGTTTTCAACTTTTCAATATGCTTTCGTTCTCCTCCGCAGGGTTATAATGCTGCCTCAGGGGGGCACACTCCACAGTTAGAGAAACAGTGCTATATGAGCTTCAATTTTACTGCTGCTATAATATAAATTTGACGTGAACTATTTAGTTTCAGGTTTAGTGAACTATTTAGTTTCAGGTTTAGTGTAATTATCTAAAAATAAATGAAAATGTGAGAATTCTATCAAAGACAAATCCCAAAGTGTCTATTAATATAAAAATTGATACACAAAGCCTTCAAAACAATATGTCATTAATTCATATACGACCAGGGCTGCGTTTTAAGTATTCGGTACAATTTTTAACTAGTAATCACATAATGAACAATCTACCCCCTCCCCTTTATACTGTCTTATAAAAATTATAAATAAGTTTTGATTCATTTTTACCTTTTCATTATGTAGTTTGACAACACTATATATAAATATAAAGCTTATTTCATGATAAAGAAAATAAAAAAACACATTCTAGACACACACAAAAAAAATTACCTGTATTGCTACAGACGTCCTGTAAAAGTAATCGTTTCAGTTTTCCCAGAATTAGTTTTATAATTTGTGTAGAATGATTTATTGATTGTTCACAGGAATGTTGCGGAAATGAGAATTATATGCAAGTAGAACTATGAAGCAATACGAGGGCTACCGCCGACGAACCTCGACATTCTAACCCAAGGTCAAGTGACAAAAGCGACACTTACGCTGGTATCCCCCTCTCCCAAGCACCTCCAATCTGTTGGAAAGACTTTGATCTTAACAGATTTAAATTCAATTACCTCTGTACTCGGTGGGTCTTTACTGGCGAGTGAGTGAATATTAATGTCGCACTGTTCAGCTACATAAGGGCTTTTGGAGACGGACCACGTAATTTTGAACCATGGTCAAGTGACGTGGACGACATCTGGATGGGCACCCCACTCCTAACTATCACATCACACATTTGAGCTCTCGACAAGTTTAATGTGCATCGCTGCCCTACACGGTGGGTTTTTAATGTACTGAACTCGAACTCTTGACAAGGCCAGCCACGATCTGATACCTTGACCACTCGGCTATCGCGGCCACGTATCTTTCGTGGTACCAGGACCCGAGGCTCGATACACCTTCCATAAATTCAAGACCATAACCACTAGGCTATCACGGCCATTTGTTAATATTTCATGTTGCATCAAGTCAAGGATTATTGGAATGGAGTTCACAATTTTAAACTCCATCTCCAGAAAAATGAGTGAAAGCTGAAATGGCCTTCCACTCTCAAGACTTCCATGCCATTAGGGAGGTCAAAAGGCATGAGCCAAATGGGCCCGTGCTCAGGGCCTCAGCCACAATGGGGGCTACGAATCATTGCGTACTCACCCTTAACAAGATGATAAATCTAATAATCTAGCGGTCAAATGTTATTTCCGGTTATATTCTCCGAAAAACTGGGAACTTCAGATGATGGGTCGACAGGATGCATGTGATGACCACTGCCCATTTTTAGGCATATACCTACCACCACACATCATCATTACTCATTGTCAAAAGGCGGCAATCTGTCGAGCCGGTTTGGGCGGTTGTAAGTAATGCACATTTGTTTCGCGTTTTTATTTGTACGAGTATTTGACAACGTATGCTACGTACTGTCTCCTTTTCAGGGTCATAAGGGGGACTTAAATACGTGTAAGGGCCCAGGGCCTCAACAAATCTTAAGACGTTCCTGCATACCTCACCAATGTAAGGACTTTACGGTTAGATACATTTAGCTCACTTTAACTCTTGTAGACTTTCACCTACTATTATTTTTTGAACTTTAGCATTTTATTGTTCTTAGGGGCATTTGGACTCGAATCGTAAAATGGAAATAACGCAAGCTACTGTGTCCGTGGTAGCCATGCGGTCAAGGTATCGGACTCGTAGCCGTTGTATCATGAGTTCCACCCTACTACTGCATTAAGCTAACCGCTCAGAGAGGGCCGATTCATGTTAAATATGTTGAGGCTCAAACGTCTTCCCGTTCATGTTGTGTGAAGGCTAGGACAGTGGGGGTGCCAGCTCAGGTGGATGTCGTCCTCGTCACTTGACCATTGTTCAAAAGTATGAGGATCTTCACAAATAGCCCTCGAGTAGCTGTATAGTGAGTTGTTAATACTCCTTCACTCACTCACTCAACGCATGCCACTAGTTTATAGCCATGACAACTAAGCTCCCAGGATAGCTGATTTCACCAAAAACTTTTCTCATCGGGACTTTTGTTACGAAGGGAATGCGAGTTTATTAACGCCGCACTATAGAGCAATTCAATGGCTATAGGTGATTGACCTTGTCCGTTTGACGGTTAAATGACGAGTACAACACCTGAGTTGGCTACTCTCTGAACTATCAAACCATGCGGACGAAAGGACTTCAGCCACGAAAGATTTAACATCATTAGCATCTCTACGCGGTGGGTCTTCAGTAGCGCTAGGTTCAAATTCATGACAAGCTGGCCGCGAGTTCGAGGCCATAACCTCAAGGATACCGTGGCCACCTTTTGTTAAGGAAAGAAATAGATAAACGAAAGCCCGTTTGATGAATAACTACTTAGCAGTTCTATAACATACGACCCGACATTCAATCGTAATTTTCATCGCCCATGCAATAACAATGTATCGAATCCAATAATATATACTTCGACAATAAAGCTACAATATGGCTTCCCTCTTAAGTGTCATCGGCGTATAAAAATGTCTCACTCAGCCGAAGCGTTAATTGTCCTGGACGTATATATACGTCTTTTCAAAGTACGATCTTCTCTCTAAGCAGTGTTATCCATAAAATTATTCCGAAGGTTTTGGAATGCAATGAAATGACCTTGACAATGTTTTCAAAGTATTTACTAATTTCACAGAGAAGTTTTTACTAATTTATTCTTTTGTCACCCTCCCCCATCAAATACATCCATATGCGTGCCTACGTGGAAAGCGGTGACATTGAGGAGAGAATCAAGTAACTTTTAATCGACAGTTCAGGGATTAATTATATTAATTATTGTTAAATTATCAGGAAAAGTGTTGATTTTTGTAAAACTTTTATACATGACTAGCCCATTAGCCCATGACCCCCCACACTGGTAATTATCACAATTGTTTCTAACTTAGAATTGTTAAATTAATTAAAAAATACATTGTGCAGTACTGATACATTTATAAGTGTATTATATCAGTGTGAATGTGTATTTCCTTGGTTCAGTCCTAGGAGAGCCCACACCCTTGGCACGAATTATTTTGGTTGGCGATAATTGCGCCATCATAGTAACCCTAACTATTTCTGTAATTTGCATATAATTGTTTCAAACATAAATAATGCATTAAAAAAGGCGACATAGTTTAAAGTATAGCTGCATATGAAATGTAGAAATGGCTTTAAGAAATGTTGCTAAGATTCCAAGAGCAAAACAAAATTTTCCTAAAATCAGTTAAAAATTAAAAATTAATACATCCTCTCATCCTATATAGTTTTAGTGACGCTGACTGCCTTGCCGTAAGGTCTGGGTTCGAATCCCGGGTAAGACATGGATGTTATTATAATCCTTTTCTTCTCTGTGATATGTGCTTCACGCCCCTGTGTGATACTTTGTGGTGCTAGGGATTATAAATGTTCTCAATAGAAAAAAATTAATATAGCTGATTTTTTTAAAAAAATTGAATGGACAGAAATATTTTATTACCGTTGCTCTTAGAAGAAACACGAAGGCCACAGAGGGGGACAAACTCTCGTAAGGCATAGTATTCTATAATTTCTGCACTGTGCCAATTAAGAATTTTGATCCTCTACCGGTATAACATCCATCTGCCCCCCATACAATGAAATGACTGGAGAAGGGAATGTAATAACGGGATACCGAATACTGGTATTTTGAGACATTTGTACAATTTTGTAATAGGCGTTAACTAGGCGTTTTACTTTAGGCATCTGGACTGTACAACAGTCCTCAATCCCATATCAGGATAAGTCTTTGATGTTGGGCATGACAAAAGTAGTGGTTTGCAGTCTGCTGAGTGGCATGACGGCGATTGGTCGAACGATGGGATCCGGGAGGCGTGTCTATGGTTCTTCATCTGGGCGAAAAAGTTCTTAAGAGTTTTTTGGCTTGGGTGAGAGCTTAGAGGCTGCTCTCTGATTGTTTGCTGGGTGAAGTGAGCTATTTTGTAATACCGGTATTCACAAGCTTAAATACCGGTTTTTCGGTATTTACTAGAATTTTTTAAAATTATCTCCACTAGATGTCCAGGGATCGCCAACCTAGCAAAATAGTATACGTTTTTGTTTTTGTCTCCCTAACGGGCGAGAAATTAATTAGATTTTCAATATAAAGTAGTATCGTACAATTAAGGGAAGTGATAAAATATGTGAATTATCCAAGAAGACGAGCCAAATGTATTCAATTACAGTTCAGAGCGATACTGCACACGTACAGGATTCGTATAGCCTGATATTCCTATCTGTGAAAACAAGGATGTAGTTGTGAAGAAAATGCGTATATATATGTTTCGATATTTTTTAAATTAAGGAGTTGTTATTCACATTGTATTTACATATCATCATGATTTTATAAATGAAAATTAAAAAGAAGAAAAGAGACAAACCAATTCAAATCTGATCAAGTTCGTAGTAATTGTTCTTAAAATGTGTTTCACCTACAAACCTATCCACATTCAGAAGAATTCGGTACTGTTATCGAAGATGACGATGACATTAATTTTGATAGCGAAAATGAATTGTCTCTTGAACCAAAATTAGAATTAGCGATAACTAAAAATATTTAAAAAAACCCAAATACCATAATGAAATCAGCTATAGCCAAAACCATCCGACGAGAGATTTACAGGTAAATATTTGGAAAAAGTATATCGCGTATTGCTAACAATACCACCAACTAGCGTAGAGGCCCATAAGAGCGTTTTTGACAGCTGGTAATTTTTGCACAAAATTACTTTCCAGGCCAAATGACAGTACAATTGATGCATTATATATTTTAAGATCACATTTCAAAAATTTGTATTAATACCACAGACTCAATAATGGTATTACACTTCTTTGTGATATAGATAAATAAGATATTCCTTTACTTTTTGGTTTCCTTTACTTTTATATACTCTTATAATTTAAAAATTACAAGTTCATTTTTGTGATATTTACACTCTCTAATAAAACTGGCAAATAAAACAAAGAAACACCTGCATTTTCTTTCTTTTCTTAAAACTTCTACTACCGGTATTAAAACCAGTATCCCGGTATTAAGATCTAAAAAATACCGAGTACCGATATTAAAATTTTGGTCCGATATTGCAATCCCTAGACTGGAGGGAGTGAGTGAATATTAACATCGTGCTATTCAGCAATACAAGTGCTTCCCATAGTGGTCATTACGGACCCCCCAGGGATATCCCGATATTATTCAGGGGATCTGTGAAAAAAAATTTACTTGGGGCCCCCAAACAATCTCAAGGGATCCACGCAAGGTTTAATATAAAATTTTAAAAAATTGATCCATTTTTATAAGTATGGAAATTTAAATGAATAACAATAATCCATTTAGATATTCACGACTGGGTGTTGAACCCTTTTGCCGTCACTTGACCATGGTTCAAAATTACGTGGTCCGTCGCCAAAAGCCCTCGTGTAGCTGAACAGTGCGACGTTAATATTCAACCAATCAATCAATGAACCCTTTTGCGCGTGAAATAACTCAGATCCGCAAAACAGATGAATCCATTCTAATACAGGAGCATCTTATTGAAATATCCACAAATCAGGAATCCGCACATTCTGGTTACAAAAAACAGATTCCAATTTTATATTATGTATTATGGATTATTATGAAGAAGCTGTTAACTATATACTTTCTCGTCTTCCAATTTGGTAGAATATGAATTCAGTGTTGTAAGAAAACCTCATCACACGCAAAAAAAAGAGACCGACCAAAACCTAGTTCTCGTGAAGATTTGCGGATGCTACTCACAAACTTTGAGATGGACAAAAATACATCCATAATATCTCATTAAGTTCGTCCAACTCATTTTTTTATTTTAATTTAAACAAAAATTTTAATTTTAATAAGTAATTCTTCAACAAAATGTTTTTTTTTTAATTTGTAGTTTTTATACTATGCATTTATGTATCTTCTTCAATTTCGGAAAGTTTTGACTTTAGAAAGGGGTCCGTGGGCAAATTTTGACTATTCAAAGGGGTCCATGGGTTAAAAGTGCTTAGGAACCACTGAACTACACGAAAGCTTTTGGTGACGGAACTCGTAATTTGTTTAACCATGGTCAATGAAATGACTGCAAACTTAACGAATGTTATTTTTGCCTGAAAATATATTAAAGAAATAATCTTTTTTTTAAAATGATGCTGAGTGAGTACTTCCTTGGTCAATTTTTCAATTCGAAATTCATTCACAATTCTGCTGAACAAATTCAAAGGAAACATATTTCATCAAATGCGTTCCTAAAAGTGTGGGAAAAATTAAGCATTCAGAGATAAATAATTTCTGTAATCTGTTAGATTTATTTTTTTCCCCATTATATATATAAAAATTAACTACAATTTTTTTTAATTATCTAATAAAACGTCTTCTTTTTTACAATTCTTACCTTATATTGAATCCAATTGAGTGGAAATATATGGCACATTTTTACAAGTTTAATGGACAGTGGTATTCACAAGGGAAAGAGGTACAAACCCTCTCATAGACAAAAATATTTTTGATTTTTAGCTCTAGATTAACCTTTCGTCTATGGAAAGTTGCACAAATATAAGAAACCACAGTATATATAATTGAAATAAATTAATGCTTCGTGGGCGACCCGGTGCTATTTGATTCATAGACCGGTACGCCCCGGGGATTGGGGACCACTGCCCTACAGGTTATATATGGACATAGTTTAAATACAAACCTTTGGTAGTTAAATGAGGAATAAACAAATTACTTAGAATTAAACTAGAAACGTGGTTTTGTTCAGATATATTTTTTTTTCCAATCTATGTTACAAAATGTGCAGATTTTTTTTTATTCAAATTATATGTCATTTATTTTGTATTACTTAAATTTACAGCAAAAAATTTAATTAAGTCTAATATTCAAGTAATTCACATTCATCTGCTTTTTTGTGTGCGTGTGTGTGTTTTTTTTCGTATCAGTTTCTTTTACAACCACACTAATAATCAACTACGTTGCTCACTTTTTTTCTGTATTTATTAATGTCAGTGCAAAATACGTCTACGTGTGCTCGTTGATACATATCGAGAAAGTTTAACCTCTCTAAGCAAACTTTGATTTGTGGCGCCATCTATCTCTTAAGTTTGAAAAGATTAATTTAACAGGTAATTTGAAACCTATTTAATCATACTTTGGTTTGTTGCGACATCTGTCACAGAAATTTGAAAAGATTATTTTAAACTCATTTTCTTCAGATTTAAAAATTAACAATTTGTCTAATAAAAAGATAAAAATAGTAGTTATGGTGCATTTGAATATGTAAGAAATTTGCATATTCGTATGAAAAAAAAAAGTTTTCAACTAGGCAGAGTATTGTTAAAAGTTACGTATTTGAGATTTTTCTCTTTCAAATGATAGTTTCCTATATTCTATATTTTATATTTCTACAAAAGCATGTAAGTATATCAAATATTTGCATCTTGAAACAGATATGTTTAAAAAAACCTATTTTAATTGAAAACTTAAAAAAAAAAACTTCAGTAGGTATTTTTTTTTTTTGAAAAATAAAATGAAGACTAAATTGAATAATAAAATTATGAATCCAAAAGAAATTTAAGAGAATACTACGAACAGAAAATGAAACAAATTAACAAGATAAAAAAAATACATATATAATAATTTATTATTCTAACAAATTATTCAAAAAGAATTGTTTGTCAGAAATCTAATGTTTTGTGTAAATGTATTACAGCAGACTTAATACTTTTCATTTTGTAAGGACCACATGTCTTAATTTTTCCCCCAAATAATTCTTTCTTTCTTCATTCAGTATACTTTTACTGATTCATCATTTGAATCTCCAATAATTGAAAATTCAGTATTAGAAAAATACACTTTTTGTGCATTACATAATAAAGTGAATCACTCATAAGTGTTCGATTATAATTTCTTAATTTAACTTGAAATTTCCCAATCGCAAAACCATTTTTAATACTTTTCATAAAAAAAAAATCATAGTTAAGTTAAAAATCCTTTTTTTTTTCATCTTTATTATTGTACAACTCTACACCAATTCATCTATCTCTAATTTTTTATTTCGCGTATTTAGCTGAATAGAATAATTTCAAAATAAATATTTTAAATCACATGCAACAAATTAATATGCATGTGAAAGCAGAAGAATTTTTTAATTTACTAATATTATATAAATATATATATTTCTTTTAAGTTTTCATGTGATTCAAGCACTTTCTAAAAAAATTGTATTATATTTCGTGAGTGTCCTATAAAAATTAGAGATGTTATTATTTTTCGTATCATCTTATAGCAGCAGTCTTCAAACTGTGTTCACGAAACCCTGGGCTACACGAGTCACGATAAAAAAACAAGAATAAATAAATATGTGTGCAAAATGGATTCACGTCTCTATGAAGTTTATATAGTTACAAGTGTATAAAAAGTTCCTCCTATTCCTTAAAATTTTAAATTTTATTTGTATATAATAATTTTATTTTGCACACACATTTTAAACTTTTATCATAATAAAAGAATATTAAAGCGTTTTATCTTTATGTATATACTTCCTTCTAGATTAGTGATTCCCAAAGTGGTCGATATAGACCCCCAGTGGTCTATGACGAACTTCAAGGTGTCCACGCCAGTGAAAAAATAATTTTGGGGACCATGAGGTGTAAAAGGAGGTCTATGATAGTAGCTCTCATTAAACCAGATGTTGACATTAATCTTTGAAAAAAATTGATCTATTGGAAACCAGTTTTTACCAATTTAACTGATTTATTTACTAAATTTAGTGAAGTTAACTTATGGTTACTACGTGACAGTATACATTTTATTAAGACAAGGACCATTTCAGTATTTCTTTCCAGAATTAAGCTAAAAAAGTATAATATTGAACATCGCAAATTTTCTCAATTTGTCACAGGCAATCTGTCAGGACATTTTAACATATGCTCAGCATTTATAAATGCCCTTTACTCAGATTTTGAAACTAGGCTTAAGATAGCTTTTTTAATAGTAATACCACAGTAGACTTTGAAAAAAAGTTATATTACAGTCATATTAGTAACTGATCAGATTAGGCCCTAATGAAGATCTTAAAATAAAGTTTAGAAACAGATGACAGCAGTTTCGGCTTTAAAAAAACATATCTGTTATTTGTTACGAATATCGTGAGAAAGTTTTTTATTGCTTTTCCTAATGAGAGGGAGTTTCAGCGAGTTTGCCAATCTCAAAGACAAAAAAGAAAGGGGAGAGGGGAAAGAAAAAGAAAACTTACTAACAAAGGAGATTTAGGGCTTAACTTGATTAGATTGATATAAAAATGTTGAAATATTGAAGCACCAGATTTATCCTTCCCATTAAAAAGCACTTGTTTATTGTTCCAGTTATTTTATGTATTACCTAATTAATTTTTTTTAATTAACACAACCATGTGGGCTTTTAAGTTTTAAACGCTAGACTCTTCCCTACAGTAAGAAATTTAGTTCTTTAAAAGTAAGTAGTACCACCAGCTGTCAAAAAGACACTTGATAAATTTGCAAAAATTCAATATTAGGTAAGCAGGGGTCTACCCAAAACCGAAAAAATGGAAGGGGTCTATGAGACAAAAAAAAGTTTGGGAACCTCTGTTCTAGGTTATGAATATTCTATTGTTTACTATCTCGGGTTCCAAGAGATAATTTTAAGCTCGTTAGAGTTAGCACAATGTCTTGAAAAAAAGTAAATAGTTTTATAATGGAAAATATATTTTTCTGCATTTGTTGAAACCAGACCTACAAGGAAGGAAAGGAAACAACTTACCAACAAATCAACAGATTCGATGTTAAAATCTAAATTTAAGCAAGAACAGCTTCTAAATTTTAGGTTACAAATTCATGCAAAGTACACTGGATTTCTCATACAGCTATAAGAATTTTAATGCCATTCCGAGCATGGTATTTAAGTGAAATATATTTCTCAACGAGAGAGAAAGTGGCTACAAAAACAAAATATAAAAACAAATTAAACTCGGAATAAGTAATGTGATTGCATTTAATATAAAAAGACCTAGACCAACAGTTTGTGTGAAAGAAAGCAAGTACATATCCTGGTTAGCAAATATAATGCATGGATAGGTGACATTTGGGTCACAAATTAGTATTATTAATGAGTAAATTATATTAAAAAAATTAGATTAGAATTTTTTAATAATAAATGCAATACTTTTTTAATTGCCTTTACATAAAGGGCCTATAACATGTTGATCTACTTTAAATATTATTTTGAGATATATTCTTCGAAGTATGGGTATGGAATGGTGTTCCATGTAAATACTTTACAGTTATAAAAGTTCCACGAAAGCACCTTCAAGTTCTAGGGGTTCCATAAGTTGAAAAATTTGAAAACCACTGCCTTATAGTACTTATGTATTAGGGCCGTGGGTAGCCTAGTGGTTAGAGCATCGGACTCCAGACCGGAAGACCTGGGTTCGACGCCTGCACCGCCAAATACCCTCTGGGTACACACGGAGGACGTGCTCGTTAAATCAGTGGGTCTGAAAGTCCTGTGAGCAGAATCACGAGTGCAGGGGACAGGAGCATATATCCCTCCCTTCAGTTCCATGGCAAAAGTGTGGAGGTGGAGATAGGTGGTGTCGCCATCTATCGTCCCTTCGGGGAATTTCGCCGAGCTAAATCGTACTGTCACCTGTATGGTTCTCAAGGTCAACGACAGGCGTACTTCTAGCCTCATGCCACGATGAATTTCGTGGGCTCGATCTGACTAGGTCAGACAGGTGGCATTAGAAATAACAAAACTTATGTATTAGGAAATCCAATGAACTCTGGTTTAATTCTTCATACATATGCAAAATGGCAACAGAATATCCTGAGTTATATATAACATGTCACCGACAAAAATTTAATGGATTGCTCAAGAGAAAAAATATCTGTTTCAATTTTTTTTTATTGAACAAAATTTGAGAAATTTCAAATTTTATCACATATTGATAAAACAGAAATGTACATATTTTTCTTAATATTAGTATTAAACAGACGAGAATAAGCAGTCTACATGCTACACAATATTCGCATTCCAAAATATTTATATTAATTGTTAAAAGAAATTCAGATTAATTTATATAACGTGCGCATGAAAAAGTAAATCAAGGGTAGAGAAAATAAACCTTGTAAAAATTCATTATTGTTTTTAATTAATTAATGTGGATGTGTCAATTCCTGAAGTGCAATTCAAGGAACAAAAAGCTCAGTCATACTTAGACAAATGTGTTTACTTGGAACAATGATGAGTAAAGTAAGAGTCCCACGGGTCAAAAATGGTCTCTAGAGGTTCTATTTGGTCTAATGTATATTTTGGAACAATAGCATTAAAAATATTCTGTTCCAATGTGCAAATAAATTCATTAAAAGTGCATTTGAATTCTTACACATGCAAAAACTTCTAACGAAATTTGATAGTATTTATGCATATGCAAATTATAGTTGTGAGAATATACAGAAATAAATTTCAAAATTTTGCATGTGTTAATAATGTATCCATCTCTTATAAATAGGCATACAATTACAAAAATGTATTTATATATGTATATAAAACTTTTTAAACCCCAATTTTATATAAATTATTTCATGTATGAAAACTGTCCTAAGTCAGCAATAAAAAATACTGCTGCATCTATATATATTTTAAAATTCTAACGTAATTATAAATTCTAATATCTTTTCTAAGTTCTAATATTTGTTTTATATTTTAGTATCTGTTTCTGCATGTGTGCTTGTAGTATATATTATATGGAATTATATGTTGTTTTTATGTTTTCAGCACGGTTTTATAATAAATTAAGGTGGTAGGTGACTCATTTTTAAATTTTGGCCATTTTGTAATTTTATAGAAATGTTTAAGCCCCCTGGATATAACTATGTAAAAAAAATACAGAACTGTTATCAAATTTAGAATATATATATAAATATGTATGTATATATATATATGTATATATATGTATATATATATGTATATATATGTATATATATATATGTACATATATGTATATATATGTATATATATATATATATATATATATATATATATATATATATATATATAAAAGTGTTTTTTTTATTATTATAATTTTATGAAGTCTGTTCTTTGATTGTGTATATTTTCAACACCACACCTTATCCATTTTTAATAAAAAATTATATAGTCATAAATTTAATGTCTTATAGCATCTACAACTGTTTGATTCTGTTTCCTGAAAAGACTTAGAACTAAAGAATGTAAATATTGTATAATTTAAATAAGTGAAGTTGAAAATGAAACTGTGATTTGTATCTAAGCGAATTTTTTGAATGTGCGTTTTTTTCCATCACAAGTAACTAGCACTGACATTTCGAATATGAAAATGTTCCTTAAAGAACCAGCTAAACGCATGCTGATAAATGAGAGAATTAAAATAATGTTATTTTCATCAATTAGTTCCTCAAAAATTGGGTAGCAAAGATCCTCCCTCAGAAAACTAGTTTTTGATAATATACATGTTTATAAATTGTATACCTATACAAATAATTCATCCATATTTCTACATCCTGTAGCCCAATAACCCTGTAAATCCGGGGTGGGCATTAAGTCAATCGCGATCGACTGGTGAACCACCAACACATTTTGAGGTGATTTTTTCTGAATCGATTCATCAGGTTACGATTTGAATCGATTTAAAAATCGATCTTTTTGGGAAAGAATCGACATCCCTAGTAAGAACGGCGCATGCAAATCTATCAAGATTCAAAGTTTTCTCATTGCACGCTCATAAATCTTTTTCCACTTTTTTGAAACTTTCATTGAGTTACACGTTTAATTTATGTTTATAATGATGCATTTCGAAGTTCTACATAGACTAGATTTAAAGGCGCGAAAAATTGGAGGACGAAAAAAGACAAAAAAAAAACGAAATTACAGCTAACGTATCACCGGTGCGAAGCTCTCAACACAAGATTCTAGAAATTCAGAAATCTTCATGAAAAGGAGCAAGAAGATGTGACAAAATAGACGAAATACTTGCCTCTAAGCTACCCCCAAAGTCATGGATGAAGAACATTTTGTGCAAGAGTGTAAACATTTCAAAATGTATAGGACGGAAAAAATAACAAGACGAAACCAGTCTTTTCCTACATCGAGAAAAACGTGTTGGAAAGTATCTTCCCAAATTTAAAGGTTGAAATGAGAATTTACTTGTGACTCTTCCTGTAACTAACTGTACAGGAGATAAGCCTGCCGATAATCTGCCGATAAGAGAGGAAAACTCTGAAATGAGCTCTACTATGAAACATGAAAAGTTTAACATTTTGATGTTGCTATGCATTGCAATTGCAATTGATTATTATTAAGTCTTTAACAATTTTGCCATGACCAAAGCTCGAAGAAAACTTTTGTTGTTCAAGTGCAATGACTTAACGAAGAATAAGGATGATGATAACTAAGATAGTAAAGCGATAAGCGATGAAAAAGATAATTAACAATTTCAAAATAGTTCATATAATATTGTATACTCTATACTGTAATTTCAAACGATTTCAATAATGTACTATACTAATTTACAAAAGAGTGGGTGGTTTATGATGCCGCAAGGGGTAAGAAATAAACAAGAGTTGCCAAACCATGCCACTAACCTTTCCATACGACAACCAGTCTGGGACATGGCAGGTCCATAGGTGGTGTAAAATGGAAAGACTCTCCAAAGAGCAAAAACAAAGAAAGGGTAAAGAGTAAGAAAGTTAAAGCAGTGTTTCCCAAACTTTCAATATTTCCGACCCAATATTCAATCATATTTTTCATCATGTCCCCCTTCCCTCCGTACAATAACAATGTGTTGAATTCAATAACACTATACTTTGACACTAAAGCTACAACACGACTTTAACCTCTTAAGTGGCATCGACGTATATAAACGTCTCGCTCAGACAAAGCGTTAATTGCCCCGGACGTATATATACGTCTTTCCGAAGTACAATCTTCTCTGTGCACTGCTATCCATATAATTATTCCGAACACTTTGGAATCCAATAAAAGGATCTTGACAGTGTTTGCGAGATATTTATTTTTAGAGAAGGTTTAACTAATTCACACCTTTTCACGCGCGAATCGTCGCGTAACTTTTAATCGGCAGCTAAGGGATTAATTATAAACCGTACAAATGATCCAAAATAAGTATTAATTTTTGTGTATAATTTTATAAATGACCCATGGGGTTACTGGTAATTATAAAACGTTCTTGACTTAGTACTGTTCAATTAATTATGAAATACATTGTGCAATACTGATACATTTATAAGTATATTATATATCAGTGCAAATGTGCCTTTTATATTTTATTAATTCAGAATGTATTTTGTTTGTTTACTATCAGTAAATCAATATATTTTTTAAACAATCTTTTGTTTTCGACTTTTCAATATACTCGCCCTAGGGGGCACACCCTACAGTTTGGGAAGCGCTAAGTTAAGGGAAAATCCGACCCCCGAACCAAAACTGGCGAAGTAAGAAATGAAGGAAAGGAATCCTTTGGAAATAGTGTTGGTGGTATAACAATTTGAAACGCCTAGGGCACCGGGGAGTTTAAAAAAGGCCCTGGTGGTTATGGTCCCGAAAGCGAGGCCGGAGTGTCACAGATTCGAATCCTGGTGCCATTGAAAACGCCCTGTGCAGTGCGGACTTATGCACCTTAAATCTGTTAAAGCCCAATGTCCTCCCGTCTGAGTGGTGTGGTAGTTAGAAGAGGGAGTGAAAGCTAAAAGGACGTCCTTGTTTCTTGACAGAGGATCAAAATTACGAGGTCAGTTTCTAATAGCCAACTTATTACTTTGTAGTGCGACGTTGATGTAACTGATGAAGTTGATGTATCTCACTTCGATGCTTCTTGATGATTATTCGCGACGGTCTTCACAATTTTGAGGCATGTTCAAGTGAGAGTAATACTTGATTTGACTCCTCACTCTTCCAACTTCCCCACTACGTCAACATGAGAAATTTGAACATCGGAAGATTTAACATGTAGTCTATCTACAGAATTTTGTAAAAATGAGTAAGAGGGAGACAAATATTTGAAGTGGTGCATTTCCGTGCGACGGAGCCCGCTACCTACCAGTCTGAAACCGCGTAACATTCCACAAAACAAAAGTGATCACCTCTATCTGGAAGCTGTTACTGGATTATATAGATACCGCTACAATACTCTTCCACCAGTGAGTCGGTGGTAGGCGAACAAACGTGAGATATTTGTTGCGGTGAGCGTGTGAATTGTTTTGGTTAATTAGTGGTGTTGCATCAAGTGAGTCTGACGACTTTGGTTGCTGTATCAAGTGAGTCTGACGACTTTCAGTTTCTCTTTTTGCGGGTAGATGGCTCCACGGCAGATCATAAGGTTGTCTTTTTCTTAGTTCAGCCATGATCACCAATGAAGTGAAGCATATCCGGAGGACAGAACCTGCGACCTATGGTTTCGTAAGCATACTACTAGACAAAAGAGATAACTTCTGTCCGAAGGCTGTTACTGGATTATATAGATACCGCTACATATTAACGTTACAGTGCAAAACAACACATGGGCTGTAAGCGACATACCTCGTATTTTGAACTCGATAAGTGACGAGAACGAACTCTCCCAACTGTAACCACACTCACCAACGAGAAGATATTAAACCTCAACAGATTTAATGTGCATCGGCTTCCTCTACACGGTGGGTGAGCTGTGTGAGAAAAATGTTTTATTGTTACGACTAATTATAGTAGCTTAAATTAATACTCACGTAGAAATGAAAATAAAATCCCTCTTTTTGATTCATATAGAATCATAAATTGTAATAAAATGCTATAACACGTTTTGCACAAGTTTTATTTATCGTAACTATTTATAATTTTCAGACAAGCTACCTACTCAAGGATTTGGATAAACCCTTTATTTATCTTTAAAATATCGAACATCACTACACGATTTAATAAGTATGTGTCAAAGGGATGTGTTCTTTCTGTTAAACTTCAAGTTTTCTTAAGAAATAGGAATGAAATTTGACATTATACATAGTATTAAATCAGAATGGTCCAACATTAATACAACAAATAATATTGTTACACATTTTGTATAAAATAGTTTAAATAACTTGTATTTCGATGTGTAATGCATTTATATTACTATATGTTATACTTATTTTATGTTAAAGTTGCAATATTCGCAAGCTACGCCGTCCCTTCCCATTGAATCACCTTTATGGGATTCAATAGGAATTTGGTGAAATCTTGGCAATAAAGCCAAGTTGGCATCATTTTGGTGACTATTTTTGACTTCGGGACCCTATGGATTATTCTGAAAATTAGAGGAGAAATACACTACTTTCTCGATCTGTGATGCAAGTGGCTCTTTCTGGAAGGATTCACGAGACTTATGAATAGGAAGACGCTCTCTGGCACTGAATTAGTATTGCTTTCACACGCAATTAGTAGTCATTCCTTGATCGTAACAATCGACTTGTGATTAGCTCGGCTGTTGTGTAGGACGAGCAATGCTTGTGAATAATATTTCACATACTAGTATTTTAGACACTGATAGTTTTAACGGATCGATGTTGAAGGTGTGAATACCTTCTGAGATTTATTCTGCGAATATTACTCTTGAAACCTGTATTTCAACTATTGTTTTTCGACAGTAAGTTCTCATCGTTCTTAAAGAACTATCTTGTTCTTTGCGACTGATTCGCATAAAATCCTAGAACTCCCATCAACGTAACAATACTATAGGACAGCGTTTCTCAATCTGTGGGGCGCCCCCCTTGAGGGGCGTGATAACTCTACAAGGGGGGCGCAAGCATATTGAAAAGTTGAAAACTAAAGATTGGTCAAAACATTATTAATTTACTGAAAGTAAGCAAACAAAATACTTTCTAACATAATAAAATATAAAACACACATTTACACTGATATAATACACTTATAAAAGTATCTGTACCGTACAATGTATTTAATTTTTAATTTAATAATACTAAGTTAAGAACAAGTTTGATAATTACCAGTGGCCCCATGGGCTTGTATTAACACTTATCTTGATGATTTGTACGGTTTATAATTAATTCCTTAACTGCCTGCTAACAGTTACGCGGTTCGATTCTTAATGCCACGGTTTGCCACGTAGACGCGAGTATTTTGATGTTTCTTTTAGGGGTAGGAGAAAAGGAATAAACAAGCAAATTCTCTGAAATAAGTAAATCCTTCGAAAACACTGTCAAGGTCCTTTTATTGCGTTCCAAAACCTTCGGAATAATTTTATGGATAGCAGTGCACAGAAAAAATCGTACTTCGGAAAGACGTATATATACGTCCAGAAAATTAATGCTTTGGCTGAGCGAGACGTTTATATACGTCTGTGATACATAAGAGGTTAAAGTCGTGTTGTAGCTTTAGTGTAAAAGTATAGTATTATTGAAATCACAATACATTGTTATTGTATGGAGGAGGGCACGATGAAAATGATGATTGAATATTGGGACGCGAGTATTGAAAGTTTGAGAAGCACTGCTATAGGACAATAACAAAATTTCTCTCTTTACCATGACAGCAAATATTCGTTGATTTTGCTACTCGAAAATGTAGAGGTAAAGTAACTGCAATATGTTGAAAATACAAGTCTTCATTCTTTCAGTCTGTAGCAGGAAATCACTTTAGATGATAAAAGTGTTTGAGGAAATTGACAGCAAAATGATGTACATTTAATGGCCTTCTGTTCTTATCTATAAAAGAAGATTTTTCTTTTAAAAGATAAGATTTATTTGAGTTATGAGTTCTTTGTATTGCTACATTTCTTCGGTTTTCGCTTTTTCTGGAGAAGTTAGTTTATGTGAAAAATAAGATTTTCTTCAATCATTTCCAAAGAAAAAAATTTATAAATGAACAGTGTTATTTTTTTTCTGTTGGAAAGTTTTAAAACATACTTAGCAAAAAACAGAATAATTACCTTTTCCTTATTTATCAAAATTGAAGCAAAAAGCAATTTTTCGCTTTCCAACTAGTAAATTTCAGAAATGTATTTATGTAATTCCTTTTGAAAAATAAATTGCTGTCATGCTTTTATTACAATATGTAAATATGCAACCGTTTCTTTAATTTACTTCGTTCATCTTTTTATTTTTAATAATGTAAAGTTGCATATCTCGTTCTTAACTTTTCGAAAAAAATATTGAAGTAAAGCATTCATTTGGTAGATAAATTTTATATACTTATACTTGGGTTTGTTATTCTGAAAAGGTATCAAGTGTGGGAAAGAAGTTGGTGTGACGTGGAAATTTTAAGAAGGAGGTGCACGCTTAGGTGTCATCCTTGTATTTTGTCTCTAATCCAAAAGTAGTAGGTCCGTTGCCAGTAGTCCTTAGGTTGTAGTAGTCCTTAATTGTATTTAGAAGCAACACAAGGACTGTTGAAGATGGACTGTGCAACATTTAAAAAGACCGATCGAATGACAAACAATTTTAATTTAAATGTTCATAAACGTCATAATTTGAAGCTCCTTGAAGGCTTTTGGCGATATATATATATATATATATATATATATATATATATATATATATATATATATATTGGTCAAATTTTTAATCGTCAATAAAATACTTTTTATTCATCCACTCAAGTTCAAATACATTGTTTTTAGCTTGTAGTGGATGACACTTGATGTTAATACAGTTTTTTCGAATATTAATCCATTAATTCTATTTAATTAGTGAATAAATAATAACAAACAAAATTAATATTCCAACACCATACATAAAAAGGAAAATCACTCGCTGTGTCTCTGTAGCGCAATGGATAACGTGTTGGACTTTTAATACAAATATTGTGGGTTTGAATTCCAACTGGGATGGTTTAATTTCTGAGAATGTGATTTTTCGTTACTATACTATTCTATTGGAATAATTGAATTTAATTCATGAGAATAAATAGTAGCAAAGAAAAGTAATAGATTCCAACACCTTATATAGAAAGAAAAATGGTAAATTGCAAGGAAAATTGCTTTCTATTAGCCGCTTAATATTGTGATTCTGTCATACGTATATTAATTAATAATATTAATAGTTATATTAATTTTAATTACTTAATAAAAATTAACTAAAATAAGACATTTTTTTTGTTGACCGAAGTAGGAATTGACTTAATGTTTTTATATTGCTTTTTAAATCTCACACAAGCGAAGGTATTGACACCTGAGCCACTCTGGAACTGACAACCCATTATGCCTAGTGTCCAGTTC
This sequence comes from Trichonephila clavipes, assembly GCA_019973935.1. Taxonomy (NCBI): domain Eukaryota; kingdom Metazoa; phylum Arthropoda; class Arachnida; order Araneae; family Nephilidae; genus Trichonephila; species Trichonephila clavipes. The sequence goes on from BMAU01021380.1 coordinate 299,380, forward strand.
ATACCATTATGAGGACTTTAAGCCACGATAAATTTAACCTGCATCATTCCCACTGGATTTTTATGGGTATCAGGACTTGAACCTATGACTCGACAGTTAAAGGCTAAAAACGCCGGCCCCTTAACCCCGAAGCGAGAGAAGAGAGAGAATCGGAGATGCTTTGAAACCTTCGAAGAGAGCGAACTCCTAAAGAGAACTCCTCTCTCACAAACCACATCACTTGGACTCTAATAATCTTTTAATAAGTTCAATTTATAATCTGTAAATAATAGCTGGGACGTAAATAAACTAAGTGTTTATCCTTATCATTATCACGCTACTGTTATTTATCTCAAACGTCACAGCCCCTATAGTTCTTCCAATGAGTCAGGTAAATCTATTTAATAAATGAACGTACTTTAGAAATTAAGGAGGCCAAAGCTTAAAAAAAGGTACTTTAGATACCTGTATTAAATTTTAAAAGTACCTGTTACTAAACCTAAAACGATAAACAGGAAAACAGTTTACGGTTAGTAAATGAAAAACAAAAGTTTAGTAATAAATAAAGATTTAATAAAGAAAAGTAAACAAAGATTTTTCAAAAAATGAGAAATTATCTCACTTATGGTACTTATCTCACTTATGGTAAAATATATTTATGCGTACAGGGCTTTTTCGCAATTAATCGGTTTTACCACTCTTTATACCTCAGACTCAATAACTTTAATATGCTACAATACATTAGTTGAGGATTATCATTTTACTTCTCTCTCTTTTTAAGTCTTCTATTCATTTTCAATTATTGCTGAGAGTGAGAACTCGGATTAATTAATTAATCTCCTTCCTTTCACACAACCTATTGAACACTATACATCGAACTTTCTAATAGAAAATAACAATTGATCACCCACGCAATGCTTTTATTCGTCTTTGGGAGAAGTAGATAGTTACACCAGGTGGCGCTCGTTCAATATGATTGGCCGCTTACAGAATTGAGGGTCCTTTGTCAATTAATTACAGCCTGCAGCTAACTACAGTACAAAGGAGCTCTGAATCTTAGAATAATTAATCAGACATTCCCATTGAAAGGTAGAAGAATGAGAGAATAATTAAAGATTTCATCGACGGATGCGTTTTAGAAATGATGACACCTACCTGTATGTTTTGGAACAATACCATTGAAATATGTTAGTCCATGGAAATTTGGCATTAGCCCTTTTGTAAAAGAAAAACTGTTTTTAACTAGTTATAAGTACTAAAAACGATTACACGAAGAATTTAATCAGATTGAATATTTAAAAATATGTATTTATAAACTTTTTTTTGTTATATGTCGAAGTGAAAATATATCTAACGAAACGATTTAAGTCAGGGGTGGACAACTAGCGTTCCGAGGGCCGCATGTGGGTCGCAAATGTTTTTATGTCCCGCCAAGACAATTTAAAAAAAAAGAAAAAACACAGAAAATATTCTTTATATTTGGGTTAACATATATTTGTTAGCAAAGATTTTGGAATAACGTTCAACAAGAGGAAATATAAATACAAGCTGGATGACTCTAACTCACAAGCTGAAATGAGGATTTCAACAAGCAATCTCACTTCTGGTTTTAAAAAAATTGTGGAAAAGAGCTTATTTACTTCATTTAACTGATTCTAAAATCAAATGTGCATGTAGCTATAGATCAGGGGTGGCGAACTCATTTATGGATCAACGTGCCATTTTTTTCCTAAAGAAGTATTTAAGGAGGTATAGACGTGCCATATCAAATAATTTTGACATGTGATTATTGGGAAAATAATAAAACTAAATACTAGCAAAACACAAAACTCTATTTACAACGAAAAAGTACCTTTTGCACTGTATAGCGATAAATGTTTTAGTTAAACGTGTAGTTCAAATTAACGTAACATTAGTGTGACTTATGTTGTTGCTGATTGAATGACAAATAACTTATATTAGGATTGTAAGATGTTACTTTTTGTAGAATACATGATGAATTTTAATTATCTGCCAAACGGTTTCTAAGCAATTAATTATTTTTGCTGTGGTTCACTCTTTTTGACAAGAGGGTTTGTGATTTGTTTCAAAATACTGTTTTAGAAACGTTATTCTGCATACCATTGTTCCAGAACATAAAACACACACCACTTTGTAGCCTTTAAAAATAATGCAATGTTTCTCATTCCACCAGATTTGAAATTCTGTTACACTTAGCATCTTGCACTTTTTGTTCTTTTGTTTAACTAGCCATGTTACGCAACAGTTAAAAATCATAAAAATAACAGAAATAAACTTCAAAATACAGTTGTGTCAAGGAAATTGCCTATGCTATGCGTAGACAAACTTTACATCATAATCAATTGTAGTCTACGAAGTAACTAAGGCAAGACAATAACAAGCGAGTGTGCTTTCCGCCGCCCCGTGACTGATCACTCGTGTATGCTCGTAATACTTCATAGTGAACTTTGAAATAAAATACAAACCATTTTGATCACTGGCGTACCAAAAATATTTCGTCGCGTGCCATCAATGGCACGCGTGACACTGGTTCGCCATCCCTGGTATAGATGATACGAAATTAGCGAGGTAAATACACTGCTGGCCACCGTAAATGTAACACCCAGATGGAAGCATGCAAATAACATGAAATTTACAACATGCATTAGCGGAGGTGAGATATGCAAATGATTAGAATTTAAGCGCAAACACACATCGCGCGCGTCTGTGGCTCCACCTTAAAGCGCTATTTAAGGCTTGGAGATTTCAACGATTTCAAGTTTTGCAATTGTGTTTTTTGTGGTTTTTTTCAAAAAACGATCAGTTATGTCTCGTAGAGAAAACGATCAGCTTTGATCAAGTATCCGAGTTCGACAGAGGAAGGTAAGCAGCCTACCGAGATTGTGGATTATCTTTCAGGGAAATCGCTAGGCATGTTTAATGAAACCAAACAACTGTAATGAGGATATGTTACCGTTGGATGCAGGAGGGTACGACGGAGCGACGTGGTCGATCGCATCCACCACAGTGCACCACTTCACGCGTGATGACAGGCAAATTGCGCGCATGGCAGTGAGGGTTTGCTCAGTCACTTCACGAACTGTAGCACAGCACATTAAGTATGTAATGCATCATTCAGTGTCTGCGCGTACCATTCGACGCCGTTTACACCGGAGTGGTCTGTCCGCAATACGTCCATTGCTTGGTTTACCCTGGAAGAACCAAAGGTGCGATGAAAGACGGATGTGGACGCAGAATAGAATGAAGTTGTATTTACTGACGAGTCACGCATCTGTCTGCAACACCACGATGGTCGGATTCAAGTCTGGAGACACCGTGGAGAAAGGATGCTGAACAGCTACGTAATGCATTACCACACTGGTCCTGCACCGGTCATTATGGTATGGGGTGGTATTGGATATTACTCTCGCACTCCTCTAGTACGTATTGTCGGTACTTTAAACAGCCAGCGCTACATCTCCGAGGTGTTGGAGCCAGTTGTCCTTCCTTACCTTCAGGGCTTAGCCACAGCTATATTTCAACAGGATAATGCGCAACCACATGTGGCGCGCATTGTCCAAAGGTTCTTCATCAAACACCGGATATTGAATTTCTTCCCTGGCTGGCTCACTCTCCGGATCTTTCGCCGATAGAAAACATGTGCTCCATGGTTGCTCAATGATTGACCCAGATTACACCCCCAGCTGCCACAGCAGATGAACTTTGGCAACGTGTGGAAGCTGCTTGGTCTGCTGTACCCCAAGAACACATCAAAGTCTCTTTGGATCAATGCCGAAGCGTGTGGCAGCGGTGATCTCCAACAATGGCGGCTTCTCTGGTTACTGATTCTGGCAGGAACCACACTTCACAGAAGTCTATGAATTTAATCATTTGATACTTGTGGTCAACATGTTATCTACAAAATAAATTTTGTTGTGCTATCTCTTGTCTTTCTTGGTGTTGCATTTACGGTGGCCAGCAGTGTAATTATAACAAAACTGCCACTATTTAATTTAATTTGTATTTATTGATTTTTATTGAACAATTTACACCTTTTCTGAGATGTAAAATTTAATGAATGTAATCATTTTAAAAAGGTACGGCCCTCCTGTGAACCCGCTTACCCCTTGAGGCCCTCAAATCAAAAGAGTTTCCCACCTTATTTTACTTTGGGCCTGGGTTCGTATCCCGGGAAATACATGGATGTTTGTAAATGTATAGTGCCTTCGTGGCATGGGGATACTTTAAATAGCCGTCTAGCCGCAAATCCTCTCGTGAGGTTGGTGGAAGGAGAAGAGAGGTGGGAGGCCCCGGATCACCCCCAGGGTGTTCTCCCTCAAAATTGGGGTGAAACCGAGCAAAATCATTCTGTCACCTGTATGGTGCTCAAAGCTACGGCTAACGACAGGCGTCACTGAGCCCTTTGCCATGATGAATTTCGTGGGCCTTGACCTGACCTTTGCCAATCAGGTGGCATTAATAACAACAACAAAAACAAACTGTGAACATTTATCTAGGGAATGTACTACAGTTGTGATGTTTTATTAAAATATAAATATTTTAGAGCCGAGATAGGATAAATATTGTAATAAATGAGGTGTTTATCAGACTTTAATTGAAATATAAAAGGCCTTAACTCAAGAAATATTCATACAGTAAAAATTATTTCCGTACATTCACTAGAAAATAATATAATTATCACGTGCAAAAAGTTTCACAGAAATACATTCATAAAATTTTCAGTTTTCAAACTCTTGAACAATTTAAATATTTTACTTCTGATGGATTAAAAATATATATAGTTCCTTTTTTTAATTATGTATCTCAGCCTCTATGTAACGTGGCAACAAAATAATATGTTTTGGAAAGCCAGAAAAAGCTTTCTTCAATGAAATAAAAAATGTGTGTTTTGATTAAAATTGGTCACTTTAACATGTTCGGAAATCTAATGGGTTCTAATGGGCTTCCCTATGGGTTATTTCTACTAGGCTGTGCGGAATGATGTTTTATCTGCAGGCTTTGTACATTCCCCGGAAGCTTGCATCTTTTTTAGTGTGGCACCATATAGGCGGATACCAATCACCGTATATAATTTTGACACCCACAGTTTTAACTTAAAATATTATTAAAATAATTTTTAGAATAAATCACTGGTGAAATTTATTTCTATTCATAACTGAATTTGTGAGTTAGCATCTTTTGCTGAAAGCTATTTATCAATGCTTTATTTAAATAAAACTTTGCTTAACAATTCATAACGTTGTAAAATATTTTTTTGTTTATTTTTAATTGAACCTATTCTTGTTTGAAGCAGTTATATATAGCATTGAAATGTTCTTTTATAAACCATACGATTTATGAAAAAAACGTAAATATTAAAAAAGAAAAACATTTAAAAAAATTTAAATGTATGTTTTGAATATAAAAAAAGTTAACTGATATGTTTAGATAAAAATAACATAAAGTAATCCTACTTTCTATTTTAGCACAAAGTGTAATCCTACTTTTTAGTGTTTATTCTTAATTTTAAATAATTTTGGGGGGGATTCTAGTAAAATTACATGTTGTTTAAATGTTAGCACAAAATAATCCTACTTTCTATTTTAATGCATTATTGAACCTCATTAAAATGTCTTATTAATTAAAAAACAATATGTATTAACGTTAAGAAAAATTTGTTGAGACGTCGTACTGTTGAGAAAAATTGTCATTGAGACTTCGAATTTCTTAGCCGCTATATATACATACATACACTGCTGGACAATTGCTAAGGACGGATCACAAATTGCTATGTAGCATAACATTAAGCAAGACATGAGACCTAGTAGGATAAAGTATAGTTGCCACACTGTTCAGACATTAGAATAAAGAATATTTATTGTTCTGGAAAGTACAAAAGCTGTGAAACATCTGAAAGAAAAAAAATGTTCATTTGATCTGCGTACGGAGAAATGGAACAATGCATCTAAAAGTCAGCAGGCACCTTAAAGAAAGGTATCGGTACGGGATATGTCCACCGTGGAGTGTGATGCAACATTCCACACGTCGTACCATACTTTACACAACATTATCCAGCAGCTGTTGAGGCAATTTATCCCATTCCTCTGTGAGTGCACGGATGAGGGTGTTCTTGTTTGTCGGAGGATAGTTTCGACCAGCAACTTGCCTCCCCAAAGCAACGCACACATTTTCAATGGGGTTTAGATCTGGAGAACGCGCTGGCCATACGAGACGTTGAATACCCTCGCTGTCTAGACAATCCTGATCAGCGAGTGTTCGATGGCATGTTGCGTTGTCGTCCATGAAAACAAATTTATCACCGAGAGCACCACGGAAAAGACGAACATGAGGAAGTAGAACTTCATCAATGTATCGTTGGCCCGTCATAGTCCCATTCGAAACCACATGTAGGCGCGTGCGGCCATTGATCATGATGCCGGCCCACACCATGATACTGCATATCGGATATCGGTCCATTTCCTGGATATTTTCTGGACGATAAGCAGTACCACTCTCGCGCCAGATCAGTTGGCGTCTACAATCCGATGACAGACTGAACCTACTCTCATCTGAGAATAGTACGCAGGCCCAGTCCTGTTCAGTCCAATTGTGATGCTCACGACACCATTGCAAACGGGCAGTACGGTGCTGTCTGGTCAATTGGACACACACAACAGGTCTGCGTGCGTATAGTCCTCCTCCCCTCAAACGTCTGGCAACAGTTTTTCGGGAGATCTGCTTTCCTGAGGCAGCAAGAAACTGATTTGCCACCTGCTGAGCTGTGGTGCGCCTGTTCCTTTTTGCTGATAGGACGATATATCTGTCTTCTGCAGGCGTCGTACTTCTAACACGACCTCCCCCGTGCCGTCTACTACACATTCCAGTAGTTTTAAATGACTTCCACAGCCGTGAAACAACGCTGTGAGCGATGTCGAACACCCTGGCAACATCTGTTATTTTTCGCCCTTCTTTGATCTTTCCAATAATTCGGCTACGCATAAAATCATCTATGTGATGTCGGGAAGACATGCCAAAAATTTTAAGTTCGTCTATTAAATCTTTCCTGTAAAACTTTGACTTGAAACAACAACTGTCCACACGCGTCAAAACCTTTAAAGCTCTTATGAACGCTATCACGTGATGAACAGACGTGGGGAAAAAATTTGTATACTCATACTTCTTCTTACTAATATCCCGCACTTATTCTAATTTTCCACATTTTGCTTCCTTTCATTTTGTGGTTGCTATGGATGATAGTGTTATCTGTCCTTAGCAATTGTCCAGCAGTGTATTTTTTTATCATATGGGATGCAATTTAACAGTTAAACCTTTGCAAACAAGGTAAATCGCTAAGAATGAAAGCCATTTCATTGGTGGTACCATCATTTTTGACGCTTGAATTTTTTTCAATTCAAGCTCTTATCGGATGGTAAATATTGACGGAATTTGATTTTGCCAAGAGAACCAGAGCTAAATTGATACTCAATGCTTTTTTTACATGTTTCATAATTATGTGACATGCGTGCCTATGATTTTCACACGCAGAAAGTTTATCGACGTTGGCTCGTTGTCTGGGAGTTAGCGTACCCGCTATGTAGGCCCAAGGTTGCGGGTTCGGTCCCCGGCAGAAGTGCCTAGATTTCTTGGGTGAGAATATCTTAAGTACACATGTCATGTGATTATGTAGAATGTAAAAGATCCCTTGAGTAACAATTAAGATCTTCTACTTCTGGCAAAATTAAACACGGCAATATTTAACATCTGACGAGAGCTTGAATTACAATTAATTCAAGCGTCCAAATTATGTAGCGAAGGCCGCCAGTAGATGGTGCCACAATGAAAGGGCTTTATCATTTGGAGACTTGCCGTGTCTGCAAAGGTTCAATTGCCGGTGGCATGGTATTTGCGGACACATAAATTTCGTGGTTTGAGCGGACACTTTTTCCCCCCATCTTAGAACAGATAAATAAGGAAATAAATACTTTTAAAAATCACAAATATAATTTAAAACAGTATTTTACGTGATAAATCTCTTTCACGTAAGATAACATTTTGTTTTGTTTTTACTTAAGTTTATCGAATTACAAAGATGAATACATTTTTGCCAATCAAATTTAATTATTTACCTTGAATTGTTAAGTTATTAAAGTGTGGATGCATTTTAAAAATAGCGAAATGTAATAAAAATAAAAACTTTCAGAGAAATACTTAGAAATTAATAGTAAGTAACATTATAATGAAGGGCATGGACAAATTTCAGGGATTTGTATTTTAGAGTCAAATAAATATTAGAACAGGTGCAATTACCATAAAATTAATTAGTTTCATTAATGTAAGTAAAGATAAATACTAGAAGTAAAGTAAATAAAACAGATACAAGTAAATGAAAGAAAAATAAATGCAAACCAACATTTATTATAAAGGCATAAATGTCATTTACAATTGGATTTAGTCTCACCTAGTTACAAACCTTAAGAATTTTAGACATTTTTCTAAATTGTTCGATGTTTCGAATTATATTTGTGATTTTTAGAGAAGTCTTTATTTCCTTATTTATCTGCACCTTTCATCTGTTCTAAGATGGGAGAAAAAATGCGTCCGCTCAAATTGCGAAATGTTATGTGTCCGGAAATACCACGTCCGCAACTACCACCAACCCAATTGCCAATATGCAGCATACAGGAAAAAGATGTATCGACTCTAGTCGCGATTCCTATCCCGTATTATAAATATATATATATAGATTTATCATATGAATTTAACTGTTTCGAAGTTAAAAGCATTTAGTTTGAATTTTTGCCTTTATTAGCAAAAGCCTATAACGGCTGTCGATTTTTTAAGAAAAACATTTTTTTAAAAAATGAGCATTCCATTCCAGCTACGAAAAGAGATACAAAAATTTTACGAGTCCAAAGTAAAGTTATACATTTCTAAATCTCCTATTTTTCGAATAATTTAAAAAATTATTTCATGGAAGTAAAATATACATTAGACAAATAAAAGAAATTATATGTATGCTATGTAAAATGTAGCTCTATTTTGATCATCTGTATATATTGCTTTTAATTTGTGCTTTTTAATGGTATAAAATATTTAAAATAATATCTGCTCCGATATTTTAAAGTGGTATAACCGTAGAAGAAATATGTGGACTTTGCTGAAATGGTACATTTTTATGTAAAATAAATGCATATTTTGTAGTACTAAAATATGCCCGTTGTATTTAAATATTTGCATTTTTTTGCTATATCTGGGATTATATTTCAAAGTGGATTTGGTTCTTAGTTTTCGTAAAGTGATAATTAATGTTATTGATAAGTAATTAAGAAGCATAAGCAAAAGTGGCAATAAAATTTGTATCCAATTGCATTACACAATTTTAAAGGAATTGCATGACAGCTAACTTATTTAGCTTACTATGAAATATCTTCAGCGAGGTTGTGCTAAGTTTAGAACACGAGTTATCTTTAAAAAAATTCTCAAAATTAGCAAAAATAAATTTATTCTTTCAAAAAAAATGTATTAGCTTTTGGTAGTTTTTTCATCTCTATCAGATATCTATCTTTTTACTACTTTAAGGTAACTGGAACGTCGGCGAGAAGGAAAAATGAACTTTTTGTACACCAAATTTAAATGGTACTCACTTACTTAAATTAAAAGGAACGGAAGTAAAATTTTTAAGTTGAATTATCTGTACATTTATTCACAAGTTAATGTAAAAAAATTCCATTTTAAAATACAATTAAATCTGTATGAGCAATAAACAATCAATAACTATTTTTTTTTTATTTTCGAGACATGTTCTTACCTTTAGGTGCTCTTTGCATAAAACCCACTGCATATATAGCTATAAAATTTTACAGAGTTTTTGCAAACATAAAGCATTCTATAAAATTAATGAAAAAAATTTAAAAAAATAAATTTTTCAAAATTTAAAAAACTTTTAAATTTAGCGATTCAAATTTCCTTTAAAATTTACGCAGAAATTGTGCTACATCTAAAATTTGTGAATGTTTATTTAAAAACAAATTCATTCACTTTTTTGAAAATGTGTGCATCTTAAAATATGCAAAATATCAGCAATATAGGTAAAATAGATTTTGAGAAAAGTGTACCGGAATGAAACAAAAAATGCATTTTGAGAAAATCGCAAATAAGGATATTTTTATCAATACTTTGTAAAATAATATTTTTTTAATGTAATATAAAGTCATACCCTAATTAATTGGATTATTTTACATCATTTCTCAGTTTTTAAATAGTAAGTTTAAAATGCTAGATTAATTAGAAGTCATTTTAATTACTCTTTCTTTACTTCATCAACACGTGTTATCAACGATTCACACCTTCTTCCTTTAAAAATACCAAAAATTTATGTCTCTAAGTTTTAGTATTTTTACTTCACTTTAAACATCATCATTACAGAATATTACAGAAATCCTTATACATATTTTTATTGTTATAAAAATACACAAAGAAAATGTCTTTGATTAATTTAAAAAGTTAATTTGATGTCTTATTTAAATGGAAATCTGTTTTTAAAAATTATAACAAAAGAATCTCTATTTTTACTCAAACATATGAATTTTTATTTTAAAGTAAAACAATAGTTATAAACATATAGAGTTATTTATGAGTATTCAAATGTGAATAATTAGGAAAAACGAAATGTCTGTTTTACAAGAGCACTTAATTTAGAATAATCCTGAAGATCCACTTTGTATTAAATACACTTGATTTATAATTTAAGAAGTACACTGAGTACTTATTAACATAAAACTAAACATAATTAACATTTCAAAAATCAAAAAAAATTTTTAATTTTGTAGCTAACGATTTAAATTTTCCGTAATTTTTGCAGAAAAATGTGGAATTTTCAATACAGTTGAACATATAATACAGGAAAATCACATTCTTTGTATAGAAAAATTAGTTTTTTACAATATATATTATATACAGAATGGATTTTGAAGAAAGCGTATCTGAATCATACTTACATCACATTTGCTTACAATTTTAAAATTTAATTTTCTAGCGTTCTATTTATCGCATTTTCATAAGTAATGCATCTATTAATGCAGAAAGGTGCCCTCTATTTTTTAAAAGTTAAATAAAAAAAATGCAAAATTTGAAGCAGTTTCACGTCCCAGTGATCTTAAGATTACATAATATAGTTTTAAAAAATTCTTTTTGAAAAAGCGATTGATTTTTTTTTCTTCTTAGGATATCTATGAAGCATTTCTGTGCCCCAATAGCTGAATGGTAATGATCTAAAACAGTGGACTTCAAACTGTGTTCCACTGAACCCTGGGGATCCACGAGGCATACCCGGGGGTTTCACGAGTAACAGTAAAAAATATAAAAGAAAATTATAAATGTGCATGCAAAATAAATTCACGTTATCAATGAAATTTGTATAATTACAAGTAGCTAACATTAATCCTATTCATTAAAACTGAAAAATTTACTTATTCATAAAAACTTTTTTTTTTGTTGTACCTTTAAAACGTTCATTATAACAAAATAAAAAAAAACATTAAACCTTTTTTTTTCTTTACATGCACTACCTACTGATTGCGAATAATCTATTTTTTTACTATCACGGATACCCCCCAAAAATTTTATACCTGGCAAAACTAAATAGTTTTCTAACTGAAAATGCACCTTTTTGCATTTGTGGCAAAAAGAACACCTAAAATAATAGAAAGGGAACACTATATCGACATATCAAAAGATTCAGTGTTAAAATCTAAATTTAAGCAAAAATATTTCCTAAATTTTAGGTTACAAATTCCTGCAAAATGCACAATATTTCTCACACAGCTATTAACATTTTAATGCTATTAAGAACGATGCACAAGTATTTAAGTAGAAAAACTTTTTCTCAATAAATGTGTCTACAAAAAGGTATAAAAATAAATTAAAGTATGAGACTACCCAAAATTCGTCGTTTTGACGAAAACTTACGAAGCTCCTTTAATGATTTTATTTTACAGCCCATACATTTAAGATTCCCAAAACACTCTATTTTTGTTTCTACAATATTTGGAAGCAGAGTTATAGCATGATTAGTAAACCGGAAAGGGAGTTAACAAAACCGGAAGTAGATCCCTACAAAAAATGCTTTTAAGATATTGAATTGAAATTTTCAGTACATGTTTTATTTAGTTTTATCTGTTTTATAAATCAAAATCTAATCTTTGTGTATATATTTATGTACTTTATTGTTTTTTTTTGTGAAAAAAAATCATTAATTTTTTAAAAAATTTTGTTTTTGCATAAAATTTGGCCCATTTAAAATACTTTCAAAAGTATTACAAATCTTTTAATTCCGAAGACATATAAAGATGCTATTTGAGAAATGTATAAATATTATTTGAATATATTTATTAGAATGTTCTGTAACGGCAATTTGTCATCAAAATTTCACTAAAAACGACTATTGTTGCAGTCTATAAAAATCTCCAGAAAACAGCAAAAAGTTAAGATAAAGTCGGAATTGGTTAATCGTGAAGCTAAAGAGATCCTGACCTGTAAATAAGTTTAAAAAAATGTGTAATTAGTAGAAAATTCTTTTTATACACTATTAAAATCTTTAAATGCATTTTCTGAGAAACTATACTCTTCAATTTTTTGCTTCACGGCAAAAAAAAAGTTCACTACAGAATTTCCTTTAAGATATTAAATTGAAATTTTCAGAAAATGTTTTTTATTTATTTTTATCTCCAGTATAGACTATAATCTAATATCTGTGTATGTATTTATGTATTTTATTGCACATTTTGTGGGAGAATAACATTAGTATTTTGTAAGAAATTGCGTTCTTGCATAAAAAATGACATATTTCAAAAACAAAAGTATTACAAATCTTATAGCTCTAAATATAGATGATGATTTTATTTATGTATATAAATATTATTCGAATATATTAATTAGAATTTTCAATACAAGGTTTACCGTAACTGCAATTTTTCACTACAGTTTCACTTAAAATTCTTAATTTATCCAAAATTATTTTTAATGTTTTGGAATTTGTACTTGTGTTCATAGTTTTATGCCCCATTTCAAATAAAAAAAGTGTTTATTTAGTTGAAAATTTATATACTTAAAAAAAAGTGCTCCGAAGGTAGTTCTTAAACGAAGAATATTAATGCGATTGCAGATAATCTCAATATACTTAGACTTTGACAGTGTGTGTGAAAAAATACTAGCACATATTCCAGTTACCAAATAAAAGGTATGGGTAGGTGATATTTGGATTCTAAATTAATGCTTTTAATGAATAAATTATATTAAAATTAGATAACATTTTTTGACAAATACATTTTTTACAATACATTAAGTGTCTATAACATGTTGATCTAATTTAAATATTATTTTAACAATATCTCTGTTTCGCCTGTACACCGTACGGGAACTATATTCGGGCCTCTACTACTTTGCCTGTATGGCGTACATGCATTCTTGTTTATCGTTTGAACTGTGTCCGTCTGTATTTTTTTAAATTTTTAATATCAAATTAGTTGTATAGATGCCAATAGATTTCTAAAATAGACTTAGTAAATATAATAAAAACTGTAAGGCAATTGTACTTTTTATGTTAACAGCCTTGAATGTAGCTTGTCTGTTAAACTTTCATGTAGAAGAAAAGACAATTGACAGGGAGAATATAATAATTTTCTTTAAGATAAAATGTTATTTTAAATTTGTGCTGAAAAATATTAAAAATAAGAACTTTAATAACATTTTCCACTTAAAATTGTTAAATTAATAAAAAAATGCAATAAAAAATGGGACATTTCTTGGATTGAATTCGGGAAAAAAATTAAATTGGTAAGAGCAGGGAAGTCCAACACGTGGCCCGCCAGTACGTAAGTTGCGGCCCACTGACTCTTTTTAAAAAATTTTTAAATATCACGTTTTTAAAGTTTTTTCATTTTGAAATTTATTTGAGGGAAAATTTATATTATAAATATACAATGTATTTGCTTGTTACCTGTTTTTGTTTTAAAATAAATCCTTTTTTGGTAATAGAAATGTCCTCTAGATTAAAATAGATTTATATTTTATCAAACAGTTGCATTTGATTTTACTATAGTAAATTATTTTTTTAATATATCTCGAATTGCATTATGCACATCCTTTACTATGGATGGCACATGATTCTCTGTGTGTGCGACTTTCATTTCTCCTCCTTCATTTCTCCTGTTTGGAGTGCCGAAAAAGCAGGAGGCAGTCAGAGATGTTTCTTAAAGTTTAAAAAATATTCAGGATGACTAAGATAAAGGCCAATGTATACTTAATCGTTTGCGAATGACAGCAGAATCAAATTTTAACAATGAGTGACAAAAGATCAATTTAAAAGGAACACCGTAATTTTCAAGAAAATGGCAACACACTGCAATGTTTTAAATATTATTTGATCAGTGCATTATTATATTATATAAACATTATTATATTATCTATGTCTGTATACATGAAAAATAATGAAAACAATAATGATAATTCATTCTGTTTTAAATTTTCACTACAATAAATGGTTTTTTGTTTCCAAATCTGATATAAAGTTACATATTGCGGCCCGCGAGATTATAATGTTTTTCCGAAGTGGCCCGCAAGGTCATTTGGGTTGGACACCCCTGGGTAAGAGGTTAAGATATAATTTCTAAGTGTGTGGAATGGGGTTCCACGAAAAAAAGCACCTTATATTTTTAAGGGTTATATGAGATGAAAAACCACTAACCACTAACGTAAGTCACAAAAGTCATATAATAGCAATATGAAAACATACAAATGGCAATGATATAGCGTACAATATGTATAATGAGCAGTGCATTGTCAGAACTATCATTCGTTCTAAAGAAATTCATGTGAAAAAGTTCCTGACTGGATTATTGCCACACAACGGGAATTAGCAGACTTGTAATGCGAAATAGTAGTTTGAGCCAGATGCATGGGACATTCTATTTCAAAACTCGTTAGGGCATTCAACATTCCGAGATCCACAGTGTCAAGAGCTGGGCAAGAATACCTAATTTCAGGAATAATCCCCCACCATGGGCAATGCAGTGACCGATCTTGTGCACCTAATGATCGAGACCAGCGACGTGTGCGTAGAGTTATCAGTGTAAATACATAAGCAATACTGCGTGAAATTAGCATAAGAATCAATGTGGGACGTACAATGGACGCATTAGTTAGAACAGTTTTGCAAAATTTGGCTTTAATAGGCTGTGCTGTGGTAGCAAAAGACCGACTCGTCCGACCAGAGTGACATCGCCTGCAATGCCTCTTCTCAGCTCCTGACCATGTTGGTTGGACCTTAAATGACTCTAAAACCGTGCCTCGATCAAATGAATCCCAATTCCAATTAGTAAAAACTGATGGTAAAACTCGAGTGTGACACAGTCCTCACGAAGCCATGGATCCAAGTTATAAACACGACACTCACCAAGCTGGCGGTGGCTCTATAATGGTGGGAGATGTTTTTATATCCATTAGACCAAGTCATCTAGTCCAACTGAACCAATCATTGACTGCCATTTCTTATGTTCAGCCATTTTGAGACTATTTGCCGCCATTCATAGACTATGATGGAATTTTTATGGATAACAATGTGCCATGTCGCTCCACAATTATTTACAATTTTCTTGGAGGATTTTTTGCGTATTTCCAGCGAATAATTTAGCTACTTAAATCGCCCAATATGATTCTTATTTAACATTCATGGGATAAAATCGAGAGGTCTGTTTGTGCATAAAATTGTACCTCGGCAACATTTTCACAATTGTGGATGGCTACAGAAGCAAAAGGGCTCAAAATTTCTGCAGGGGACTTCCAAAGACTTCTTGAGTCTATTCCACTTCGATTTTCTGCACTTCGCCGGACAAATGGATATCCGATGCGATACTAGGAGGTATCCCAAGACTTTTGCTACCTCAGTGTAGAATATCTCTAACTATCAATGAAGCGAATTCGTCATACAAATAAATATCTTAGTGGTAGTAAAATTTTCTTTCTTTTGCTGTTAAACTTCAGCACATAATTCGTCTATGTAATTAATTTAAAAAACTGCTCCATTTGGTTACTGAACAGATGATTTAAAAAGATCAAAATCCCATGACTTGCATTTAAGAACGAATTTAATTTTGTGAAACTAATGGCCCAGTTTCTCACTACATTTTGTATTGGAAACAAAATTCCTAAAAGTAACAGAATAACATTCTTATTTCTTAACCCGCGATCACTCGCGAGGGGTGTTTTGTACACCCCAGCAACAAGAAAAACCTCCTAGGATACTAAGCAGAATGCGCAGAACCCCGATTTTTTCTGTAGCTGCACATTTTAGATAATTGAAACTTCAGGCCTGATGTAATCAATCTCGATTGGACGATTGGAATGTAACGATCTTCAGAAGTTTATCTGGGGTTCTGAGCATCTAAAATAGAATACGTTTTCTTTCCGCTTACATATTTTTAAAATATATTAATATGCATGCATATTTTACTTAAAATTTTAATAACTGTTGCATAAAAATAATATAATTCTGTAAAATAATTGTAAATATTTTTTTTCAAGGCATTTTCCAAAACTTATGACAAAAACTCCATGGGAATGAAAGAAACAGCGATTTCGTCGTCTATAAGATAATGCATCAACAGATTGTTAAGATGAACTAAGTGAATTGATAACTGTGTAATTTCAGAACCAAACTTGGAGAGATGAAACTTGAAATTGTAAATTTTTATAATACAGAGGCGGTGCTGATATCACAGATGAAATGTGCAGTATTTATGATGTATCGCGAATATGTTACCATTGGCCATTGCGAATATTTTATCATCTACTTAATATTGCAGGAATCAATGTTTCCATTGTTAACCATTCGGTTCTTCCTGAAATGAAAATGAGACGTTCAAGAGTATTAGAGGAGATTAGAATGGATCACGTGCAGCGACACAGTGGGATATGAGATTGCAACTCCTAAACCTTAATAAAATACTCAAAAGAAGCTTTACTGACACAGAAGATATTAAAAAAAGCATTAATCCACCAAAAAGAGGACGTTTGCTCTGTTTGTCTACGGATAAAAGATTTAATAATTACTTTTCTTTGTCTTCAATGTAAGAAAAATATGTGCTTAAAGCATATGATGTCTGAATGTTTGAAAAATGATTAAAATTTTATTTTTTCTACTCTTTACTATCCTTACCATTAATTATAAAGGTAAACTATTACTGGTATATACGTTTTACTTTCATGTAAAGATATAAAATTGCGTACTTTAAAATGAAAAAATTTTGTAGGTTTACTTTAAATTATTATTAGTCTCATTTGTATGCAATAAAATTAATAATTTTATTTGTATAATACAAAACACATCTTGTACTTCATTAATATATATCATAGTTAACTTTAAAAAAATTTCATATTTAAATACACGTGTTAAAATTTTGGGGTGTTCTCTACACCCCACGAGTATCGACGGAAGCAAAAACAGGCGCGAGTGACCACGAGTTAAAAAATAAATAGTATAAGTAACATATTGCTGTTACATTTATTTAATGTAACAGCAATATTCAATATTAAAATGTATTGGTTTTGACAGAGTTGACAGTTCTGATTAATTCAAAATAGTTTGCAATAAAATTAAACAAAAAGTCGAGAAAAATATTATTCTTTTTGCTCAAAGGTAAAATTATTCTATTCAGTATTGTTTAATTTAAAAACTATTATTGACATGACAAGAAAGGAATAAAACATATGCTTGTAAAGATAGTTTTTATAATAGATAATGCTATTTTCGAAACAATCAGCATATATATTTGTCATTGAATTCTAATCTTATTTATGCATTGAAATCTTTTTAGTACAGTTACTATAACATAAAAAAGGGATTTTTGTTACGAAAAGGTTCATTTTATCTCTCATATCTCTATTTCATGTAATTATATAAGATTTTTTAATCTTAAAAATTAAAATAGTTCTACAAAATTTTCAAAACTAAGGTTGGATGAAAAATTATACTTACCGTCTTATATTTTCAACATTATCATTAGATAAACATCTTTCAAAAAATAAACTTAAACATGATGAAAAACTAATGTTTTGTTGTACATAACTAACGGTATTTTTTTTAAAAAATCTCAATGGTAATCTTCTTTCTTAGATCTATCTTTTCTACTTATTATTTATAAATAAGCTATGTTTTGTTATTTAGATCTTTTATGACTTGGTTTTATTTGTAAGAGATTTTGAAATCATCCACAAGATAAATTATGTTTGGAATGTACATTTTAAAATATCATATGTAAATCAAATTCCGCACAATTATATTTATTTGAAAGAGAAGTAATCATAGAAATTCAATCCTCATGCTGTTAAGAAATTTCCTTGCAGTCATTACTGTTGCCTTGTTGGCAACACTGTATCTCTTAGGAGAAATATATCCGATAGTTGACAAAAGAGTATTAGTTTCACCATTAGAATAAAATGTGGTCAAATGATGTGGAAAAAGTCAATACTTTGATTACTTTCTCTTGATTATTTTTCTATCGATTTACCATTCTCTTCGCTCTTAGTCTATATTTTCTCAGAGCCAGAAGTATCAACAATGGCTGCTTAATGAAGTGTTACTGTTTATACTACAATGTAAGGATACTTTCTCATTATGGGGCATTACTTGATTTTATTTCGATTCTTTTATTGATTATTGGATTGGATAAAACGAAAACTGCATGATCCGTGCTCTGGGTCATTTTGAGGTAGGGGCACACTGGGCCCAAGGCCTCAGCATCAGGAAGGGTGGTATAGGGCTTGGTCCCAATAAGGTCAAGATTGGAATAAATTAAATTTTCAAATATTTTTTGCATATTCTCCGAAAAACTGGTATTTTTGAACTATATACCTACTGGCAACAGTGGCAAGACAGCGTTATTACGTCATGTCTGGCGCGTCTGTGTCTAGGCCTAGGCCTACCACTAAACACCATCATTATTCCTTTGATAGAAAAACTCCAATTAGTTGAGTCTAGGTTTGTGAGATTGTGAGTCACGCACATATATTTATTTGGCCTGCGTTACCATTTGTATAAGTATTGGACAACACATATGCTATACACTGTCTATATAAAAGGATCTCAGGAAGGATGTACTTTTGCATGTAGGCCCAAGGTTTCAGGAAGTTTTAGCACGTCATTGTCCGTTCTTAGAAGTAATAATAAAAAGCATTGTACTTAGAATAAATACATTTAAAAACATCTGGATTTATTTTGAATCATTTATGTAGACCGAGATATATATTACAAAAGCATATATTATAAAATATTACAAAAGCATTCTGAGAACTAAAATCATTCTTAAATTTGACAAAACAATGACTCGAAAATTTTGCCTAAAAGGTAAAATATAATTATAATCAACAGAATAATTAAACGACTTACACAGAAATTCGTAAGATTATGTGCAAAAGCTGCAAATAAAAAAAATAATTGTAACAAAAAAAATTACCCGGTGTGTAAAGTGTGATCGAATTCAAACTTAAACCTACTTAAAAGCCGCAAAAGGTAAATAGT
This sequence comes from Trichonephila clavipes, assembly GCA_019973935.1. Lineage (NCBI taxonomy): Eukaryota > Metazoa > Arthropoda > Arachnida > Araneae > Nephilidae > Trichonephila > Trichonephila clavipes. Next base: position 318,932 of record BMAU01021380.1, read on the forward strand.
GATGTGATTGTGTTTCAAAAAGTTATAAAATTCACAGCGTCTCTCAATTTCTCTTTTATTCTACACCCAAAATTGCCGTGGTATCTGAATTAGCGAATGCACTTCATTATGGTAAATCTATTGCAAGTGTAAATGAAAATAATAAAATCACCATCGGAACATACAGAGCAAATATTATACATTGTTATTGTTATTAATTAACCGAAATAAATTAACAGTTATTATTGTTATACATTAATAGAGAGTACTTTCAGTTGTATTGTTGTACAATAATAGTAATAGTTAATAGCTATTATATTATTGTTATACAATAATAGCTATTATTATTGTTATAATAGTTGTTATTATATAGCAATAATAGCTATTAATATTGTTATAATAGTTATTGTTATTATATAGCAATAATAGCTATTATTATTGCTATATAATAACAATAACTATTATTGTATTACAATTATAGCTAACTATATTATTATTGTATAACAGTAATAGTTTGTGACATATGCTTAAATGAAAAAAAAAGTATTTTTCTTCATATTTTTCTTTTTACATACAATTTTCTGTTGTTATTGTTGTATATCCCGGACATCTGCAGGGATAAATCAGGTATATGAATTCATATATCCTAAGGAAATATAAAAACAACTTTGAATTTGTCGCAAGGTCCTGTCTAGAGAACCGTAGGCACTATAGAATATGTTTTGGGAAAATAAATGAATAAAATTTTCCTATCTCATATACTATTTACAGTGTAAGATAAGATACAATATCATTTACTTATAACGTGACAAGAAAAATTTTCCACCTGAGTGACTCTTGATTGAATTATATACATATACGTTTATACACAAGCCTTTCTTTAGTCTTTCTGTTTACACGTGTAAACTAAATCTTAACATTTTGCTTAACCCGCGAGGCAAGAAGAATTTTTTCAAAATGAATGATTTAAATGAGTTATACACAACTCCTACAATTTCGAGACAAATTCAAAATGAAAACGTGGAAATTTAAAAACTTTTTTGTCGAGTTTTAAAAATATAAATAGCAATGTGATATATTATGAATCTGATATTATTTTGTACGAAATTATTTTTAAATATTGTTACGTAGATCCGGATTCGAGGATTTTATGCAAAACAATCGCAAAGAAAATAAGCAGTTCTTTAAGAGAGATGCGAATTTATTATCCAAAGCCCAATCCTTTCAATACAAGATTCAGCGGCAATATCCACAGGGTGAATATCCGAAGGTCTTCACACCTTCAACAGCAATCAAACACAATAATCAGTGTTTAAAAATACACGTAAGTAAAGATTATTCACAAGCACAGCCGAGCTAATTGCTAGTCAAAACAATATTCAGTATTCGCTGCTTAAAATCAGACTGATAGCCGTACGGTCGAGCATCTTTATTTATAGGTGCGACAGAAACTTCCAGAAATGTAACCGCTCGTGTCATTGAACGTGACATTAATGTGGAGAGATCTACTACTTTCTAGAAGATCCCAGAGGGTTCCGAACTCGTCAGCATGGTCGCCAATGACGCCAAAATGGTCGCTAAAGCCACCAAATTGGCAGCCAAAAATGATGTCAACTTGGCTATAACGCCAAGATTTCGCCAAGTTCTCATTGAATCGTCATTATAACGTAAGGAGCGGAATGGCTTGTGAATAGTACAATTTTAACATGAAATAAATATAATATAGAGTAATATAAATGCATTAAAAACCCAAATACAAATTATGTATACTATTTACACAAAATTCGTAACAATATGTTAAGAATACTCATCATTTTGTTCGAGGGCTGAACAGAAAAAAGATTACAAGCCTCAGCATTTGAAAACTACATATTGTGGAGAAATTTCGTTTCTCCAGAGTGGAGACAAATGGAGCTACTTGTCCTACAGCTAGTTTGCGAGTAGGTAGTGAAAGTTAGCAGATGGTTCAGGACGATTGAAATGGCAAGACTCTTCGGAAATTGGTCCCGTTTGGAAGTACCAGCCGTGATTCGATTTTTAAGGGCAAAGAATGTTTCCGCATCTGCAATGAGCAGAAATGATGTAGCAAAAGTGTGCCACTTTTTTCAATCAGACAGACGGGATGTCGAAAACCGTAATGTAACAGGGAGCGGATGGCCAATTTCTTCAACGACAGAAATCACCACAGCAGGAAATGGAGAAATAATTCAAAATGAATGATGGGTAACTCTACGTGAAATTTCTTCAGAGGTGGGACTGAGCTATGGTAGTTTCCACCATATCGTTTCTGATGTGCTGTGATATTCCAAGACAGTGCTGGGAAATCATCCGCCGAGACCTGGCTCAATGGACAAGAACCTGATTTCTACCAAGATGAGTTAAACAAGTTGGTTCAGCGTTCTGATAAATGCTTAAATAGACTGGGTGATTATGTCGAAATGTGATAGGCACGTATGCCTTTTCATCCCCTTTTGTATTTTCTATCTATTGTTAATAAATATTTTTATTCGACTTGTAATCTTTTTTCTGATCGCCCCTCGTAATTTGAAAAGGTATGGACCAACATCAGTTCTGTTTCAGAGAATATATAAGCCACAGGAAAATAATAAAGGATTTTTGCTTTTTTTAATGATTAATATTTTAAATGTGTTATTATTACTCTGTTTTTGTTTTGTAGTACTTTATATTAACATTAACTACAGAAAAAATCAGTTTATTATATACTTTTTTTCAAATTTTAATCACTATTTTAAAAATTCCTGTTGCTTCAATTTCCTTATATAGTATATTGCACTCTATCTCAAAACAAAGAAGCAACAAACCGAAAATGTAATTAAATGAAAAACAGTGTATTGAAGTGCAATGAAATTTTCATAGGTTGTTGAACAGAGGAAAAGGCAATGCCACGCAAAAAAACACAGGGAAGAGGCAAAAAGTTTTCAAATAAGAAGTATAAACAATAATGCCCCTAATTTGCGCAAAATTATTTTTAGTTGTAAGCATTTATCAAGTAGGGTGTGTTGGCGCATGCGCGCCAACGTCATGCGCACAAATGCAAATATGCTTCCTTGCCGCGCGGTGCCGGCAGTAGAGAACTTTCTGGGGAACGAGATAGACGAGAAAATTTCTCTTTAATACTCAGACGTGAGCATTAATATAGGACTCTAATACTCGAAGCTCACAATAAAAATTACTTAAAATTTGCTGCTCTTGTAAATAGCATATATATGTTGTGTGATATATGTTGTGTAGTTAAATAAAAAAAGTAACAAAGAAATAAGCGTGGCTGGTCCGTCGATGAAACAAAAACAAACTAAAAATAAACATTCTGGTTCCGCTCGTGCCAGGAGCGATCAGTGGACTATGGATATACAAAAGAGATTAAAAAGTACATTGGAAGGTAAAATTAACAGAATTGAAACGTTCATTGAAAGGGCCAACGAAGAAACCGATTCGGTTGAAATAAAAGTAAAGCTATAGAAATTTTTAAAGAAACTGTTGAATTCGAAAAAGGCCGTTATATCGTGCAACTCCCCTTTAGAAAATCCTATAATGAATTGTCCGATAATTATCCCCTAGTTTCCAAAATTTATGGAGAAGATTTGGTCATGATTCGGAATTATATCAGCAATACCGTGAAATCATTCGCGATTACACAGAACAGGGTATTATAGAAGAAGTTAAAACCGAAATTACAGATAACAAATTAAAAAGACCTGTATGTTATTTACCTCATCAGGTCATAAGAAAAGACGGTCGCTTAACATCAAAAACAAGAATTGTATTTGACGCTGGAAGTCATCAAAATAATGAACTCTCATTAAATGATTGTTTATGGCCAGGAATTAATTTAAATCCCAATCTCTTAGACATATTAATTAATTTTAGATTGAATGCAATAGCCTTTTGATCTGATATTAAACAAGCTTTCTTAAAAATTTGTCTTGCTGACGAACACAAAGATGCCGTTCGATTTCTCTGGAGTGATGACGAATCGTGTGTGTTCATAAAAGGCCTAAACTACAGGTATACCGTTTTAATCGAGTAAATTTTGGTGTTAGTTCAAGTCCATTTCTTCTGGCAGTCACGATTAGGCATCATATTGAGAAATATAAACATGAATTCCCTGACACTGTAGAACTTTTAGATAGAAATTTCTACGTTGACGATCTTATTTCCGGTGGTAACGAATTTGAAGAAGCTCTTCAAACTTCACGAAGAGCAAAAAATATTATGGAAGCTGCTGAAATGGACCTCAGAAAATGGATTACTAATGATGCTAATTTAATGGAGCAATGGAAGAAAGAAAATTTTAATGTACATCCTGTACAAGAAACTGTAAGTTTAGGAGCAAATGGAACAAAGGTCCTAGGACTATCATGGAACACTAATGAAGATTACTTGACTACAGATACTAAAAGTCTATTGGAATTTGTTTCCTTAGATAAAAATACGAAACGCTTCATACTGCAAGCAGTTGGAAAGATCTTTGACCCTTAGGGTTAATTTCTCCTTTCACCGTTAGAATGAAATGCCTCCTTCAAGATCTCTGGAAAGAAGAAATTCAATGGGACGACCCTTTGCCAACACATATTGAAAAGGAGTGGAAAAAATGGTGTGAGGAGCTACCCCACTTACGAAATCTAAAAATACCTCGACTAGTTCTAGATTCTACTTTGCTAGAAGATGATGTTGAGTTGCATAGCTTTTGCGACGCCAGCAAAAAGGCATATGGCGCAGCCACATATTTGAGAACAAAGTCAAGGAATGGAATTTCTGTTAAACTTGTGACTTCAAAAAGCCGTGTAGCACCATTAAACTGTGTAACCCTGCCCAGACTAGAATTACTTGGAGCTCTAGTCACTGCTCGTCTGGCATCTAAGGTGAAAAAGATCGTGAATCTTAAAAGATCCTGTTTACAATATCACTGGACTGATTCCAAAATAGTTCTGTTTTGGATAAAGGGTAACAAGACCCGATGGAAGCAATTTGTTGCTAACCGAGTCAACGAAATAACCAGCCTAACAGATCCCCACTCATGGTACCATTGTGCTGGTAAGGAAAATCCAGCAGACTTCCTCTCTCGTGGACTGAGCGCTGACTGTCTGGTGTCAAATTTCAGGTGGTGGACAGGTGCAGAATTTTTGTCCGATTCTGAATTTCCTAAAAACTTTCAGCAAGTGGTTCCTGAGTTAGACTACCTCACCGAACATGAGAAGGAGACTGTAGTTCAAGAAAGGAAAAAATTGCCTGAAGCTGATAGAAGTAAAGAGATTGTCTTGCTGAATAGTGATTCCTCTAGCATCCTTGACGAACTTTTAGAACTTTCTAATAATTATTTCAAAGTTATTAATATTTTGTCTTATATTTTCAGAATCAACTACAACTGTAGGAATAAGTCCAAAAAGGTTGGACCTCTAACTGTAGCCGAATTCAAGGAGTCAGAAATTAAATTGATTAAGCATGCTCAAAGATCCTTGTTTGATAAAAAAGAAATTCCAAGTTGTATTTCTAATTTATTTCCATTTGTAGATGGGGAAGGAATAGTTCGCGTAGGTGAAAGATTAGAAAATGCTTCTGTGTCATATCTCCATAAGCATCCTGCGATTTTACCAAAAGGTTCAAAATTAAGTAAACTTTATTGTAACAGCTTGCATACAAGACTCTTTTACGTTGGCCCACAGGGATTGTTAAATACTGTACGACAAAAATTTTGGCCTTTGAGCGGCCGTAGCTCGTAAAACCGTTCATCAATGTGTGACATGCTTCAAAAGAGACCCATTCTCTCTTCACAAATTATGGGTAATTTCCCCAGTGAAAGAGTAAACATATCGAGCCCATTTACTATTGCTGGACTTGATTTATGCGGTCCCTTTTTAGTAAAATATAAAAAAATCAGAGAAAGGGAACTCTAAATAAAGTGTACATTTGCGTTTGCATATGTTTTTCTACGAAAGCCATCCATCTCGAGTTATTATCGGATCTCACTTCCGATGCTTTGATAGCAACGCTTAAACGTTTTACTAGTAGACGGGGTAAATGCTCCAAAATTTACACAGATAACGCTACTAATTTCGTGGGAGCAAACTCCATATTAAAGAAATTTCATAAATTAATTAATTTTCCGGATGAAAATTTAGCTAAATATTTCGTGTCAGAAAATATTGATTGGAAATTTATACCTCCCAAGTCCCCTCACTTTGGAGGTCTTTGGGAGGCAGGTGTAAAATCTGTGAAGCACCATCTTAAAAGAGCGATAGGAAATCTTCACTTTACCTTTGAAGAATTTGAAACTATTATGATTCAGGTAGAGGGAATATTAAATTCGCGTCCACTGACTCCCCTCAGTAGCGACGCAGATAACTTCGATGTTTTGACCCCTGGTCACTTTTTGATAGGGAGACCTATAATATCAATACCTAAGCCAAATTTAACAGATGTAAATGAAAATCGTCTCAGTCGATGGGAAAAGATTACCAAGGTTGTGCAACGCACATGGAAAAAATGGAAATCTGATTATTTGAATACCTGCAAGCTAGATCGAAATGGATAACTGAAAAAAATGATCTAATGATTGGTCAAATGGTTTTAATCAAAGAAGATTTCTTACCTATAAATACTTGGCCTTTAGGTCGAATCTTAGAAGTATATCATGGGTCAGATGGAAAAGTGAGAGTTGTCAAGGTTAAAACTCAATCAGGAGAATTTAAAAGAGCTATTAGTAAAATAGCTGTTCTCTCCCAATTGATACTGAGTAAATTGTGTATATATGTATTGCTATATTATATTTCATTTGTGTAAAATTGTTGATTTAACTTTATTATTACATTTAAATTGTTGTAATCATTGTAATTAATTATGTGCTAAATTTATATGTATTGTGCTAATTATGATATTTGTAAGTTCTTGCATGTGAACATGGCAAGGCCGAGCGGGATGTTGGCGCATGCGCGCCAACGTCATGCGCACAAATGCAAATATGCTTCCTTGCCGCGCGGTGCCGGCAGTTGAAAACTTTCTGTGGAACGAGAGAAACGAGAAAATTTCTATTTAATACTCAGACGTGAGCATTAATATAGGACTCCAATACTCGAAGCTCACAATAAAAATTACTTAAAATTTGCTGCGCTTGTAAATAGCATATATATGTTGTGTGATATATGTTATGTAGTTAAATAAAAAAAGTAAAAAAGAAATAAGCGTGGCTGGTCCGTCGATGAAACAAAAACAAACTAAAAATAAACAGGGTGGGTGACCACCTCTAATGGAGTTGCAAGCTGGGCAGTGACGATTCATAACTTCTTAACAGATCATCAATCATACTTTGTGTGATCTGCGTCCATTCTCGAAGAAGATACGTTGTCATATTAATACGCTTTTTAAGAAGATTGCAAGGTACAGGAAAGACGCCTTCTGAGCATGTCCGAGTAACGTTTTAATGGATTCAAGCCGAACGAAAGTGTTGGCCATTCCATCGAGAACACTGTTTCAGGTTTCACGCATTTGGTGATGAAGTGAGCTCTATGTACTCTTGCGTTAGCATCCATAAACTTGGCAACATAACACATTGCTGTCAGATATGGTGTAACATCAGTCGAGGATAACACCGTGTAAAAAATTGTCACTGAGCGGACGAAAGAAGTGGAGATCAGTTCGGCCATGGACTGGTATGATGGATTGCAGACTGACATCAGCTCAACTATAGCTGGATCTTTCAGTGATATTGAGAGCTTGAGGTTGAGTTCTTGGGATTTTCCAGATCCGTATCGGTTGGAAATCATTGATTACAGAATCGGTATATTCTCCGCTGAACAATACATTGATCCAATGATGTGGTGTCAATCCGATGTGATCTAGAGCCCCTCTGTAACTGAGCTCTTCTGCGTCGACGCCAATAGCACCCAAAATGAAAGCCATCTGCAATACAGATGACTTTCATGCAGACGTACAATAACTATTGAGATATTACTATCCTGATAACATCGCAATGCTAGAAATAAGTAGTTTTCGGCGAAAATTTAGACTGAAAAGTTAACACATTTTTTTTCCTTATGACTTGCATGAAAAAGCAGCTTCGTATAAAGTTACAAATGGTTTAAAGCGTTACTAGCAGCTTAACAAATACGAAATAATGACACCGGTATTCATGTTGATTTTCACGAAAATCTAACAAGAGCAATTGTAGTATTTTAAAACATCATTTTATAAAAAAAATACTTCACCTATTCAATTAATACTGTTCATACTTTTAATTATGTATTTTCTTTCGCTGTGTCGTAATTAATAAGTATTTAAAGGAGTAAAAAGTAAAGCTAATAAAATTATATAGTAGTTAAAACAAACAAGACAAAAAAGAAACACACAACTCAGTTTTACCTCGTTTCTCCTCAAAATATTAATTTCTAAAAAATTTAATCATTATATACATATCTACTCATTTTCACAGAATAAAGTCGTAATGTGTTTTCCCCTTTTAACTCAAAGCTAATACACAGTAGACATTTATAATAAAAATAAGTATTTTCTAGCTTCTTCTATACTATAATACCTAGAACAACGGTTCTTAAACTGTGGTCCGCGGGCCCCAGGATGTTCTAAACATTAATCTATGAGGTTCATGAAGGTCTCTCATTTAATGTTAAAATTTCTTGCTTTTTCAAACTCTTAAAGGTCTCGCAGAAATATTGAAAGGTATGCCATCCAAACCAGATCATTAAATTATTGCTAGTGCAGAAACTCTACTAGATCATGTATTTCGATCAAGAATATTAATTCAGAAGGGAGTTCTCAAAATTTTATGTATCCACGATTTCAGGCTAATACATAAAGGAGGACCGTGGTGATCAAAAGTTTAAGAATCGTTGATCTAGAGCATTCCTTCGCAGTTTAAAAAAACATAAATATAATTTTTTTTATCTGAAGTTGTCAAAAATATGTTTAAATTTAACTTAATTGTATTCTACAAATTGTGTATTAAATAATATTACATTTTTTTAGTTTAAAAATATTTAATAAAATTCTATATCATTATTACGATTAAAGCTCTTTTTTGTACAAATGCGTAATATAATATTTTCATTTAATAAATACCAACAATATTTTTTTCTGAATTTAATCATTATTTTTCAAAACAGTTAATATATTAAGAAGTTGTTTCTCTCTGTTTCTTCTTTATATATATATTTCAAGTACTAAAAAAATATCGTAATTTTACTAACCTCATTAAATGCTATTTTAACTTAATTTTAATTACATTAAATATTTTTTTTTTAAAAAAAATAATGTTTTGTATCGAAACTACTCTTTTTTTTTTATTTCTTCAAATACTTGAAATAAACGTCTTACATAATGTTGCTTTAACTGAATTTTACATATGTATTGTAGATTTACTATATTTCTTCAATAGAGTGTTGTTCTTATGTTAGCTTTGTATTTTATAAATTTAAGATTACTGCTCGATTTTATCAATAGTGCGTTTGTGCTTGAAAACTTCATTTTTTTCTCATTTAAATGTGTGTATGTTTTTTTTCTGATTCATCATTCATGCATGCTATTGATAATAAGGTAGATATTATGCCTTTTTTCTTTCAATCGATATGATATTTATAAGACCGTTGCATAACTTTATTATTGAATGAAACTATTTAATTTGGAAAAGAGTATAATTTAATGAGAAAATGTTTTTGTTGTTGTATAAAAATGTCAAAAATAAAAAATAAAAAATTAATAAAACTGTACTCTTTATTTACAAGAACCAATTCATTTTCGATGAAAACATTCGACTTTTTAGATTTCCTATGAGCTATATACAACAACATAACATGAGATTTTATACAATGAAATACGTGGATGAATGGCTTAACAGTTCTTCTGCTTCCAATTAAAATCTTATGTTTTTATACAAATGAAAATAACAGTCTAACGATAATATCTTCTTAATAAAGAGAAGTGCAGGTGACTAAAATGACAGTTTTAAAAAATGTATTTCTAATGAAAAGTGATGAATGATTTTGTGAGAAATACTTCGGACGGAGTTTTCGAGACAGTTTTGTTTACCATACGAAGAGTATATAAACCATTTAAACTATTTTACTCCACATAGTTATTTATATAGTTTGCAGTTAAAGTCACTGAAGGGTCCAATGTTATTCTTTTCCTTTTTCACCAATACAGAAAAAATATCTTTTCCTTGAAATCGTTTCCTTTCTAAGGTTTTTGATCAAATGCTATTTGTTCCCAGACTGTCCAATCCATTCTTTCCTACAATGTAAAGAAGTTTTTTTTTCAGAAAAAAGGAGAAATTCAGCAGCTTCAATTCTATACATTCGCTAAATAGATGACGTTGTTCGGCTTGCACAACCTTTTTTTTCTTTCTGGGTGCGTGTGTGTGCACTACCGAAAGCAACGAAAATCCTGATGGGATAAATTTTTCAAACGTTTCCCGTATTTGAATTTTGGAGCATAGCAATTGCCGGTGAACACAGTGGGTGATTTTTTCCTTGCGAGCCATAGCATTTTGCAGTGACACTTCAAAGGATTTCCTGAAATAAAATAACGTAGTATAAGTACATCAGTTTTTACAATGTTTTCCAACTTAAAAGAAAATGAGGTTTCAGACAATTTTTTTGGATTACACAAAACCGTTTTATGAAAATTCATACAAATAAATATCTCTTTTTCAATTCCTACTATTAGTTCACTCTTTCTCTATGTACATTTATATATATATATATATATATATATATATATATATATATATATATATATATATATATATATATATATATATATATATATATATATATATATATATATATATATATATATATATAAATATATATATATATATACAGTCGAACCTCTATATAACGAACCTCAATATTGCGAAGTTTTCTATATAGTGAACTTTTTCCTGGAACCCTGAACATTTCACGATTTTCTTCTTAAAATAACGTCTCTATAGTGAAATCATTTTCTATAAAATGAACTCTTTCTGTTGTGATTCAGTTTTTTTCCTCCATTTTTTTAAAGTATTTCTGAAAAAATTCAAATTATTTTCTCTTTAAAACATGTAATGGTGGTCATAAATTTTCAACTGATTTTATTATATCCTAACTCACCGAGAGCAATAGAGTTCTGGCCGTTTCATCCAAGAAGTGCAACCTTTAAACCCCATTGCCCAGTTCACTAGAAGCATCTTCGATATCCTCTTTAGTATTATATTTCTTATTCATCCACTCAAGTTCAAATCCATTTTTTTTAAACTTGCAGTGGATGACCCTTGATGTTGAAACCGTTTATTCAGAAATTAATTAATTAATAAAATTTAATTAATTAATTAATAAATAAAATTTAATTAATAAAATTTAATTAATAAAATTTAATAAAATTTAATTAATAAAATTTAATTAATTAATATTAGTTTTATTTGAGAGAAAAATTAAATTTGTTCCGAATAGATATGGTGATAGTATACATTAATTATCCAACTACCAGTAATGAAAAGTTCAATTTGTTTTTCAAGTTGAGTGAGAGAGAGGAACTGACTTTAAATATCTTTTTATATTACTTGTTGTTATTTAGTGTCACCTGAATTAAAGTATACATATAAAATTGTATCAGGAATATTATTACTTAAAAAAATACAGTTTTTTGGTAAAAACTAAAGACAAAAATGACATATTTTCGAAACATTCTCCAATTATGAAAAATGCTTATATTTTTATAATAGTTTGTGCCTACACATAGCTCAGACTTCCAAAGAGCCTGAACCAAGATTTTTGAAATATATAATTTAGAAGTGGATTTATATTCATATTTTAATGTATTTTGAAAATAATGGGAATTTTTTAAAAATCCTAGTTTAAACTCTCAACAGAAGTTCTAGCTATAAGTTGTCAAAATTTTTATTTTATAAGCAGTTTTCATAAAATGAGAATGTTTTGAAAATATCATTTTTCCATCATTTTTTGTCCCCAAAAAGACATTTAAATAGTTTTTCTTAAAATAATATTTTTGAACTAATTTTATATGTAAATTCTAATACAAAAGGGACACTAAATAACAAAAAATTATTCATTTATAGGCTTCTTCAAAATCATGGTTATAAATGTACTTAGTTACCAATGTACCGTTATGAAAAAGAGCAGCACGTAATACTTATTAAATAGGAAAATAATAGGCTACAACTTTAATAATGTTATATAAAAATTAATTTATTAAATTTTGAATAAATAATATTAATAATTGCATTATATGATAAGAAACTTTATTTGTGCTTTATACAAGCATTTAAAAAGAATGAAATATTCGAACTATTCTTCAAATTTTTTAGTAGGTTTTTAAAGTTCAGTTTATGGTTCGTAAAATTTTCTAAATTCAATTTTTTATTTTTTAAGCTGTAGCATAGTAAAGACGCTTAAAAATTTTATGCACTGTTTAAATGGTTAATTCTCTTATTGTTCTAATCTTGTCATTTATTATAAAAAAAGATTATCAGCAAAATTGTTATTTATATTTTTTTTACAGTACGAACATTGAAAGATTAGTAATTAAAAATTTATAATTAGAGTAATTAGTAGTAATAAACTTTAAAAAATAACTATACCTTTCTTACTTAAAGATTAATAGTATATCAATTATTTCTTTATTGAGCAACGCTAATTAATATCGAGAAATTATAAAGGGGTAGTTAATTTTTTTTGAAGAAGGATTTTTTAAAATATTAAACTTCCTAGTTTTTAATATATCTAATACGTCATATCTAGTTTTTTTTCGGAATAATCCACGCACAGAAATTTATAACTTAAATACAAAATAAAAAGCACTACATTTATAAACCATTATATTTTTAATAAATAAAAATGATTTCTGATGCACATTTGAGAGTTTTTATAAATTCAAATTTATATCTTTATATCTCAGATAAAATATTTACATTGTTGATTGTATTTCCTAAAACATAATCATTGATATAAGATATGAAAATAGCATAACATAAGATATGAAAATATTTATATAGTAAAATTTAGTTGTGACAGACACAGCTAAAATTAACTTATTAATACCTTCTAATAAGAGACTAGCCAAATTATCCCAAATTCCTTTGAAGGTATTTTCATGAAGTTCTGAAATTATATTTCCTTGAAGAGCAATGTATTGCAGTTCCGGCATATTGTCAAATAGATCTCCAGGTAGATATTCAATTTTATTTTTCCTGTAAACAATAATAAAATGTAAGGTCATAAAGCAATCTGAAAAGATATATAAAATCTTATACTTATTCAGATAAAATTATGCCGTTTTTGTGCCATGCTAAATAGAAGAGCTAAATACAGTTCAGTATTGTCAGAAAAGAAACAAGCTAGATACGGATATGCTTATGTAAGCTATTTCTGCAATTACGAAACTCGTAAAATTCTTTAGAAAACTTAAATTCTCTTAAAACAATTTTGTAAAATATTTATTATTAAGAGAAAGGTTTATTAAAAATACACCTATTATTACAGAATAGAACCTGCATAATTACCTATATATTTATATGTTGAATTAAAAAATTAATGTTATAAAAAATTTGGAACAGATATTTTTTAGCTAAAAAATATTTTTAGGGTGAAAACTAAAAACGTTAAATATGTGTCTCAAATTCTATAGATTAAAAATATTATAATGAACATTTCTGGGTTTTTTATTAATTTACTTTAATTTTCACAAGATATAATGGATATTCAAGCCAACTGAAAAAAACATTAAAATTCGAAAGCCACATTTATTTTATGCATGTTATTTCAGACATATTTATTTTATTACAAATGAACCGCTGTTATTTTATCACTATTTTTCTGATCTAGATTTATTGACAAAAAATACATCACAAAAAATACTATTATTATGTTGTAATTACATTCATTGTATAAAGTATGTACTGTTTTAAAAGTCATTTCAGAATTCGGCTGAAATTAATGAACTCTGAAAAAAAATCTTCGGAAGGATTTGTTCAAATTTATACTTATGTTTATGTTGCAAGTGTAGATTAATGCAGAAAGATTTCAGTATTTCAATATTTTATATTGTTTGAGTGAATAATACAGAACCGAGATTGCCAGAAAGTTAGGAAGTAAATTAAACTCTTCCAAATGCTAAAAATTTGATGCTTGTTCTTAAGTTAAAATCGTTTTAAAACTTAATAATTAATTAAGAAAAAAGGCAACTGTATTTTTAAAACTAGCTCTAAAAACAAAATTTTTCACCGTAAGTATTGGTTTGTACTGCATTAAAATATATTGGAATGTAGTTTGTTGAAATAATAAAAATTATATATATGCTGTAAACTACATCAAAATGATATGCCACTACTCATAGTTTTTTTTTACGTTATCATTAATAAGTAATACGTTAGAAACTTAATCACACACACACATACTAAATATTACATTAAATATTAACTATGCTAATATTTAAAAAAACAATCTAAAAGAATTTTTATAATAAAATTTTTGAAAAATCAACATAAAAAATATGAGGCTATAAAACTTATTCCTGGACAAAACACCGTCTCTATATGAAAACAGTCTTCTTAAAGTAAAAGAATTGCTCGATTATTCCATAAATTAATTTATTCCTGTTGAGTGTTTTGACATTTTTTCTAAGACTCTTACAATAATCGATATCCAAAAATAACATTAAAAAGAATTTGAAATATTATTCTAATTCTAAACTTACGCAAAATAGAAGTACTTGATCTTTGACGAAGTTGGAAACATGCTTCTGCTCAATTCAGTGATATCATTATTCTGAATGGACACATATTCCAAATCAGGAAACTTTTGCAGAGCATTGGGACTTATGGAAGTCGTGTTCGTAGAAGTAAGAGTGAAACTTTGCAATTTATTTGTGAGATGATCCACGAGGCTACCATTCAAGACTGGTACTGGCATATTGGACACAGAAAATTTCAAAAGTTTTTCCAAAACGGACAAAGGTTCCCATGTCCATGGTCTTCTAAACAGAACATTATCAAGATGCAGCTGTTGTAAGCGAATGAGAACGTTGCCTTCCAAGAACTTAGTCAATACAACGGATTTCACGTTCAGGAAGATAAAACCGCAGAAGTCAAGAATGTACAATGGAAGGTAATCAATGGAGGACTTTTCAAGGAATACTTCTTGCATGTTCTTTTTCGAACCACATCGAAGAACACGAACAAATACCTTAATGTCGTTGATATTTTCGCAAAAGATACTTTCTGAAAAAGCCGGATGCTTTATGCAGGGTTCCAGGGTTTCTGTTGTACATTGTGTTTCCGAGTAGATGATAGTCGCTGAAACTATGGCAGGAAGAAATATGGAAACAACATAAATGATGACATACCGGTTTGTGCAAAACATCTTGAAGCGCCTTCTGTATATTTTTTTCAGTAACAGAGTTTTAAGGCTATGAAATTTATCTGGTTAGTCAAAAAAGAATTCTCATCCAAATAGTATAAATTTGATATTTTTTTAAAGACACGTTTTATAAATTCCCATTTTCCATCAAACAAATTGCAAATTCTTTGTGAATAGCAGAACTAGTTTTCTCTGATAGCTGTTTTCCTTCAATTCTCATCTATTGATTTGCTAATGATGGAGAAAACTGTAGATGCACAGAAATCTAAAACTGCTTACGGTAAAATCTTATGAAATTACTTGTTACCTTATCCGATGTATAAATAATTCGGTAATGTCTTGCTTGTTCAGCAACATGAAAATCTAATCAGAAGGTTAAAAATGCAGACCTGTACTCTGTAGATTTCGGATTAGGTTACTTTGCTCGACCTACAGCTAATATGATGCTGTGGATGAAACGGCTCTCTTTTATGAGCTAATTTTCGACCTTGCCCTCAATATCACACATTAACACCACGTGCTATAAACAGTGAGATAATTACGTTCATGGTTTCATTACAGCGTACGTTAAAGTTGACTGTCAGGTCAATTTTCAACGGATTTTGGAGGTCATTCATTGGATCATGGATAGATACAGATCTTGTTTAAAATGTGTGTCATATTCAATTTCTTAGAGATAAGGAGTTTAAATAAATTAAATATTATTTAGTAGGTAATTGATGGAACTCTAGATTGTGTGTGAGATAGTACAAAAATTTTCCTCGTCAGCGCGTGCTTTTAGTTCACATGATAGGTAAGCGGCAATTTCCGCTTCTAGAGGTTGGTGAACTTTTACAGATCACGTTTTCTTTTAAATAAACAATAAAACGATACTACGAGAACCCATAATGTATTTATAAAAGTACTTCACTTTTATACTAACAAAGAACAAAACGTATGCACCTAGAAGCGATAACACTTTACATCACAGGCACTTCAAATACGGATCGAGCGCAGCGTAGTTTTACGCTTTTCAAAACTCTTAAGTATTTCAAACGTTGATGTTACACAATTAGTTGTTATTTTCTTGCATCATAATTTTCAAAAAAGATTTAATGAGTGCGGGAAAAAAGAACACAGGGGAATTTTAAGGAGATACATTGAAGAATATAAAAGTGGAGATAAGATATTTAATTGCCTAAAGTAAATTAACTTTTTGTTAATGACTCCAAATGAAATTCCTCAATTTCGTAGCAATTTTTGAAATACTTGTGGAAAATTTGACTAATTTAATTTATCAAAAATATCAACTTTTTAAAATATTTTCTAAATATTCAAATATATTTCCGTTTAAATAATACATGAAACTAAGATAATTAGATAAGTACTTTTATTTATTTTTTGGAATAAAGCCACTTTTTACGCACATCGTCAAATGAGCTCTGCTAAGAGCACCTGCGTTTCACCTCGTATAAGTTTTCGATGATAGTGCTAGTTGTTTTTTCTACAATTAGTTTATTTTTTTAACGTAAGAAAATGTTTTCTTCACGAAGAAGGGCAGACGACTCAATACAGTTATTTTCTTCTTCGTTTGGATTTTTGTGTTCCATGTGATTATTCTGTTTCAACTTGTTAACTAAGGGACTGCTAATTTATATAACCGGAATATCTTCCTGTTTTGTACAAATACTATATTGAATTAGTTATTGGCGTTTTATAAACGACAAATTATAAGGAGGTCAAAAAAGTATTTAAAAAACGTAAAAATGTAGTTGTTTGAAAAACAAATACGCACAAAATTCTCCAGCTAACACATCACTGAGAGCGAAGAAACTCTTCTTCAAATTGCTTCAAACCGAAAACAACAATTATTTTAAACAACAGTTGGCTGAAAATATACTGGGAAGGAATGAAAAAAAGGTTTTTGATAGAAATAAATTTTTTAAATACAAAGCATTCTTGAACCTTACAATTTATAAAAACTGTGGCCATTCCATCTCATTAATAGTTTCTTAAGAAACTTGGAATTGTGTATAATATAGAACTTTGTTGCATTTTTTCCGTAAAAAAGATGGTTTCCGTACATCAACTGAACTAAAAGCTGAGGGAAATAGACTTGTTCTCCCTAATGTGACATTGATATTTGTCTTAAGATCTATTGGAAGCGGTTAAGTACCTGCAGAAACGTTCTGTGGAATTATTAACTTAGTCTCCATCTGAAAAATTTTGAGCCATACAGAACTGTTCGAATCCACTTACGGTATCCGACTACGTTCGGAACCGTGATTTTGCAAAAGCGTATAGATGGATAATATTTATGATAATTAGTATCACTTAGATTAGAAAATGTACATAAAACTGTTTTAAGAATATAGTATTACAATAAAAAATTATTTAAATACAATATTTTTTGACAAAAATGAACATAGAATGACCCATTTTCAAAATATTCTCCTTTTGTGAAAAATGCTTCTTTTATAATAATATTTAGCCTGTATATAGCTCAAGCCACTGTACAGAGGCTCAACTAGAATTTTTTAAATATATAACTTAGAAGTGGGTTTATCCATGTTTTACGACAACATAGGGGAGAAATTTTAAGAAAAAAACACCGATAATTATTTCAATTGGTTGTAACTCTGAAAATAAAGTGAATTTTTCAAACCTCATATTTGAGCCTCTGTACAGAAGTCTGAACTATATACAGAATAAATATTATTACAATAGAAGCATTTTTCACAAAAGGAGAACATTTTGAAAAAATGTTATTTTAAGTTAATTTTTTGCCGAAATATTGTATTTAAATACTTTTTTTTCGTCAAAATGTCCTTAAAAGAATTTCATACATGTATTTTAATCTACGTTACACTAAATATCATGAAAATTATCCATTTATGCGCTTTTTTTTAAATCACGGTTCCGAACATAGTCGTATACCTTAATTTGTTTGAGATAAATCTATGAGAAAGAAATTGCTATCGCGTCCTTGGTAGTTCATAATAGCAAACAGAATTTCACTTCCTCAATAATGTCAATAAAGCTACCATTATCGATACTGGTAAAGTTACTGACTTAGAAGAGTTTTTAAAACATTGTAGGTGCAAAACTATATTTATGACCATGACCAAGTCTGATAATGGTTTTAAACCACGATATGAGTCCCCACTCAAAACAAATACATAAGTTACGTAAAGTATTAGTACAGCCGTCAAATAAAAATATTATGTATTTATTAACTTTCTGAGTTTTAATTCGCAGTTGGAAAAAAGATTCTATCAATGGGACTGTCAATAAATGAATGGATTATTTTTTTGATTAAAATATATTAATTAACCTAACATAGTAGTATTGATTAACAATAACATAGTAGTAAGTCGGTGGATTTTCATGATGCAAAAAATCGACAGCGTCTATGTCGAATGATTATACGGCATGTTAAAAACCCTACAGTGCCTAGTTGGTTTGGGTGCTCTCGACAAAATTAAATTCATAGTGCAATTTCGCATCGTCAGTAACTCAAGTGTCTGCCTCTGGGGAGGAAACTGGGCGTCAAAATTACATTGTGGCTATTGGTATCGCCCTATAGCAGAGGTGGGCAGACTTTTCCCGGGTACGCGGTCTACTTCTAATTTTTTCATGGTGTTGCGATCCATAAATGTCTACATTTAATATAAATCAATAATAAATACAGAATATGTACTTATCTACATAACTACAATAAAATACACTTTTAAGACAGCGTTTAAAGCAAAACGCAAGATACACAAACACATAATAATAATAGCCACAAACACAATAATAGTAACCACAAATAAAATAATATCAAATGATACATTTGTTACAAAACAATTCAAAATACATTTAAAAATAAAACATGGCCATCTTAAGTTAGTGCGCCTAATCAGAGACGTAACGGAGAATATTAGGGCCCTCTGCAAAATCGGGTTTAGGGCCCCACCGGATCTTAACAAAGGATTGCAGAACAATAACGTAACATAAGCGAAAGAAGCAGGGGTGTACGCTACGCCCACTGCTCCTAGTTACAATCAGTAGAATACGTAAATAATGACAGCCAATCTTGAATGTTTCGGTATACATTTACTAACTGCTAATCCTCAGGTGGTCACCCCAACTTGTCTTAGAAAATCACCGGTCGACCGCGATCGACTTAATGCCCACTCCGGCCCTGTATGATGCCACATTGAAAAGTGATACTAACTTCCGGGAAATGTACTTGCTCTGAAATGGTAAAACACCAATACGTAGCCTCATTTGAAAGGGAAAAAATGTTTTTTTTTCTTGTTCAATATTACCAGTCAAATACTTTGTATTTCTTCACATAAAATAATAGAAATGAGAAACAAGAAAAAAATACAAAGGAATGAGAAACACATATTAGTCCTCATACACACGTACGCAGATACACGCGCGCACACGCGTGTATACACATCTTACGCAGCGCACGCACACACATGCACTTAACGTATTTTCCTTAGGTGCAATAAATTAGATTTTTCTTTGAAGTTTTATCTACATTGAAACTGTTGAAACATTTTCACACACATGCAAATATAATTTTTTATAAACTTCAAAATGGGATAGTTAATAAATTAAAAAACATGATAATATTAAATATTTTGATTTATTATTCTATTATTGTTAGTTTTTGAATGATCTTTAGTAATAATAGCTAATAGGTAAACCGATTGCACTCTTAATTCCATATAGCTCTAAATTAATTAATAATAAATAACCAATCATTTCTTAAAATAAACAATTACCTTCTATTCTATGTCTATGGAATTGTTTCATCTGTATATATAATATAAATTTTTTTTTTATTTTTTGAGATATTTAATGCGTGTTTTTTCTGTTTCGTTTTCGATAAAAGTCCCTCGAGTTCTGAAATTTAATACTCTTGTAAAACTTTTACTGCTACAATAAAAGAAGATACCTATTTTTTCAAGCGAAAACGCTTGCTCCACAAAAAAAACCTTTTTTTCCTTTGCAAACATTGAAGTTTTGTAAACATACATTTTCATTCCTTGTAACATCGAAATTGAGTTTACCTTTTGAGTTCAATAAAAAATTTATTCACAAAATTTTATTGCTTAAAGCCTTTTTTCTGGAGAAAAATATATTACGTATAGTCTTTGAAAAAAGTTTCAATGTTTTTTTTGGATTACTGCAAATATAGAACAGTTTATTCTTTATTATTTATATAAAATTATATATTAGTAACATCAGATTATATAAAATCGAAAGCATATTTTATGTCTAATCCCCTCCCAATGTGTTTAAGATACGTTTGTAAAATATTGATTATACTCTATACTACAAAATATGCTACAATAATACATTACACTAAAATAATCCATTAATATAGTATTTTAGAAATACCGTGTTAGACCTATTATAGAGCAACTATTTAAGTGTAGCAAAGGACTTAGTTATAACTGATTAAAGTAAATAAATAAATAAAGTAAATATAAGCAATTAGTATTGTTCGAGTTTAATTAAAAATTTCAAAAATTTCTGCAAATTACACATTTATTTTTAATCATACATAGTAGTTTTGCAAAGGGAATATTTGTTTTCGAAAATTTCAAAGTGAGACAAATTATGCACAGTTCTTAAAAAATTCGCTAAAAAAAAATGATTTATTTAAATTAAAATGTATAAACATCTTATGGGATTTTTCCAGAATATTTCAATGTGAACAACACGTTCGAAATTAAAATCGATGTTTAGAATTTATTTAAGTAAGCATTCTAGTTTTGAATGGTTTGTCGTGTCAGACGTTAAGTATATTTTTATTATAATTGGCTCTGTAGAAAATTTTTCATTTTTTTAAAAATAATCCAAAACTAAGCAATTCATTCAACGAGGAATTTAAAATATATACATATATGTGTGTATTGATTTCAAGAAAGTAAGATTTTGCCCTTGGAAACATTAAATTAAATTTAATATTGCATCGATATTTTTTCAAAAATTTGTCTGCCAGGCACACACACACAGGTTTAACTTCAAAAAATAATAGTAGCTTTACCGAGACCCTACTTAAGTAAAATTAGGAATTCAAACTTCCTTTGGTTGTATTTGAAAATATCAGTGGGAAAAGATAAACACTAATAAACACGTAATTACTGCGAATCTAACCGTAAATCACAATTTATTCAATTTTCAACTCACAAAATTTTTAAGTAAACAATTTTAAGTTTTGATAAAAGAGTAATTACTGGTCTTGTGATTGTGTTTGGAGAATATTTAATAGAATATCTTAAAATTTTTTAAACCTCGTTTTTTACCCTATCAATTATGCGCTAATAATTGATATCATTTAAAGATGAGCCCATGGTTATTTATTTATTTATTTGCAGAAAATTGAAGGATCGCCAAAGAAATCTGGAACCAATTTGAAAAGTGGAGGGTTTTTTTTTCTTTTAAGGAATATTTATGTTACCGTTAAAGTGTGAAATCCGTTATTTCATGAAATAATTAGGTATTTCATGAAATAACTGGACAAGTCAGTTAAAGTATAAAAAATTATTGAATTCCACGATTTAACTAGGTATTCTGTAGAATTGTTCGTTGAAGTATGAAATAAAGCACTCTCGAAAGTTCTTTGAATCGATTTCAGCTGCTTTTTTAGTCAGTTTTGAACTGCTTATAGTAGGGATTACGATTATTTCCGGAAAAGATAGATTTTTAAATCGATTCGAATCGTAACCTGATGAATCGATTCACAAAAAAATCGAGGTCTAAAAGATCGATTTCTAAAATAATCGATTTTCTTTTTTTTTTAAGTTTGCGTTTACAATGTAAATATAAATCCATTTAATAAAAAAACAAGAAAGATACCATAATGAACGATCTCTTATCAATAAAATCAGCGATTTTTTTTAGTTCAGCGAATTCGACAATTACAATTGTTTTTATTACTATATCAAAGTATCAGGTATAAAAGAAGACATTTGTTTCCTAAATGTGTTTGTTACATTAAAAAGTTTAGAAAATAGATAATATAGCTCATAGATCCCAATGCTTAATATAGTATAAACATTTTAAAATCAACTGTTTGTCAAGTCTACTGGGATCCAAGTGGGTTCCGCTCATCACTTGCAATGTTGTACGCAATCGAAAAAAGGCGCTCACAAGGAACAGCTGATCCAACGATAGTCATATATATCATGGCTATGAGTGAATGTAATGTTAAATACAGTTTTTTTCTTCCTTCCAGTAAATTAACCCTTTAACCGCCAACACCGTAGTATTACGGGTTTTAAAGATAGTACATTCAACCAATTGTAAATAAATTTATGGTTTAACCAAAACAGAAAAATCCGAATGTCGATTTTCTAGGAAGAAATATCGATTCCCTGAATCGATTCAGTGCTACATATCGATTTAAAAAAATCTAATTTTTTTGGTCCGAGAAATCGATTCTTCGATTAATCTATCTCAGATCGCCATTCTTAGCTTATAGCTGCTTTGCAATGACACGTGTGTGTGTGTACAATCCATTTCGCTGTTTTTAAGCGAAAAACTTAAACGGTTTAATTATGTTAGCGTTTTTACATTTTGCATTATTAGCAAACATTTTTTCAACCTGTGTTTTTAAGTAATGACTTCTGCAGGAATAGGAGACCAACATCTAAACAAGAAAGATTTAATGTAATTGAGATTTGAATCTTTATTAAATAAGTGTGGGACAAAGGAAAACAGAGCTGCATTTACTCATGAAAAAGTATTAAAAGAAAATTAAAAGTACCACACGTGACTCACCCAGCAATATAATATCCTTGAAATTCAAGGAATAGAAAAGTTAATTGTGCCAGTAACAGATGCAAAATATAATCTCCCTTATGTTTAACTAATGTTAGTAATATAAGCAATAATAGATTACATCGCAAATTATATTCCTTATTATTTATCAGTTAATCAACCGCAATAGGTTAAGAGTGTTTTTTTCCAGGTATAGAAGTTTAAGTTGGCATTACTTTCCAAGATGGCGACCGATTTAACAGCTGTCAAGTGATTTATTCTCAGTTTGGTTTGGCAATTCATCATGAATAGACTCATGCCTGAACAACGCTTTCAAATTGTGCAATTTTATTTCGAAAATAATGGTTCTGTGCGGAATACGTATCGCGCACTACGTCCATTTTATCGTTGACAAAATCATCCATCAGAGCAGTTAATTCGATTAACCATGGAACGTTTTCGCACCACGTTTACTCTAATTGATAACTCGCATCCCCAGAGACGCCGTACGGTGCGTACAGAAGAAGCTATTGCTACTGTAGAGCGAAGCATTGAGGAAGACCCGAATGAGTCCATCCGCCACCGAGCACAGGAATTGGATCTGTGTCCATCCACTTTATGGAAGATTTTGCGGAAGGATCTTGGTTTGCGTGCTTACAAAATCCAACTCGTGCAAGAATTGAAGCCAAACGATCATCAAGCAAGGCGTAGATTCGTCGAATGGACCCAAAACGAGATTGCCGTTGTTCCCGATTTTCATAAGCGAATTTTGTTTAGCGATGAAGCGCACTTCTGGTTGAATGGCTACGTCAACAAACAAAACTGCCGCATTTGGAGTGAAGCTAATCCACAAGTGTATGTCGAAACACCGTTACATCCAGAAAACTGACTGTTTGGTGCGCTTTATGGGCTGGTGGAATCATTGGTCCGTACTTCTTCAAAAACGATGAAGGCCACAACGTTACAGTCAATGGTGATCGGTATAGAGCCATGATTACTAACTTTTTCATTCCTGAATTGAACAATCATGATGTCCAAAAGCTGTGGTTCCAACAAGACGGCGCAACATGTCACACAACTCGTGCCACAATCGATTTATTGAAAGACACGTTTGGTGACCGCCTAATTTCACGTTTTGGACCTGTGAATTGGCCTCCAAGATCTTGTGATTTAACACCGCTAGACTATTTTCTGTGGGGCTATGTAAAGTCATTGGTCTATGCGGATAAGCCGCAAACGCTTGACTATTTGGAAGACAACATTCGCCGTGTTATTGCCGATATACGGCCACAAATGTTGGAAAAAGTCATCGAAAATTGGACGTCCAGATTGGGCTACATCCGAGCCAGCCGTGGTAGTCATATGCCAGAAATCATATTTAAAATGTAATGCCACAAGATTATCTTTCGAATAAAAAAATTCATGTCAATCGAATAATACATCGTTGTTTTATTGCAATTTAAAGTTCTATACCTCTAAAAAAACACCCTTTATAAAATGTATTTTTCGACAGGTTTTAGCTAATTATGATCAATTAATTTATAAAATAACTTTAAAATTGTTTATTTTTCACTTTTACGGTCTATCATAAATTATTTCTCGCATAGAATAACTAGGTGAAATATGAAATTTTTCAAGTATTGTTTACTTTAACTGACTTATTTTGAAACAGTGCCTTGGCTTCTGTAGGTTGATTTTAAAAGTTGAAAACAACACTTGGTGGGTTGGTGAAAAACTTTTGATACGATAAAAGATAAAACTCTAAAAAACACTTAATCATACAATTATTATGAAGTATTCTATTTCACTTGATGATTCTCGAATATTCCAAACATGTACACTATTTCATAGCATGTTAATTGCTTTATGAAGAGAAATATGAATCGTGTTTACGCCATTTTATCATCTTTTTTTAATGTTTATGTTAAGCCTAATCAGTATTACAAAACTTCCGATTGAAACCACCCAAAAACTGCTGACGAAATAAGTTTCTAGTAAACTGGAATAGCTCTTCGAATCTAAATGTTTCATCGCGTAGGATTCCCGCGATATAAAAGTGTAATATTTCACAACATTTAATAGTAACATTACAAGGTTAAGCGGAAACGTAGTTATAGGATTCTTTATCTAGGTAACCTTGAAATAATATTCCGTATCAGTAATGACCACGAATACATTGTAAACATTACAAAGAACGATTATGGGTTAACTAAATAATATTCTCATTCGTATATCACACATATACACGTGCATTCGCTTTTCAGCAGTGACGTTTCCTGTTTAAGTGCTTATATTTCAACAAACAAAAGCTCAAACAGAATATCGTGGCAAACGAAACAAGTTTCAATTTATAAATCCTATAAAAAGATTTTTGGATAGAACACTTATATAGCTTTAATAAATTTCAGTTTGTATTTAATTATTTCATGATTAGGAAAAATAAAAATTAATCAAAAATTATAAAGAAATAATAAAGAGAAAAGTATTAAAATAGATGGATAATATTTCTATAACTACTATGTAGATTCATTGCAATATAATGTCTCAAGCAATTTGGTGACAGGAATAAAGCTGATTTAAAAAAAATATATACTTTTTAGAGCAAAAACTTTCATTATTAAGCTTTTCTATGTTATATATATATATATATATATATATATATATATATATATATATATATATATATATATATATATATATATATATATATTACTGTGTCTCTTGATAAAATTACTTAATACGTGCCAAACACTTAAACTGTTTTTATGCATTTTCTCCGCATAAAAATTCGTGACATAGTTTCATCATTTAATAGCGTACATATAATTAGCATCAAAATAAGACAAAAAAATTGGGTAAAAATATCAAAATAAAATATTAAATGCATTGATTTTTGTAAATTTATATTGTGCAGATATTTTACTTTGATCTATGTATCTAAAACTAAAATTAGTTTTTCGATTTTCAACTACCAAAAAGCATATTTGGGCAATTCGCAAGAGGAAATTTTTTCTCATCATTTTTTACCAAAATGAGATATAAAAAAAATAATTAAATTCCTTCGTTTATAATTTAAAATGCAGTACAAAAAGAGCTAAAATATTTATATCAAAAATCTCTTTGATGAAGAATTAAATATGGTCTTTAATTATACGTTTTTGTAAGATTTAAATTATATTTGAAAAAATTACAATCTAGATTTCTCCAAAAGGTTTGAAAAATAAGAACATTATGAGTTTATTCTTATTTTAAAATTTAACAGCATCTTACGACTCAATTTAAGTTTAAAAAAAATAATAATTCGAATAAAATAAAGAAGAGTAGAACTTAGAATTATAAGTTTTCAAAATGTAAATTACACAATAATATATATAATTCGGATCACATTTATATATTAATTGTAATAAAAAAATAAAGTAATAGTTTCTAAAGTAATTTTGACGTGAAGAGAAATTTAACCTGAAATCATTTTTTCTAGTGCAATAATCAGAGAGAGAGAGAGTCACGGAAATTATTTATTTTTATCATTTATCTTGTTAAAAAAAAGATTACTAACATTGAAGTAATGTAATGCTCTTATAAGAATTAATGATTTACAAACATAACGAAGTATCTTTTACGAAAAATAGATCAAAATCTTGCGTATTTCTTAACCCATATTACCACCGCTTAATTTAGAATGCTTATTTTTCAGACTGGTATGATAAGCACCGTCGTATTCTTATGTTTACAAATTACAGCTGAATACATCTGCATGAAAATATATTTGTTCGCAGTTAATAGCTGCAGAAAAACTCTGCACACCTGCAAATTGGATAAGTTGCAAGCAGGTGTTTTCTTTTGCATGTATGAATAATTTTTGGAAGCCATATTATACAGATTGTCTTTGATATACAAAAAAGGCACGCAAATATTCTATATGTTCTAGAAATTTCTTCTCAATAGATTATTAGTTTTCAAAATCTAGTGAACAGTTTACTTTTTTAAAGAAAAGTCTACCATAAATAAAATATTTTTGAATATTAAAGAAAAATGAAATCTACTCATTTTTTTATTTCTAGTACATTGAATACTTTTACATTGTGAAACTGAACCATTTCACAATCCTTACAAACCAACATCTGATATAATTATTCTAATAAATCTAGTTTGTATATAACAGTGCTTCTTAATCGCCTTTCCACAGATAGTTTTATTTTATAATAATTTTGTATAAATTTTTATGTAAAGAAATATTAACTATTTATAATTATACATTATACTTATAATAAACAGCATAAATTATTATTTATTCAACAAAAATAAAAATAATTAAAATTGTATATATACTTTTCATTTTTAAACATGTTTATATATATATATATATATATATATATATATATATTAAAACAAGAAATAGACAACATAGAATATAAGTATTCCCCTTCATCATATTTAATAGAAAATAAATAAAAATCTTAACGTAAACTTAGTACTTCTCTCTCAATCGCTCTATATCATATCTACTATCATCTAAAATCAGGGATATAATTTGTGATTCAATATGACACGATTCTCAGCATTCAGTAGTTAAACAATTTATCATTGCGGACTCGAAATATTTTTCATATGAGGAAAGGTTTTTCTCTCTCTCAGATATGTAGAAGCAAAAGAAGGAAAGCAGAAAAAATACGTGCAATATTTTGTCTTCAAACAACTAAATTTCTCAACCAATGACATCTAATAATTTGCAAAATAACAGTAAGTCTATCTTTAGTGTTATCTTTCAGATTCTTTTCGTAATTTCGTAAATATCCATACATCTGAAGATGCTTTTCAAATAAAGTCAATTATACAAATTTATCAACTTCCATCCTCTCAAAAATTGACAATTTTGTAGAGTAGTGTGGAGTGCCACTGAGAATTGTACCGCGTGCCACATGTGACACGCTTGCCATAGATTGCCGACCCCTGGGTTAAAATCTTGGTGCTGCTGAAGACCCTTTTTGTAGAGGAACCAGTAAAATTTAATTTGTCGTAGGATCGAATCCTCACGTTGTCTTGCTGACGAAGTTTGGAGAGTGTGGTTCTTGCTCAGGTGTCGTCCTTGCCATTTGACCTATTCTTTTTATCAATCAGTCGTTTTGTGCTATTTCATCTGCTAAATGCTGAGAGTCTATTTAGTGGTAGGAGCAAGTAGTTATTTGATTTCTTTAGAATCCTGAAAACTGCAGCGTTTTATTTTGTAATAAGAATTTAGTTACGGTGACTCCAGTATATATATATAAATGCTTTACAATTCTTAATGATATTGTTACGTCTTTCGATGGTATCGGTACGTCTTGCTCTAAATTATTACTTCGTGACATTATTACGAATAATTTCAACTCAGGTTACACGCTACTTTTTTCATTCGTCAATTAACTCATCATTGAAGTCTGTATTTTATTTTAAACGATATAAACTTGTCAATTGAGTGTATCTTTATTCATAAGCATTTTTTTATTTATTTATTGAAAACATTTTTGTTTGAGGTTAGTATAAACTTGTTTTTTAATAATTAGGGCTTATTTTTTAAAAACATCAACAAAAAAAAGATATCTGAGTACATCTCCCAGTATATCTGAAACTAAATAGCAGTAATAACCAATACTTGAAGAGATTATGTGGTGAAACATAATAAGGCAAAACTCATTTTTGAAACACATTCAAGCATTTTCGGATACCCATAAATATGTATTCCCGTTATAGTTTGAAAATGAAAAGTGACGGCAAAATTATTCTATGCGCTGTAATAAACGTACTAGCCCCCTTTCCTATAGTATCTAGTATGTGACGTCACAAACAAAATTGCCACAGTACGACAAAACAAATTTACTTGCCGAAATTCGAAACATATGATTCAACAGCTTTCTTGGGGCTATTTCAGAAAAAAATCCTTCTTTGTCTATAACAGCGGCTACACATGTCATTAATGATGCATTACGGTTTTAAAAGGAAAATTTTCCTGATGCTACCGACCGTTGTGAACGTTATAAGTGTAGAAAAACATTTTAACTTCGAACTAACTAGAACACAATATGTCTGCAAATGTTAGGCTGGAATTAATAACTAAATATTTAAATAAGCCCCATTTGGCACGCTGTTGTGACATTATAATAATATTTCGCCTGTATATAGCTCAGACCTCTGTACAGAGGCTCAACTCTGATTTTTGAAAGATTCACATTATTTTCAGAGTTTCAACCAATTGAAATAATTATCGGCGTTTTTTTCTTTCCCTCTGATGTCGTAAAACATGGATAAACCCACTTCAAAGAGATATATTTAAAAAATTCTAGTTGAGCCTCTGCACAGAGGTATGAGGCGAAATATTGTTTTAATAGAAGCATTTTTTACAAAAAGAGAATATTTTGAAAATGGGTCATTCTATGCTCATTTTTTGTCAAAATATTGTATTTAAATAATTATTTATTGCAATACTGTTCTTAAAACAATTTTATATACATTTTCTAATATAAGTGACACTAAATATCATAAATATTATTCATTTATATGCTTTTGCAAAATCACGATTCCGAACGTAGTCGGATACCTTAAGTGGATGTTCCTATTATTTTGTCCTTTACCTGTGAATAGAGATAAATTGGTAGATAATTAGACAGACACATAGAATATACTAGTTTTAACAGTAACGTCTATCTTATCCATAGAAAAAAATAATTCGGCATCCGTTGTTTCGTAAAATTTGATTTTGTATTTTAGTGACAAAAAAGTGAAAAACAATTTTCTCGCAAACTATCCATCATTCCCTTTTCTATTAAAAATCTATTTATTTTGAGCGAAATTTATGTATACCTAAAAAAGAACAACCGAAACTTTGAAAAACAAAGAAGCGTGTCATAGATCACATTTTTCCCAAAATAGTATTAAATCCATTTTTCACCTCATTCTCAGGATATGTTCAACATACTGCATATCCTTTTATGTGGCCTACCGTCGTCTGTGCACTATATTTTAGCTTTCGACAATATATCATCTTGACAATACATTTCACCTCCTTTCTGCTCTGCGCGAAAATTTATCATTCTCAACTGGACGCTTTTTCTATGACTACAAAGAATATAAAAAAAAATAGTGTGTTATATAACCTCGTTATATATTTCACCAACATGGAACTATTAATATTCTCAGGGCAAATGCTCGTATGTTTTGATAAATGTTTCATATAAAAGATGATGCACATTTAACTCCTTCGTGTTTCCTTCCGTTAAGATCGGATATTTTTAATTTTAGTATTTTATATGTTTCTTTAAGTCATTTTATTTAATAAAGGGAAAAAAGTAACTGTAGTATATAAATTTCATGAACTATTTAAAATACGTTAACTGTTAAAAATTGGTTTGAAACTACCATTGTCTTTATTGTAATTAATAACATTTTCGTGATATTTGACAAATGAGATATCTTACGTGAGGTGGAACAATTGCTTTTGAAGCAATTACCTGTGTTCTTTAATGACGGCCTTTGAAAAATCGAGAAAAGCTGCTAGAAATGTAAACTCAAAGTCAGTGTTTCTCAAACTGTGGGGTGCGCCCCCTAGGGGGCCAGGATGACCTAACATGGGGGGGCGAGCATATCCAAAAGCCGAAAAGAAAACATTATTTAAAAATATTATTTATTTACTGAAAGGAAACAAAACAAAATACATTCTGACATAATAAAAAGTAAAATACGCATTTACACTGATATAACATGTTTATAAATGTATCAGTACTAAACACTGTATTTGATAATTAATTTAACAATGCCAAGTAAAGAACACACACAAGTTTAACAATTGCCAGTGACCCCATGGGCTTGTCATATATAAAATTATAAAAGAAATTTAATACTTATCTTGATAATTTGTACGGTTTGTAATTAAATTCGCATTGTAGATTTACGTCAAATTACATTATTACTAAATTCAATACATTGTTATTGTTCGTATGGAGGTGGAAGGAGGCTCGAAGAAAATGATGACTTAAAAAATTGGGTCACAAGTATTGAAGGTTTGAGAAGTAGTGCTCTAAAAGTAATAGTTATGTAAAAAGTTTTAAGAGCAGGGATGGGCAGACTTTTCCACGGCGCGGTCTACTTTTAATTTTTTCAGGATGTTACGGTTCACCCTGTCACGTAGGTGTGAAAAAAGCTCAACAATATTTAAATTTTAAGAATAATAAATACAGAATATATGTACTTACCTACATAACTGCAGTAGAAAAACTTACTCTTTTAAAACTACGTTTTAAGTAAAACGCAAAATACAAACACAATAATCATACCCATAAATTTAATAATATCAAATGATGCATTTTCAAACAATTCACAATGAATCAAAAAATAAATCATTTTCACTTAAAATTGGTTCTCGTAGCTATAGTCTCAGTAAAAGTCTTATTCTTCATATTGTCCGCTCCATTCTTGAATTCCTCGGTATATAATTACTAACTGCTAATCTTGCACTGAATTCTAAGTGGTTGTCTGTGAAACGGGAATGATTTGTTGTTTTAATTATATTCTTCGTTCACTCAAAATGTAGATTCACACAGATAGGCAGAACGAAAAAAAATATTTTAAATGAATTGCAACTTTTTTTAAAAATTGTGGGATACTTTACTTCGTCTATTAGATTCCAAAAGTTATTTTTTTACAAATTACGTCCTTTTGAAGGAAAAAAAGGTTCGTTTTCCTCGAGAACATGTAACATTTTTTTAGTTATATTTTTCACATCAACATTGCCAAATAGGTAACTCATGAATGCAAATGATTATAGTCTAGTAAATTCTTGAAAAGTCTCTCAAATTTAGGTTGCAGTTTTATTCGCGGGTGTTTCTCTTATCTTGATAACCACCTGTGTTTCTTTTAGTATGCACTTTTAACATTTTATATAAAAGTAATCATGGTGGTCCACCAGTCGATCGCGATCGACTCAATGCTTACCCCGGCTTAAGAGCATAACAAATGCAAATTAAGTGCTTAACTAAAACGTTTTTAGTAATAGTTGAAACGTGTTATGATGCTCTTCGTATTTATGAATTTTTAAAATAATTTCTTTGAATTGCTTTTACAAAATTTAGAAATGC
Organism: Trichonephila clavipes; assembly: GCA_019973935.1. Lineage (NCBI taxonomy): Eukaryota > Metazoa > Arthropoda > Arachnida > Araneae > Nephilidae > Trichonephila > Trichonephila clavipes. The sequence continues at coordinate 351,147 of BMAU01021380.1, forward strand.
TTATATTCTCGAAACTAAAGAAATTCGGCCAAATTTCGTGACGCGTGTTTCATATCACAAAATTTGTGTGTGTTAGCATATAGTTTTTTTTGTTATATTGTATTTATAAACTATATATCTCGAATATAATAAGAGGGGGAAAATTGCTATTTTGGAATGTCTTAAATTCTTTTTATTTCGTATAAATTTATAATTAAATTTCTTAATCGCATTTTTTTAACTTAAAAAACAAACTATTTTCAAACGGAAAATCTAATTCTAATTAAAAGTTAAAATTTTACGAAAATAAAGATAAATGCAATTACCACTTTTGATTAATTTAAAAACTATTTGTTATTTTCATTTAATTTTATCATATGGTTTTGATAATTGTGTTTCAACTGTCGATTCAGTGCTTGAGACTTCAGTACTTCCTCTTTCAAAATCGAGATATAAGTAGAAATTTTACTAGAACGGGCTTTTGAAAACCATTTCTCTTAGTTTTCCAATTCGTCATTCATGTGTGGTTTATTAGTTTCTTTTTTTTACTTATTCTCACAATTTTTAGAATTTCAATCAATGTAGTCTTTTTCACTTAAAAAAAATTGTAACTTTGAATATGCAAGCACTTTTATCATGCGCAAATCAATATAATCATAGTAATTTTATAGTTCTTAACTACAACTGTGTAATGCTAGATTTTTTTAAAATTATCTAAGTGCAAATTTTTTAAAAGTTTCTATTTTTTTAACCGATAAAATAACACGCTTCCAAAGGACATAAAAAAGGTATCAACTAAAAAGAAAAAAAATGAAAACTAGAATTCGATTAAGAACAAGTGTATTTCGGAAAATACTTTTAATCATATTCCGCATACCGAGTGAAGACAATACTGAATACAAGTAAAAATATTTCCTTATGTAAAAAAAAATATCAATAGATTTTGAAGTATAATACAATGCCATGTGGAAATTACAAAAAAGAACGTTTTTTTCATCTTGTGAAATAGCGTGCACAGCGAAAGAAGCACTTGAAATCGGATTACGAAGGATAGAGTTCCTTTTAACGATATCAGTATCGGTTTTTTCGTTGAATTGGTAAAAAACGATGCAAGAAGAGACAGAATATTATTAGTGGGTGCCCTAAAACAGGTTTATTTTAACAATTCTTTTCAATTTCTACAAAATTTATTTCCACAAGGTTTTTTTTTTCAAATATACCGTATATATTTTCTAATATAAGCCGATCTATCTATAGGACAAGTGAGTGTTTTTTTCTGGAAATTTTACCGGAAACTCAAAATCTGTATATAAGTGGAATTTTAAAATAGAATCCTCTAATTTTCAAGCATGTTCGTAAGAAAACGAAAATTTTGCCAAGAGGATAAAACGGGTGGAATATTTTCCAATGATATTTATGTAAAGCAGCATTTCTTAAAGTGGAGGGGGGCGCCCCACATGGTGTGATAACTCTACGAGGGGGCTCGAGTACATTTAAAAGTTGAAAACACAAGATTATTTTTAAAAAATTATTAATTTACTGAAAGTAAACAAACAAAATACATCTGACATAAAAAAATATAAACTACACATTTGTACTGATGTAATACCCTTATAAACGTATCAGTACTGCACAATGTATTTTATAATTAATTTAACAGTACTACGTTACGAACAGAGTGAAAGTGCATCGCGCTTCTCCACCACAGGTGCGAGGTTAAAACCCCGGGGTGGGCTTGGTCAACTCAGCCTTCCATCCCTTCAGTAGATCGATAAATGAGTACCATGCTCACTTTTGAGCTAAACAATGGGAATTATGCATCAGACTGACCACATGACTGAAATATCTGCTCATGCACCTCCCCGCCCAAGGTCACGTTTTCTGAAATGGGCATAGTAGAACTTGGCCCTCATGGGGACTGTGGGCTGTTGCGCCTCTAAGTTGACAAGTTTACAATTAAGACACTGAGTTAAGAACAAGTTTAATAAGTATCAGTGACCCCATGGGCGTCGTATATAAAATTAAATACAGAAATTTACACTTATTTTGATAAGTTATACAGTTTATAATTAATCCCTTAATTGCGAATTAAAATATACGGAATTCCCCAATGCCACCGTTTTCCACGTAGGCGTGTGTATGTGATATAATGCTGGGGGGAGGGTGAATGATAAAGAATAAATAAGTAAAACCTTCTCTGAAATAAGTAAATCCTTCGCAAACTCTTCCAATGCCCTTTTTGCATTCTAAATCTTTCGGAATATTTTTATGGATAGCAGTGCACGGAGAAATCCGTTCTTCGGAGGTATGTATGCTATATATGTCTGGAGCAATTAGTGCTTTGGCTGAGAGAGACGTTTATATACACCAGTGGCACTTAAGATGTTAAAGTCGTATTGTATCCTTCGCGTCAAAGTATAGTATTATTGAATTCAATACATTGTTATTGTATGGAGGTGGGGATATGATTGAATATTGGGTCGCAAATATGGGAAGTTGTCCTGGTTTTCTTGGATATTAAGAGTACTTTTGATAATGCTTGGTGGCCTGATATTCTGAGTCTATTAAAAAGATCAAGCATCCCTGGCAACTTATTTGCCGTCATTTTCAGCTTCTTGAAGGATAGATCTGTGACTTTATTTTTAGGTCATTCCTCAAAAGAGAAATTTTTGAACAAGGGATGTCCTCAGGGATCCGTTTCTGGACTTTTCCTCTGGAACGTCATTATAAATGATTTTTTGGAAAAAATCTTGGCTTTTTCTTCCTGTGAAACGATTGCTTTTGCCGATGACTTACTTCTTTGTTTCCAGGGAAAGTCTTTTCATGACATATGCAGACAAGCGCAGCTTACTCTTGACTTTGCTTCAACCTGGACAAAGAATTTTAAATTAGAGTTTAATGCTGTCAAGTCAAAAGTTATGTTCTTGGAGAAGAGAGAAAAGAACGCTCTCACTGGCAACCTCACCCTTAATGGGTTTTCTCTTGACTGTGTGAAAGAACTAAAATATCTTGGTGTTGTCCTTGACAGTAAATTCTGTTGGAAACAACATGTTTTGCATCTTTCAAATAAATGTGAAAATATTCTGCTAGAGCTTAATAAAGTTGCCAGAAATAGCTTTGGGATCAAGTCTAATGTATCATCCCTCATTTATAAACAAGGCATTGTTCCATTTATTTGTTACGGCTCACAAATCTGGGGATCCGCCTTGAAGAAGAAAATATATTGTCGTCTTTTGCGAAAAATTCAACGAAGAATTCTTCTCCGAGTTATTTCTGGGTATCAAACGATATCCTACGAAGCTGTGTTTGCTATTTCGGGCTTTCCACCTATTGACATCTTTATTATCAGAAATAATGAATTCAAGATTGCAACGAAGAACTGTACCAATAAGTGTCTAGATGGTTCTCTCCCTGAGAGTTTCTGAGCTCCCTCATCCTTCTGAACGATTTCCCCTTAACTTGGTTAATTACCGTAAAAATATTGAAAACAACTTTCCAGTTGTCTGCTTTACAGATGGCAGCAAAATCAACACTAAGGTTGGCCTTGCATTTGTTATCTTCCAAGATTTTATTGAAATTGGAACTCGCCAATTTAGAATAAGAGATGAGTGTAGTGTGTTTCAAGCTGAATTACTTTGCATAGCTCAAGCAGTCTCTTGAATCTGCAATAACGAAATCCTCTCATCGAATTTCTTAATTTGCAGCGATTCCCTATCATCTTTGTGTGCCTTAAATGACATTTATTCCCAAAATAAACTAATAGTTAAAACACATATTAATGTCGATTTTCTTCGAAGCAGAGGAGTACAAGTTTTCTTTTCTTTTGTTCGAGGTCATACGGGAATCTATGGCAATGAACGTGCTGACTGGCTTGCAAAAGAAGCGACAAAATTAAGCGATCTGGTTCCTATGAGCATTCCAAAATCATATCATAAGAAAGTTTTTAAAGAAACGATTATCTCCGAGTGGAATAACTTGTATCAAATTTCAAATAATGCGCCTCTCACCAAGGATTTTTTTCCTTCTATTCAGAGCCGTTTAAAGGCTAAGCACTTTCACCCTAATTTTAAACTTACCCAGTTTCTAACTGGGCATGGAAACTTTAAAGCATATCTAAAGCGCTTCAATTTGTCGCCTACTGATCAGTGTTCTTGCTCCAGTGACACAATCCAAAATGCCAAGCATCTGATTCTTGCTTGTACTAATTTCTCTTCGGAAAGATGTACACTCATGAATTGCCTACAAAAGAACAATATAGTGTGGCCTCCTCCTTTATCTGCTTTTGTTGATGGAAATTCATCTTTTACATTTTTTGTGCATTCATTAATAGCATTTTTCCAGTATTAATTAGATTCTAAATTTTGTGTGTTTGTTAACATTTTCTGTACGTGAATATACATGTGTATATGTGTGTTTATATATTTGTATGTGTATGTATGTATGCTTTATGTTTTTGTTTTTTGAACATTTTTTCCATGTTTTCTTATCTTCCTCAATGCATAATTTTCTTATTGATTTTCTCCGTCTGCATGTGAGCATTCTTGTATTTAATTCTGTATTTGTTGTTTCTGTATCCCCCCCTTTTGGTTCCCATTTGTGCCTATATACTTCTGCATGTAATCTCCATTGTCTTGTGTATTGACTTACGTTTGTAAGCCTTGTGTTATACTTGTCGGCACACAAGGAGTCTATCTAGAGTCTCAAAAAAAAAATATGGGAAGTTTCAGAATCACTAATGTAAAGTGAAACACCCATGACGGTAGTTTTATTCATGGTAACCCTAGGTCCAAGGTGGACTACGCCTTAGTTTTAAAGTGCAGAGGCAAATACAAGTGTGGTTACCCACAAAGAAGCCGACTCCCAGCTGCATGGAGGGAAACGTTACAGTCTGTTTTTATTGAGATTAGTAACCCCTCACTTTAACTGTATTAAAGTTCTGCTTGCATACGAAAATATACGGTGTGTAAACTAAAATTAAGAAAAATAAGTTAAGATAAAGAATTCTTTTCAAAAATCTCATCTGAACAAAACCAAGTTATAAAAAAGTGTTGAACTATACAACACAATTATTCTAAAGTTACTATAAAAAAATTCTTTTTTTAATATCTTTTATTTCAAATATCACAATTACGATTATCATTTCAATTATTTTTAAAGAACGCATCTGTATTCATTCTAAATGCTTTTAAAAACCATATTTTAATGCTCTTGTGTGTGTGTGTGAGTGTAACTGAAAAAATAAACTCTCTTTAAGAACATTTTTGATTAAATTTCTATTATTAATAGTACAGCTTTCATTAATACTTAGACCCCCTACTCCCTATAGAAAATGAAGAAATTGTTAGCATTTATACCAGCGCTTCCCTTCAACTTTGATATCCCAGAATAATATAAATCAGAGTGAATTCTAGAGCACATTCCATGATTGTAATAAAGTCTGGAAAATTGCCATAGCTTACCCTCTAGCGTCTCGTTTGCTCTGCGAGCCAAAGCAAATGACAGAGGTTATATCTATTGTCAGAGTTATATTATTCTCAAGGTCGACTGGTCTAGTTCGTAAGTGTTCCTTGGGGATTAGGGACATATCAAACGTTGTGGATTTAACGTAAATTGTAAGCGCGAACAAAATTCTAGAATTTTTACAATATTGCTAGAATTATCATTATGACGGTCACCTTTGCTAATATTACTTTAATAATTTTAAAACAGGTTATTATTAGCAACGGGTAAGGTTACATAAGCTTTTACTCGATATATTGCAGAATTTTCTATTTCGTTGTTTGTTGTAGTATGTATTTTTAACCCGGGAGTGGTCGTGCGGGGTTCTAAGTCACCCCAGGCTCTCAAAATCTTTCATTCTGGGAAACTGTTTATTTGTTACCAATGATCTTGTCAGTATCCTCCTATATCCAGGGTAAGCATTGAGTCGATCGCGATCGATCAGTGGACCCTCAAGACATCTTGGGGTGACCGTCTTAAGTATAAGAGCCGTTGTTCTAGGTATTATAGTATAGAAGAAGCTAGAGAAAATACTTATTTTCATAATAAATGTCTATTGTGTATTAGCTTTGAGTTAAAAGGATAAAACACATTACAACTTTATTCTGTGAAAACGAGTAGAAATGTATATAATGATTAATTTTCTTAGAAATTAATATTTTGAGGAGAAACGAGTTGTGTTTCTTTATTGTCTTATTTGTTTTAACTACTATATAATTTTATATATTAGCTTTTTTTAATTAATTTATTTGCAAAACTCCCCATGCTGCATATTGCATAACATGAGGCTTACAGACGTAAGTGGTAACACAATTATATCATTTAAAACAAATTTGAAAAAAATCCATTTAAGACAAAAACATAAAATAAAAAGGAAGAGTGGAAATACACAAATATAAGCAAGGGGAGGTACCAATCAAACTTTAAAAATCTATACAGTTAACAAATGTTCTTAAGACACTTATGCTTTCAGTACAATTGACCAGCAAAGATGAAACAGGTGTCCAGGAAATACCTAAATGTTTCAACTCCTTTTTAAAATTATCTCTTGTTACAGAAATATAGTTTACAATACAACAATACATGTTTCACAGTTTCAGCATCCTGACCGCAAGAACAAATATCACTCCCAATTAAATTAAATCTAGATAAAAAGCTCTTAAAATTTCCATGCCCTGTTAGAATCAGGGATAATTTGAAATCAGTAACAAATTTCTTACATTTAAGCCGTTGATAAATGGTCGGAAAAAACCTTTTAGTCCAAAATGCTTCAGGCGAGGCCAAGAATTCGGTGTTGGAGGAGGAAACGGTTCTTTCCCAAGCTACATGCTTCCAGTGGGACAATGGCACAGACATTAAAAGGCTCATATCTTGGCAAGTTGCCTCTTTGGCCATATGATCCGCTCTGACGCGATCCGAGATTTTCGCTTTAAGATTGGGATGGATAATATGAAGACGAAGTCTTCTACTGAGACCATAGCTACGAGAACTAATTTTAAGTGAAAATTATTTATTTTCTGATGTATTGTGAATGGTTTGAAAATGCATCAGTTGATATTATTAAATTTAGGGGTATAAATTATATTATGCTTGTATTTTGTGTTTTACTTCAAACGTAGTTTTAAAATATTAAGTTTTTCTACTGTAGTTATTTAGGTAAGTGCACACAATCTGTATTTATTATTGTTATAGTACAAATATTATTGAGCTTTTTTTTTTTTTCTTGCTCATCAAAAATACTACGTAACAAGCTGGACCGCAACACCTTGAAAAAATTATAAGTAACCCGTACCTTGGAAAAATCTGCCCACCCCTATCCTATATGATAGTCCTCATGGGAGCTAAATATATACTAGTCAAATATGTCCCTCTTTTTTGAAAGTGGCAAACGTGTTATTTATTTATTTATTTACAATCTTAAGGTACTTGGGTGACCGAGTTTCCCGCGGACCACTTATATTCCAGAATATTTTCTATAAACATTTTCTACATTGTGTAACCCTGTGAATAACTTAGTGTTTTACATTTATGTATTGTACGACTCATTATGATTTATAAATGTAAATGAGCAGAATATAAAGAAAGAAATGGGCGTCTGCGCGATCTCTAATGAATCAAATTGAAACTGATCAAGCAAGGGAAATAAATCATAAAATAATAGATATTAATCGTGATATCAAAGGTAAATTTGAGAAAAGCAATAAACATGAAATGTTTGAATTGAAAGGAAAATTTATACGAATGCTACTTAAAAAAGAAGATCGAGAAACATACGAAGCTTCAAGTGTACCATAAGACACACAACGCCCGGTCAAAAAGACACAAGCAAGAAAAAGTTCAACCTGCTATTTGTTGGTCATCAAAAGATATTAACTTGAACAAAATATAACAGCTTTACCCGCAAATATCATTCCTGTAATGTTAGGGAAAAGTGTCTGTGATTTGTATCATTCGTTAAAGTGTCGAACATTTGAAACAGTTTAGTTCAGTTTGATTAGATTTTTTTCTAAAATTATCAAAGAAAAATTGAAAAATCCTTAAAAGTAGGTAAGTATAATTTCTCTTAGTTAAATAATTTACTGGAATTATACGATTTTTATCATGTACAGTAAGAAATAAAAATAATATTGTTACGTAGATCCGGGGTTCTAGGACTTTATGAAAATCAATCGTAAAGAACTAGACAGTTCTTTAAGAGCGAAGAGAATTTTTTTTCGAAAATTCAATGCTTTAAATAATGGATTTGGCAACAATAGTCGCAGAATAAATCTCAGAAGGTCTTTACACCTTCAGCAGTACTCAAACACAATTATCGGTGTCTAATATACATGTATATAAAAGATTATTCCCAAGCAATCACTCTTTCAAAAGTCGAAGAAATCACTCTATTCGCTTCAACAATCAGAGCAGTAGTAACTGATCGCTATTTAAAACCAGACTGACTGACTTTCGGCAAGCATCTCTCTATTTTATATCCCTCGCGGATAATTCGAAAAAGACCCGCTTGTGCCATAAGTCTTGAAATTAGTGTATTTATCTACTAATTTCTAGAAAAATCCAGAGGGTTCCGAACTCGCCAAAAATGGTTGCCAACATGATCGCCAAAATGGTCCCCAAAAATGACGCCAACCTGGCTCTATCGCCAAGATTTCGACATGTTCCCATTGAATCACCATTGTAACGTAAGGGATGGCATTGCTTATGAATATTACAATTTTAAGGTAAATCAAATCTAATTTAGAGTAAGATAAAGGTATTACTCATCCAAATACAAATTATTTACACTATTTTACACAAAATCAAATGTAAAGTCACAAATATTCCACAGCACATTCAAAAACGCATGAATAAATAAAATAGATTAGGGTGAGTTAGTCAACACCCCCTGTGCATTAACATTAGTATCGTAGGCGCGCTTTCACCTGGGATAAAAAAAGCAATTTTCGTTATTAAATAAAGAGTTAATAAAACGTATTGCTTAATTAAAATGAATGTTAGATTAACATATTTACTACTAGTCGATTTGCGTAAATTACACATGTTATTTTTTATAAAATATATTGTTTGCATGAAAATAATAATATTCTAACGTAGAAATTGATATCACATAATGAATTGAAAAAGGTCTCATGAACATTTTTGACACTAAGAAAAGTTGACTATATATAGGAAAAATAGATTTTTGCCAATATGTTGATTTCATATTCTATATAAATACTGTTAACATAACAGATGATTCAGAACCTATTTTTTAACACAGTATAGTCTAAAAAGAAAGCGAAAAATATATCAAATACTGAAACAAGGGGAATCATCAATTACGGTATATTCAGCAAGTCATAACAATGGGCAAAAACAATTTATCTTTACTTTAATGGTCAAAGTCAATTTTGCTCACACTATATTCAGCAGCAATGAGTAAGGTTGAAAATCAGTGGACATATGGGGATTCATCATACAATCGTATAGGGAATAGAAGCCATGATTACAAATGATAAAGCAGTTCCAAAAACTTTTGTAGATGCATAATCTAAATAAAATCCCTAATCTATCAAAGCTTCTTGCTCAGCACGTTTGCTAATATGTTTTTCTCAATTTTTAAAGCTTATAATTTTCTATAATGTATTTGTCACAAATTCTTGAATAAGTGATGGATTTTCCTGGTATTACACACACAGATATCGAATATACATCAGGTCTTATTTAATTTAAAATTCCTTCTATGTTAAAATAAACCCATTGTCAATACAAATTCATGATCAGGAAATCAATGACATTCACTAAGGCAGCGTTTCTCAATCTGTTGAGCTCGCCCCCTAGAGGGGCGTGATAACTGTACGAGGGGGGCGCGGAAATATTGAAAAGTCGAAAACAAAAGATAATTTAAGAAAATTATTTATTTATGAAAAGTAAACAAACAAAATAAATTCTGACATAATAATAAAAAATAAAGTATATATTTACACTAATATAATACACTTATAAATGTGTCATTACTGCACAATGTATTTGATAATTAATTTAACTATACTAAGTTAAGAACAAATTGAAAAATTACCAGTGATCCCATGGGCTTTTCACATAAAAAATGATATCCAAAAATTAATATTTATCTTGAAATCTTATTTATCGGTTAAAATTTACGCAAATCGCTGCCCGGTACCACCGCTTTCCACGTAGATACGTGTATGGGAGGTACGGTTGGGGGGGAAGGAATAAATAAACAAATCCTATGAAATAAGTAATTCACAAATACTGTCCTTTTATTGCATCTCAAAGCCTTGGGAATAATTTTATGGACAACAGTGCACAGAAAAGACCGTACTTCGGAACGACGTATATATACGTGCATGGCAATTATCGTTTTGGTTAACGATAATTTGAGTCGCCAATAGTCAGAGTTTGAGAAGCAGTGCACTAAAGTAACAATTTTATATAGAAACCTATGATAAATGCTTCTTGATAGGTAACCCTTTAATTCTTATATCTGCATTTTCAAACTTCCAATCCTTTTTTCACTGCGTCATTTGAATCACTTATAGCTGGAGTGGGCTGACTTTTCCAGGGTATGGGCTACTTCTAATTTTTCAAGGTGTTGTTGTCCACCCAGTATTAGAGGCACACACAAGGAGGGGGAGGTTCTACGGGTCCGGACCCTCCCCCATAACTCTTGATTTTTTTTTTAGCGAATAATTATAATTCCATGTATATAGCAAAATTAAGTTCGATTAAGTTCGTATTTGTTATAATTTTTTTATTACTTAATATTGATAATTTATTCAGCAATTTATTTTTTACTGTTTTTTGTTCCTGGCAATCTACAAAATCAGAAAAATATGTTTGGCTGCGTATTGGGGTATGATATGAGAATGTGGTAGACTTTCGACCCCCTCTCCTATTTGAAAAATTCTTGTGTGCACCAATTTCCAATGTCGTAGGTGCGATGAGGTATACCAGAAAGGTCTACAATATTTTAATAATAAAAACGGAATATATACGTACTTACCTGCGGAACTAAAACTTTTAAAACCACGTTTAAAGCAAAACGCAAGATACAGACGTAGTAATTACAGCCACAAAAATAAAAACATCAACTGATGCAATTATTATCAAATAATTGAAAAACATAAAAAAATAAAACATTTTTACCTAAAGTTAGTTTGTGTTATTATAGTAAGCAGAAAACTTTTCATACTTCAGCCAATCTTGAATATTTCCGCATATAATTACTAACTGCTAAAATCTTCAGGCGGTCACCCCAAAATGTCTTGGTGTGTGTGTGTGGTCCACCAGTCAATCATGATCGACGTGATGCCTACCCCGGGCATAGAAACAGTTAAATATTTTTCAAATTCATATTTTGTAGCTTAATTCATTTTTGTTAGATTATAAATGAAGTGTATTAAGCTAAATTTAGGCTCTAAACTTTGTATTATTGGCTTTTAATTTTGTCTTTTTTTGCGCAAGAACCGTATTTATAATGCTGTATTACAGTTAAAGTAGTTTTCTGAATAAAATACCTTTTTTTCCCACTGCTGTTCCAGTATTTACATGGACTTGGTTCAGCTAATGGTCAACAAACTATTTATTACTTTTTAAACAAAATATATTTGTTTTATTTTTTTAAATTTAATTTTTGAATTATTTAGAAAAGAACCACTCAAATCTGACAATATATCTTTAATATTTAATTCATCAAAAAATAAATATAACTAACATGAATTTATTTCTGACCATCATTGTGTAAATAAATAGTTGTAAAGTAAATTGGAAAAAAATAAATGCACTTAAGTTAAATTGTTGTTACTTTAAAAATACTTACAGTTATGTTGTAAAAACTTACTTCATTCCTTAAAACTTATTACTAACAGTGTTATAAAAATTTGTCAGCGTCATCTGTCAAAATAGTTTAATAAAGAAAACTGAGAAAAATGTGAACATTTTTTTTACTTATATAAAAGTAATAATATAATTTTAAAGTCAGTCTTGCAAAAATATGAATAATAAAGTGTGTTTTTTTAGAGGTATAGAACTTTAAATTGCAATGAAACAACGATGTATTATTCAATTGACATGAATTTTTTTTATTCGAAAGATAATCTTGTGGCATTACATTTTAAATATGATTTATGGCCTATGACTGCCACGGCTGGCTCGGATGTAGTCCAATTCGGACGTCCAATTTTCGATGACTTCCATAATTTGTGGCCGTATATCGCGGCAATAACACGGCGAATGTTGTCTTCCAAATGGCTTATCCGCAAAGACCAATCGTTTGTGGCTTATCCGCATAGACCAATGACTTTACATAGCCCCACAGAAAATAGTCTAGCGGAGTTAAATCACAAGATCTTGGAGGCCAATTCACAGGTCCAAAACGGGAAATTAGGCGGTCACCAAACGTGTCTTTCAATAAATCGATTGTGGCACGAGCTGTGTGACATGTTGCGCCGTCTTGTTGGAACCACAGCTTCTGGACATCATGATTGTTCAATTCAGGAATGAAAAAGTTAGTAATCATGGCTCTATACCGATCACCATTGACTGTAACTTTGTGGCCTTCATCGTTTTTGAAGAAAGATTCCACCAGCCCATAAAGCGCACCAAACAGTCAGTTTTTCTGGATGTAACGGTGTTTCGACATACACTTGTGGATTAGCTTCACTCCAAATGCGGCAGCTTTGTTTGTTGACGTAGCCATTCAGCCAGAAGTGCGCTTCATCGCTAAACAAAATTCGCTTATGAAAATCGGGAACAACGGCAATCTCGTTTTGGGCCCATTCGACGAATCTACGCCTTGCTTGCTGATCCTTTTGATGAATTGCCAAACCAAACTGAGAATAAATCACTTGACAGCTGTTAAATCGGTCGCCATCTTGGAAAGTAATGCCAACTTAAACTTCTATACCTGGAAAAAACACACTCTTTACAAGAAAAATAATTTAGCTTTACACGACTTTTATTAAAAACAATGAGTTTATTCTTGGAATTATTCTATATTCTTATCCTAAACTGTTCATAAATTTCCTTTCGAGTAAACATGACCTCAATTATTTTAATTTCTGACTTTTGCTTTCATATTATAAAACTTTTAGTTTCCCATCAATCCATTATTCTACTATGAAAGTGCTTAAATTCAATTTTCTCTCATTGCATATTTCAAGCAATTGTCTTAAAAGCTTGAATATATTTCATTAACAAACAGCTGTAAATTTTTAAACTTAAATAACTCATTCATTTTCTAAGTCTAATGGAATCTGAGTTCTCAATTAATTTCTAAAATAATTCATGGAAGCTTAAATTCCATTATCCATTCTTCATTAAAACATGGTACTTTGTCCTCAAGTAAAATTCTTCATTTAAATGCCAAAATTTCATTAGATAACATTCAGTGAAATAAATAAAATTACAAAATTTTCACGAAAAAAATCAGGTAAAATGAAGCCAAGGCCTTTAGGCTTAAGACAATTCCAAACTTTTTAGAAATCACAAACATGTAAACATAATTATCGTTTTCATTTATTTTGCTTTTTTCGTTTAATAGAATGTCAGCATTTGTTATTTGTCCTTTATCGCGCATATTTATGTTCTTCCATAAACATAAATCATACTCACTTCTTCAAATTATTAATTACCCTTAAAAAATAATTATTAAAAAGTGTCATTTATGACAAGTTTATTAAAATGTGTGAAGCATCTTTCTCAGTCTTTATCACTTAGGTCGTAAAAAATTACATTAAAGCCTCGTTTCGATTACGGAGGCTATTAATTACATTTACTTGAAAGAAACTTAATTCCATTTCTGCTTGATGAGCATTATTTATCATAATAATAAAAATTCACCTTCACGTCAAGAAATTACCTGGATAATACAGCAATTAATCATTTTGAAAATGTAATTAGTTTGTAAAAGTAAGAAATATATAAAGTAGATGTGTTGAAGAAAAAAGTAATGCTATTTGGTTTCGACGAGAGTGGCTTATATAAATTGGATTACTTAAAAAAATTGAACGACGAAAAAAAGAGAGTCCATGTTTCCCTATGCATATACACTGAAGACGTACAAATGCATGAAGAAACTAAACAAGATTTCTGTTAGAAATCAGGGTCTACATTAAAGCGTCAGGAAAAATGGAAGAGACAGTACAAATAAAAACTATTTTGTCCGTTTCAACGCTGACATGATACATAAATTCTATTATTATATGTATATTAACTGTTTTTTATTTAACTATTGTTAGTATAAATAATTCTATTTGATTAGGTAAGGATCATAATATGATTAAGAATGCATATAACTGTTAATTTTAATGTTAAATAATTTATTACGAGAAATCACTAATTTTTATAAAAATACCCCAAAGTCTGTTTATTTCATCAGAATAGTTCAAGTTTTAATTTTAAACAAACATTTATACAAAGTTTTAATTTTCGAAAAATTTGATTTTTTAAAAAATTTTAAATCGTATTCCATTTGAATCATATTCCAAAATATAGAAATATTTAATCTAATGAAAGAATTAGAATTTCAATCTAAAGAAACTAAGCTATCAAAAATGGATCTTTACAAAAAGGTTTCCCGTAAAAAAGAAAAAAAATTATATCATTTTTTAACATAAACTTATTAACTTTGCTTGAAACTTGATCTAAAAGCAACATAAAAATTATTTATTATAATTCTAATATTTTTTCGATATGCGTACTTTATTCATATAAAATAGTAAATTATTATTTACAAAATTACTACATTTATTAGAGCATTAATCAAATATATTTAATTGCACAAAGAATTAAGGTAATTAAATTTTAAAATAAATTTATCTATAGTACCTACTCAAATGTAATTCATCATATAAGGAAAAATTTGCTTTATTTGATTACTTGTGTAATAAACGCAATGCATTTATTGATGCTTGGGGTTAGAAGAAAGCTCAGCCACGCCATCAATACAAAATTCTAATTTATTATCCTTTCACTTAAATTAACAACTCAGGGTAGGAAATGTACACTTCTACTAAGTATAGAAGCAATTACAAGGCAAAAAGGATTCTTAATATTTGATTATAATTCAATTCATTTACTCTTGGCACACTTTGGTTGCCTACGATCTAAATCACCCTACTGCCGCTCTCAGTTTTTCGACTTCTGGTCGTTATTATTAAATTCTATCTAATTGTATAAATCGTCAATTAGCAATCTTTAATCATTCAGCAAATACTCGTTGACTAACTCTTAACTACTTTCTACCTCCTTCTAACCACTAACTCCACGTACCTAAAAATTCAATGCTTAAATATAACTTTACATTTGCATAAACCGAATCTTTTTCTTCGGGAGAAAGTTTTCAATAGAACAACATTTAAAAGAAATAAATTTTACCCCAAAAGGATACGTGAAGACTCGTGGAAAGACCTGTTACAATTGTGTTTTGAAATTCTGTGGTTAGTGGAAGTATTTAGAAAAAAGTAATCTATGCAACTCATACACATGAATCATTTTAAATAATAAAGCCATAGAAAAAATTAACAATTCATGCCCCCATGATCTTTATGACAAAGAATGTTCTATTAATCAAAGTATAAAATAACACAATTTATTTAGCGCGAAATAAATATCCATGTAAAGCTATCGTTTGGATTATGAATTCCAATTCACAGTTCAGTTGAATTTAATGTATTCCACAATTATTATTCGAAGCACATTTTATAGTTTATAACTTAGCAAAAATCGATAAAAAATTCTACTTTGAATACAATTTAAGTATTTTTCAAATTTTAACAGTGTCGTTAGATTGCATTGCCATTTACAAAGTATTCTAACAAACAGATTGTGTCAGGAATGTTATATACAGTTTCATACCTAATAATCCTATGATGGGTAACAATTTTGCAGTTAAACCAAGTTTTGTTTTCTAAAGGTAACTTTAATTTATTTTGTTACACGTAAGTTATTTGAAATTTACTTTAATGGGAAACAAAAAAATCAGATTTATTCAAAATGAAAACAAAGGTTCTATTGTATAAAGTCTTTTAAGATCAGTATTAACTTATGAATGCGAAACTTGGTCCATGTTTTGAACAGATGAAAACATGATAAATATATCTACGAAAGGAAGATCTTAAGATTTATTTTCGGAGGAATTCAGGAAACTAGAACGTGGCGAAGAAGATCAAATTTCGAGCTCTATCAAATCATATAAGGAATCTGACATGGTTAACTTCATCAAATCAAAATACAACGAATTAAATGGGAAGGTCACGTTGGCAGAATGGACAAAGACCACACCACTAAAAAAGTCTTCGATGCCAAACCATTTGGCATACGGAGAAAGGGAAAGCCAAATCTTAAATGGACTGAAGGCCTAGAGAAAGATCTTCTAGTTGTAAGAACTAAAAATTGGAGAACACTAGCAGGAAGAAGGATGGCCTTGAAAAGGCTTCTTGAGAAAACCAAGGCCCACCCTGGGCTGTCGAGTCTCTGAGGAAGGAAGGGAAACAATTACCTAATCTACCCAAAATTATCCGAAGAACTTTCAGCTATTTCATGTAATGGTCTTTCTCAACAAACAAACAAAAACAGGATACACTTCTCGAGATCTCTAGAACTATTACACGGACAAACTTGAAATTTGCTTCGCATGTTTTCTTTGTTGAGCAGACATCCGCTAAGCACGGGTTTTTTGGAAATCGACACCCAAAAAGAGTTATTGAGGCTTTATGGGGGGGGGAATCCCATTTTTCAATTACTCGTATTAGACTGAAAGACTTCCTATGTGGTAAGCATGTTTCTTTTGTTGTAGAGAACCTCTAAGAACGAGTTTGCTAAAAGGGGAGAATTATTTGGCTGTAAAACATAAATATACTTCTGTTTAAAATTTTGTCCTGTCCTTTCTTAATCAAGAGGTGAGGGCTGTGTGAATGTTTTTGAGTACAGTCAAAAGCTTAATGCTAGAATTTAGATATCTAGATAACTTAAAAACAATATGTAGTCATACAACTTTATGAATTACTCAGCGAAGCGGGTGGATAAAGGAAAATAAATAAATAAAATATGTTAATTAACTATCATGGAATAATCTTTTACAAGAATCGATTGTTTTTGCATCATATTTGAGAGAGAGAGAAATTAGTTACTCACTTATTAATGTAAAACTTAATAACTTTCTAGTAAATAATTCACAGTATTCTAAATTATTCAAATATCCTGCTTCAAATTTAAAAATTTATGTAACAGAAATTCATCTCCGTAGATCAGGAAAAATATCTAAGAAAAATTCTATCAGCCTTAACCTAGACTAAAAGTACAGTGTATTTTCAACAGATGGTCAAGTAATAAACCTCTAGAACAGCTACTGCATTCGGTGCTATCCGAACAGAAATTTCCGACTTTACTGCAAAGCCTACTGGTTTATTTCTATCCAGATCTTATAAGTTGCTTCGAAATATTTGACTGCAATTCACGTATAAGGTTTTATAACCCAATTGGCTACAGTTCCAAAGAAATATTGCGTCTCTATCGATTATGAGTATGTTGTTTGAAAAAGTTTCGGTCTTCGGAAAACTTTACACAAATAAAATAATTCAATGTTATAAATGTCATGACCTTAAAAGTAATTCATTGAAAATCAAGTATTCATTGTCCCCCTACTATGTTTAAAATAGATTTTAGTGTTAAATATGATACTCAAAAAATACAGAGAAAATTAGTTAAGGTAACTGGGACGTCTGCGAGAAGGAAAATTGAACTTTTTTACACAAATTAAAATGATTCTCACTTACTTAAATTAAAAGCAACGGAAGTAAAATTTTTTCATTGAATTATCTGTAAACTTATGCACCAGTTAATGTAAAAAAATTTTCATTTTAAATTACAAATAAATCTGTATGAGTAATAAACAATCAACAACTATTTTTTTTATTTTCGGGGTATGCTCTTACCTTTAGTTAAACTTTGCATAAAATCCACCACATATACCAGGCGGCCATAATTAAACGATCCTACTTCAAAATTGTTTACAGACGAAACTATTATTGTTCAGAAAGTTGTAAAATTCTGTGTACAACATAAAGAAGGTATGGGAATTTGTTTGAGCGGAAAAAAAATTAGTTCAAAATTTCGCCACTAGAGGGCGGTTTTGAATGAAGGCCACATTTATTACCGGATTTCTATTTGTATTTTATCGCTTTTTTATCCACAGGACACGGTAACACAATAACTGATACTCATTAAAAAACACAATCTCTAAAATGAACTGCAAACTTTAATTAAACTTCTTCGATGAGTAATTTTCAAAGGATTTACACGAAGGAAGACGGAAATATGCAAATTTTTTTGACGTCACACAGCAACTGTTATAAAAGCAATAAACTTTCAAGGGAGATAAGTTTATTTTCAGTGTGCTTGGTATTGCTAATCAGAATGTCATTACGTTTACCAGATCGAGCGTTGTTAGTAAAGTTATTCTATCAAAACGATAATTCCGCAATAGTTGTTCTACGGAAATTTCGGACTTTAAAGGGGATGCGAAAAGGTCAATTGAAAGCTATAAATCTTCGATTAATGGTAACCAAATTTGAAGAAACAGGATCGTTGAATGTTCGTTCTGGAAGAGGAAGAAAACCTGTTTCTGCGGAAGCAATACAGAAAGTTGCACTTCAGGAAGAGGACAAAGCATCCAACGTGCAGGCTAGTACAAGTGTTCGCCGTGTAACAGAAACATTGGGTCTGCCTCGTTCAACTGTCCAGAATATCATGCGAAACATTCTCCGTTACTATCCATACAAGCTTCAACTTGTGCAGGAATTGCTTCCACATGATTTCGAGACTCGTCATCTGTTCACACTGCAGTTTCTTGCTCGTTTGGAAGTTGATCCAGAATGGCCTTGGAATATCCTCTGGACAGACGAAGTACACTTTCATTTGGACGGTTCGGTGAATACTCACAACTGTCGAATTTGGGAATCAGACAATCCGCATTCCACCTTACAAGTTCCACTACACTCATCAAAAGTAACGGTGTGATGAGGGTTTTCCGCGTCTTTTATTCTTGGCCCGTATTTCTTCGAGGAATTAGGTACTGTGGGTCCAGTAACATGTTCTATCACTGGACAGCGATATGCATCGTTATTTCGGAATAAACTTATTCCGGATCTGAAAGCACGTCAGTGCCTTTCACGCATAATTTTTATGCAAGATGGAGCTCCTCCACACATTACACTTTGTGTTAAGGACGTTCTTAAACATCACTTCACAGAAAAACGTGTGATCAGCCGCCAATTTCTTCATCTGTTGCCTCCCCGATCACCTGACCTCAATCCATGTGATTTTTGGCTTTGGGGCCATTTAAGACAGCTGGTAAGTTATGATCAACCAAGAACTTTACCTGATCTCAAAGACAGTATTTCACGACATGTTCTTAACATTTCTCAGAACACACTGCGGTCAACGGTGGAACATGCTATCACGATTTCAAATAGTAGCTGAAAATGATGGTCATCATGTTGAGCCTTTATTGTTGTAACAAATTTGTAATCTGTTATAAATGTATGCTAAATATGATCTCCATTAAAAACGCCCTCTAGTGGCGAAATTTTGAACTAATTTTTTTATTCGCTCAAACAAATTTCCATCTCTTCTTTATGTCGTACACAAAATTTTACAACTTTCTGAACAATAGTTTCTTCTGTACACAATTTTGAAGTAGAATCGTTTAATTATGGACACAACACACACACACGGTATATCTCTATGAAATTTTACACAATTTGAAAACATAACAATCTATAAAATGAATGAAATGACTATTTAAAAAATAAATTTATAAAAATTTTTAAGTTTAGTGATTCAAATTTCATTTAAATTTTACGCAGAAATTGTGCTACATCTAAAATTTGTGAATGTTTATTTGAAAAAGAATTCATTCACTTTGTTGAACATTTGTGGATCTTATAATATGCAAAATATAAACTATATAGGTAATGTAGATTTTGAGAAAAGTGTTCCGGAATCACCAAAAAATGTATTTTGAGAAAATCGCAAATAAGGATATTTTTATCAATGTTTTGTAAAATAATATTTTTTAATGTAATATAAAGTCATACCATAATTAATAGGATTATTTTTCATAATTTCTCATTTTTTAAATTGTAAGTTTAAAATTCTAGATTATTTAGAAGTCTTTTTAATTACTCTTTCTTTACTTCATTAACACATGTTGTCAACGATTCACGCCTTCTTCCGTTTAAAATACCAACAATTTATGTCTATAAGTTTTAGTATTTTTACTTCACCTTGAACATCATCATTACAAGATATTACAGAATTCCTTACACATATTTTTATTGTTATAAAAATACACAACGAAAATGTCTTTGATTAATTGAAAAAGTTAATGTGATGTCTAATTTAAATGGAACTCTGTTTTTAAAAATTATAACAAAAGAATCTCTATTTTTAGTCAAACATATGAATATTTTAAAGTAAAACCAACAGTTACAAACATAAAGAGTCATGGGTCTTCAAATGTTAACAATAAGCAGAGTTAGGAAAACGAAATGTCTGTTTTACCTGCTGTGCACTTAATTTAGAGTAATCCTGAAGATCCACTTTGTACTAAACACACTTGATTTATTATTTAAGAACTACGCTGAGTATTTATGAACTCAAAACTAAACATAATTAACATTTCAAAAATTTTAAAAAAATTTAATTTTGTAACTAATTATTTAAATTTTCCCTAATTTTTACAGAAAAAATGTAGAATTTTCAATAATTTTGAACACATAATAGAGAAAAATTACATACTTTGTATAGAAGAATTAGTTTTTACTATAGATATTATATAAAAAAAGGATTTTAAAGAAAGTGTATCTGAATCATAGTTACATCACATTTGCTTACAATTTTAAAATTCAATTTTCTAGCGTTCTATTTATCGAATTTTCATAAATAGTGCATCTATGGATGAAGAAAAGTGCCCTCTATTTTCAAAAAGTAAAAAAAATCGTCCTTTTTCTTGTTTCAGTTACCTTAACACAAAACTGAGGAGACTGAAATATTTTTTCGTGTTGAATGATATTGTAAAAGAAACATATATTCAACAAATTTAAGCTTATTAGAGTACATTTTATTTGAATATATATATATATATATATATATATATATATATATTGATTATTACATCATCCATATATATTTCTTTATATATATATATATATATATATATATATATATATATATATATATATGCATTTATTTAATAAAAATAAATAAAACAAAAATATTTACAATATCTTAATGAAATTTAATACAACATTTTCAAGATTTTGAAAAACAAAACATTTATTGAGTTTTGGGAACATAATCTGATATTTTTCTTAGAATTGTCTTTTTTAGCATCAAATTGTCAACAGATTGTTCAATGTCGTTTATTTTTTTATTCATTTCACCATTGCAATGTGCGTCTAAATTAGAGAGCATTATTTTCATAAGGTTCCTCATTTCGGATGACGTGGGGATGGGAACTGCATTATTCATTTCATTTTCATCGTCAAAATCTGCATCAATGATACTTTTTGAGCTTTGATTAAATTCCAAAATATCTTTGACTGCCATAATTGGAGCTGTACACACACATTATCATTCATCTACTGAAATGAATTCTTCTGATGGTTCAATAGGACAGTCCAATATACAGAAACGTTCTCAAAAACTTCATTAAATGTCTGCTCAATTTCAATATCCTGCTTTTCCAGAAGGAAACTCTTTTTCTGTTAAGTTATCCGACTACGTTCAGAACCGAGTTTTGCAAAAGCACATAAATGGATAATTTTCATGATATTTAGTGTCACTTAGATTAGAATATATGCATAAAATTGTTTTAAGGACATTTTGACAAAAAAAATTTATTTAAATATAATATTTTGGAAAAAAAATTAACTTAGAATAATTATTTTTCCAAATGTTCTCCTTTTGTGAAAAATGCTTCTATTAGAATAATATTTTGCCTGTATATAACTCAGATTTCTCTACAGAGGCTCAATTGGAATTTTTGAAATATATAAATTAGAAGTTAGTGTATTCATATTTTACGACAACAGAGGGGAGAAATTTTAAGAAAAAAACGCCTATAATTATTTCAATTGGTGGTAACTCTGAAAATAACGTGAATTTTTCAAAGATTCTAGTTGAGCCGCCTCTGTACAAAGGTCTGAGCTATATACAGGCAAAATATTATTATAATAGAACTCTTTTTCACAAAAGAACATTTGGAAAAGAGATTATTCTAAGCTAATTTTTTGCCAAAATATTATATTTAAATAAATTTTTTTGTCAAAATGTCCTTAAAACAATTTTTTGTATGTATCCTATTTTAAGTGAAACTAAATATCATGAAAAATTTCCATTTATGTGCTTTTTTTAAAATCACGGTTCCAAACGTAGTCGGATACCTTAAGTGATTTTCATTTCGTGTTAAGAGAACAAAATGCATGAAAATGCATAGTAGTTCGTCGGAATCGTTGTATTATTGCGTGTTAAACGATATTTCGTCTTAAGCATTTTCGCTTTAAATGTGTATCAATGTATTGCAAACATTTCCTTCATTATTTCAGAAAATGTGTTATTTTTGAATTTGTCTGTGTAATAAATCTATACCAAACAGCATTTAATTTTTACATTAATTTCAGTGAAATAAAAAGAAATGGTTTAAGTGTAATATTAATAATAATTGGTGGTACTTAATGTGCTTACCACAAATTCTACAAATCAAAAATCGTCACCAATAGACATGATATGCAACTAATAGTAGAAAAAACGTTAACGCACGTGCTCCAAAACATTAATGACAGCATTTGGTGACGTCTTTTTTATTTGGCGAATTTGGTCGACAGTATAATGCGTAAGTACCTCATAATAAATAGCCAAAAAATTATTAAAATAAAAAATTTTTACATTTGATTATATCATTGAAACTAAAGCTTTTAAATCTTAATTTCCTCAGCAGATAGAAAGATCAGAAGTTATGTATTATGTATTTAACCAACTTGAAGACCAGTGGCTGAGTGGTAGTGTATCGCGTTTCCATATCACAGGTTCGGGATTCAAATCCTGGGCTGGAAAAGGTCCACTCAGCCTTTAATCCCTTCAGTGGGTCGATAAATGAGTACAAGTTTGCTGGGGAACTGAACACTTGGGGTTTCGCTACTTGACTGAAACATCTGCACATGCACTCCAGCGCCTAAGGTCACGAAAACTGAAATAGGTACAGAAGACCTTGGTCCTCATGAGCTCTTTCACCAATGAGTTCAATTGAGTTCAGTTATACAAACTAGATGTATTAGAATAATTATATCACATGTTGGCTTGTAGGGATTGTGAAATGGTTCGGATTCCATAGGTAAAATATTCAATGTATTAGATAAAAAATTTGGTTCGGTTTTACAGTGTAAAATATTCAATGAGTTAGAAATAAAATGAGATAGGGACAGTAGACCTTGGCCATCATGGGCTGTTACGACACTGAGTTCAGTTCAGTATTTAACCAACTTATGCTGTTTTTCGATAAATTTGAACTTATCAAAGCTGACTGAATCTAAACTGAAATCTCTCTTTAGGAACCATTTACAACATTTCTCAAATTCGACATAATCTAAAAATAAATTTCATGCAACGATGAAAAAACAACAAGAAATTTGCAAAATAATTAGATTCTGTCTTGAAATTTTGTTATTTTTCTAAATCTAATCTTTCAATTTGGAATATCTTAGAACATCAGTACACTAGCGAATCAGATCGATTTTTTGGCAGAATAAATTAAATGTACTAAACACACAAGATTTTCTTTGGAATTCCTCGGCAAACAGAAATCTTGTTAACAACCTATTTTTAGACGGATCGATTCTTGTATATAAATGTTATGCAAAAAATGTCGCTTCTTTTAAACAATGTAAGTTTAGGATGTGTGTTTCTGATTTAATCGTTGACTTTTCAAAGAATTGTTTTTGTTAGCTGTCTTTAAATTCTTATTTGTTTTGTCACTTTTCGATAATATTTATTGCGGAAATTGTTCGTTAACCATTACTTAAGCAAATAATTCTTAAAAATCAATTCTAAGATTAATTTAACTTACAAAAATTAATATTTTTGTGAAAAATTTAGAATTTAATCCCCATCCCAAAAAAAAAGAAAAAAAATCAACTAAAAATATCGAATTTTGGAAACTTAAATGTGAAAATGAATTTGATTTTAAAAGATTGAATTTTACATTTGCGAAAATTTTAGGCTTTCTAAATCTTGAATTCTTTATGTAAAAAAGATCTTTTTTTCTCAATTTTTCATTGAGCTGGAAAAGTGTTGAGTTTTATGAGATGAAAGCTTAATTTTAAAGAAAGATCTATTTTTAAAGAATAGGCCAAGCTTGGCTTTACACAAAAAATTATCTAGACTTAGCTTCATATTTCCGAAAAAAATTAATTGTAGATGTGAACATTACAATCTGTTTCATTTTTGGAATCCTTAATTTTGTGGCAGTCTACATATTTTCATTTCATTCTATAACTAAGGTTTTTACGCATCTTAAGTAAAATAAATGGAGACTTAAAGCAATATATGATTAATAATAGTTTTGGCTACATAAGTTCAAAGATTATCATTGCACAAAAGTTTCTTAATAGCTATTGGTCACCGATAAAGATGAATCATTTGGAGTAAGATTATTAATTATCTTTTTACCGAAACGGATATGAGAAATAAAAGTGCTTGCTCACCTATATTGATCTGCTATCATTACCTCATAGGATCTTACAGTCAGCAAGTACTAACAAAAGATTCAACTACACCAATATTTTTTCTTCCTTCACGTTTCCTCAAAAGACTTAATAAATCACAACACTGAGGAATTGCTTAACTTTCTGACCGTAACATCCATCTCTCAGAATGGGATTATTTGCTTTGATGCCAGTAGATAACGCTGTGGTGTGATTTTGGGGGTGGGCTGCATTAGCATCTTCAGTTAGACTCTACCGAGTAAGAGGGCCATGTGGTGGTACATGACGATTTTTTTCAATTCATGATATGTGCGATTTTTCGTATCTATCACCGTCTATCAAACGGATATTCCTATAGTTTTTTCATGTTTGGTATTATTATTTTTAATTACTTTTACATGAATATAAATAATTTTTAATCAGTTTTTATAAATATAGTAGTCACAATTCTAGTGATAAAAATATATTGCTGTGCTTGATTTAACCCCAACCATCTTATTTGAGCCACACTCAATTTCATGAGCTATGAAGACATTTTAAAACAGTCCTTAAAAGGTAATAAAATTTTTAAAAAATCTGTACCTGTCTGCCAGACGAATGTTTCTCAGTGCAGCAAAAAAAAATTTTTTGTACCGGCCAGCGGATTAAGCAAACAATTGTAAGGGCAAAAGTTATTTAACTAAGTCTAATTATAAGAAGCATGCAATTAGCTTTTATAGCATATTACAAATTTATATAATGAGTAATTTTAGTGATCCGTATTTAGTCAATTCACTCATTATTCTTATACTAAAAGTATTCTAAAAGGTTTAATGGGTACCATTCGGGTTCTTCTACTAATCCTCTTGGGTAAAATATTCTTTAACTGTGATTGTAGTTCAAAAACCGCTTTCCGTAGAGATGATTTGACTTCATGCAAATGTACCTACGATTTAAACCCTGACGTTGGGTATGTGAGGTGAATGGTTAATCATTGATCACTCAGTGAGGTGAATGGTCAATCATTGATTCGTCGTAGAATCCACCAGCAGTAAAGGAAGTAAATATTGTAACATTGGAGCTGACCGAGTTATTGGGGTTCGAGAAGGATCGTCACAGGGAGCTTCGACTGACTCTTAAATGTCAGATTAAGTATTATGATTTCAGATTGCTCCCAGAACTAAGCTATAAAGTTTGTATAACATTCATAAGTGTTAAAAATAGAATAAAATAACAATTTTTAAGATCATGTCTGCTTCTTCCTCGAACCCTTTTACACCTGCGACCTTTGGGTCGCATCAAAGTAATTGAACTTTAACTCTTTATCTACCGCATTATGATTTACTGCAGTTTTTTTCATGCAATATTTTTTTTTGAATCATTACATTGAAAATTAAGGGATATGCATTAATAAAATACTCAACTTTGGGAAATTTAATCCGCTATAGCTAATTAATTAATTAAAGATATTCCACTGTAAAATTAATTATATACACTGTTCACTTAAAATAAATGGTCAAATCGTTTTCTAAGGTCTTCATTAACATACAGAAAAAATAAGACACCTTTTGACATTAACTATTTTTTTGGAACAAAAATAACAATTTTCGCAATCCGATGAAAAATCTGTCATCTGAAAACGCAATTTCTGCTATAAAACTATTCGCCTTTCCCACTAAAATATTCATCATAGAGCCCGTGCTGTCATATATCTTGGAAGAGTGGATTTAAAAGAATATTCCTGCTTAGTATCGTCAGAGTATTTGTAAAAATGGTTATTCTATGTAATTTTAAAAAGAATAGTACTAAGAGTACCGCCAGTAGATAACCCTTTAAGACCCAACCCGCTCGATCGTGCGGGTTAGATACTCTTATACGTTTTTGTTCTGGAATAGTCGTATGTAAGAAAATCCCGAATCCAACGATTGAGCATGCTTTCAGAAAGTGAAAAGTATCACTTTTTATCAACAGATGATGGTTGTAGTCCATGATTTACTTTAACCTGGCAAATCTATCTTTGTTTTCAAGTACAACGAAAACAAATCCTTTTTTTATCTGTCGTAAAAAGGTAATTATCAATATATTTCTAATTGCTTGGATTGAAATTTTTGTATTAATGTTTATATAATTGTAAAATAGAAAAATACTAATTATATATATATATATATATATATATATATATATATATATATATATATATATACCCTATTAATGTTGCTTGTAAGACTCGGCATTTCGTTACCCGCACTATAGTACGGGGTCGGGCGTTACTTAAGTTACTGCAGCTATAAAGGTCTTGCCATGTCAGTTTTCTTTTCTGTTTCTGTAATATTAAAGCTTAAGAAGCTTAAATAAAAACGAAATATATTGCTATATAATTAGGAACATATTACCTTGGGGTTGTCATGGACCATTGGTCCCTTTTTTCTTTACCTGGTTCTTTTTTTTGCAATTTATTTTCTCTTTTACACATGTGATGAGAGATATGGCATTTTCATCCTTTACACAGATATTTGCATCCATCTCTCTCCCCCCCCCCAAAAAAAAAAATCAGGCTTTACCGAGAAGAGTTGGTAAGGTGTGGTTTAAATATATATTTTTTAAACAATAAATTTTTCTGATACATTTTATTATTTTTCACGGAATACTGTGCTAACTTGAAACCAAAATTTTTTTCAGGTGTCTAAAGGAGGAGAATTCTCACACAAGAAGAAATAATATAATTGTATAAAATAATGTACAGTTCTGAATATAAGTCGATCCGTGTATAAACCGAGAATGCGTTTCTTCTTCTAACATTTACCAAAAATTCAAAACTTGTATGTGAGCCGAATTAGGAAAAAATCCTATTACTTTCAAATAAGTTGCGACGGCTCATCCGCGATTTCTACTAAAACTCCTCTTGGGTTTCTTTGGGGTCAGAATGGCAATCCTTTCTATCCAACTCGAGAAGTGACACGGGAAATATTCAAATTAGAGATCTTATAAGTAGTAGAAGTTTAGCGTGCGCAGGGTGGCTATGGGAAGAGAATATACGATGTATATGTTAACAAGTGTTTAAGCTAAAGTGAGAGGAAATCCTGCATGCAAGATTTAATCTACCTATGCCAGTGTGTTCAAGTTAAAGGTGGATACCATTCCACAAGGATAACCACCACGTCAGTTAGGATTCAAGTGAATTGCTGCTTACCCAAGTTAGAGCGGTAATACCATTAAATTAAACTACTAGGAACTGTGTATTTATTGAGATTAAGATTAGTCGATAAAGTTAGACATAGTGGTCAGTTAT
This sequence comes from Trichonephila clavipes, assembly GCA_019973935.1. Lineage (NCBI taxonomy): Eukaryota > Metazoa > Arthropoda > Arachnida > Araneae > Nephilidae > Trichonephila > Trichonephila clavipes. The sequence continues at coordinate 379,158 of BMAU01021380.1, forward strand.
GCGATTATTTGGTAATACGCATTGTGTGTCTCCTCACCCAAGATTCATTTGGTTTGAATACTAATATTATTATTATTGTATATTGTTTAAGTTAAGATCTTAATAAAGAAATATTAAGATTATATGGCAACGTCTGGTTCTTCATTCACTCCCACATCTGTAGGTCGCGAGGATAATATAGAAGTAGGGCAACCCCTACTGGCACTTGCCTTACAAAATTGTCAAGTGGGAAAAGGAGTGGGAAATATTTTTATAAAATTAGTGTAAATGAAGACGCCAACAAGAATAGAGTTTTTCTTTTGATTATCCTGATATATTTTCTTTCCATTTATTTGACAGTTCGTACACTACTTGTCCTAATGTTACTTTCTGCCATTTTTTCGTTTGTTTGGAGAATGACAGGGAAGAAAAATTCGTATACGATAAATGATCGTTGATCTGTATTTCTATATGGATGAAAAACTCATTGCATGATGAATGATGGAAAATTCAAGTGAGGCCATAGCCACATAATAGTGATAACCACATGTTTTTAGCCAATCAGTTCAAAAACTCATGTGACATCATAGTAACATGATAAAAGAAATCACGTGTTTCTATCTAAACAGTTCGTGCGCTTCGTTGTTTCTAACTTTTTATCTTTCAGAAACTTAAAAAGTACACATTTTTCAGCAATAGTAACGCACATAAGTAGACAAAATGCATTTTATTTAAAAATACATGCACAAAATAAGATTTTTTTCCATTTGATTAAATAAATGTTAAGAAATGTTTTATGTAAATTTTAAAAATCAAACAACAAGTATATTTAGTTTGATTTATGTTTTGAATTCAACGGAGAACACATGTTTGTCTTTATCATGTGACCACTTCATGAATTGAGCCTATTCCAGAGATTGTAAATTTTAACAATTATATGGAAACTCTGAGTGTAACACCAACTTTGGTTGATTTATGTGATTCCCCTATTAGAACAATAGTTCCCTTCAAAGTACCCCAAAAGTTTTTTTAAATATTGAAATCACTTGCACAACTCTACCGAAAAATCTATCAAAACATTTCTCCTAATTTACTTTTTTTCAGAGATTTGCAAATACAAATATAAGCTGACCTCTTTACTGTAACTTTAAAAAAAAGTTCCAAAAATTCTCGGCCTATACACATTAATATACGATATGCCTTACTATATTTTGTTTTTTTTCCAAATATTTGTTGCAGTGTCTTTATTTATACACATACAGAGATACACATAATGACAAAGATGAAGATCGTTTATCTTTAAGTTTTTGTTGAAAGAGTTTCCTTATGTTTTAACAACTGTACTAACATTTGATACACACATATAAAGCTCAAAAGATAAAAATAAAAACATTTTTTTAAATTCGCACAAATGATTCCCATGGTCACCATTGCCATGGTTACTTTTCTATGATTACTCTTGTAATGGTCCCCATTTCATCGCATAACATGACAAGACGTTTCCATGGTTATAGGAAGAAAGAAAAGTTCATACTCAGCTTTGGGACTACTAACTATATATATCATATAACTTATAAGTGCTATATAATATAGCTTTGATGGCTTTTAGCTTGCATTAATATTCCTTGTTTGACATCCATCTTGAGTGTCCCTGCATTTAGTTTAATACATGCTAGGATCTGTACTTTTAATATTATTTTGTGTTCTATAGTTGTATTAGTTTTTTTTCACAATGATATTTAGTAAATTTGGTAATCAAAACCCAATTTATTGGTTCATCTAAGTCAATGAATTCTTAATAAATGTAGTGATTTCAAAAGTATCTTTTTTTACCTAGCATTTTAGTTTCTGGAATGATATCCTCAGACATCTAAGAGAATGAGAAATTTTACAATCTTAATTCAATACTTACTAATTTATTTACTCAATATTTTGTAGTTAAGTAATTTTTCTCTTTCTGTACATTAAAATTTACCTACCATGGTAGGTAAATTTTACAATATTTATTTTTATTACAACAAATTTCATTTATTTCGGTAGTAGTCGAAAGAGGGTTTAACATACCTCTCGACTAAATGCTACTTGTAGACGTGTTTTATTATGGTCATTAAAAAATTGAAAATAATTTTTTGAATGTGTATTTGTATTAGGTTGATGCGTATGAAAAATGTTGGATTTTCATTCATCCAAGTTGCCCGAGGTATATATATATATCATATATATATATATATACATACAGTTGCGCGATCCTCGCGATATATATATATATATATATATATATGTATATATATATATATATACATACAGTTATATATACATATATATATACAGTTATATATATAGTTTATATATATACAGTTATATATATATATATATATACATATATATATACAGTTATATATATATATATATATATATATATATATATATATATACAGTTATATATATATAACTATATATCTTTTTTTCAAAAGCTATTTATTTAATCAATCTGCTACATTTGCTTTTATACTCCTTCCAGTGAGATTTTAAAACATAGATGCCTAAATTAAAGAAATTCTGATCTAGACAGTCAATAAACTTTGACACGGAATTTATCAAACTCAAAATCCCATAAAAGGTGTTTTAAAAAATAAGTACTATAAAAAAAATTAAGTCAATTCCTACTTCAGTCAAAAAAGAAAAATTTTATTTCAGTTACAATGTTTATATATACAAATTTTATTATATTAATTTTATTTATTAATAATTTATTAAATAGTTACAATTAATATAAATATGTATATACATATGAAAGAATCACATTATTAAGTGACAAAATAGAAAACAATTTTCCTTTTAATTTTCCATTTTCATTTCATATATGGTGTTGGATTGTTTTTTTTTCTGTTGTATTCATTAATTATAAATTTAATTATTCCAATAAAATATTATAATAAAAAGAAATCAAAAGAAAATCAATCAAAAGAAATTAGGCCATCCCAGGTGGAATTCGAACCTACGACCTATGGATTAGAAGTCAAATACGCTATCCATTGCGATACAGGGACACAATGAACGATTTTCCTTTCTATAAATACTATTGGACTATTATTTTTGTTTGTGACTGGTTACTCATTTTTAATTAATCAATGAATTAATATTTGAAAAACTATGTTAACATCAAGTGGTCATCCACTACAAAAAAAATGTATTTGAACTTAAATGGATGAATAAAAGTATTTTATTACCGAATGATATATGTACAATATATATATATAACATGTTTTGAGCCAGAATCAGACTTAGTTTTAAAAAAGGTCTTTATTCTAGAATTAGTACATCTCTTCTGACGCTAAGAGCAGGGAGGAAAAAACACGCCACGGTAAGTTTTAAGTGGGTTAGCACTTAAAACACCGATGGGGTACGTATCACGGATTTTATTATTGTACTTGAAAGTTAATGCTAACATATAGGGCTATTAAATATAACGCTCCGGAATTAGACATGTTTATTGGCTAGGCCATATGTTTGGAAGAAATAAATGGGTGATTAGCTTGATACTTGATGATGAAATGAAAAACATAGTGCTAGATAGGGAATTTAATTTTTAATCTAATTTCATTATCCTTACACACACACACACACACACACACACATATATATATATATATATATATATATATATATATATATATATATATATATATATATATATATATATATATATAAAAATAAAGAGAAGAGAGAATGAACTAATAGTAGGAACTGAGAATGAAAGTCGGTAAGCGAAAAATCCGCTGAATAACTGCAAAATTTCTTATTTTATTTCATTTAATTTCGCAGTTTTTGTACGACTTATGCAACCGAGCGTTGTCGTGAGAAGCATTCAGTTGAATAACCAGTGTTGGGTGCATAATTTTGAATTTTTCATGGATTTTATCAAAGTATTAATGTACTGGTAGTTTAATTCGTTCCCACCAATGCTTTCAGAGCATTATTTTTCTCAGATATTTCGGATCATTCAAGCGTCCGTTTTGTAGGGAAAAGTCACCAGACCGGAGTTATTCAAACCAACTCTGCACTTTTCGATTGTTAACAATATTTTCCCCGAATGTCTGGTTTATATATATATTGCTTGCAACTTGTGAAGCATTATTACCAAATTTATACTCGTATAAAAAATTATATGAATATCGGCTGTATTTATATCCTTACGAAATTCAAAGAAAATAACAAAATGGAACACTTTTAAAAAATTTGTTGACACTTTTTCTTGTCTGTGAAATGGGATCCTGGCAATGGACAACAAGACTATAAATGAGGTTATGGAAAAACAAAAGCATACTGAGAAAAGGGAGAAAAACATTCTCATTTTTAAAAAAAAATGAAATTTCATATGCACCAACATTATATAACAGTTTCTGACTTATAATAGTTGCCATTCTGCCGGTTCTCTTATAGTGTCCATTGTATGTTATAGGGTCTAGAAAGTAATATCAAGTGATTTGACAAATTGTCTTGTCTTAAATATTTCAATGTGAACAAGAATATACGAAATATACTCTGAATAAGGAATAGCAAGGGCTATGCGAATTGTGTAGCGCTGCTCATCTTCTATGCACAAGTGACGGCGCTGTGGTAACTGCGTATGTAGCGCATACTGTGGTTGTTCTGAATTAGATGTTGGAATTGCCAGTATTGATAAACTGCCTGTTTTAGATGCCTTCGATAGCGAACAAATCGTAGGTGCACGACGCATGGGCTACTTAATTTCCGAAATCGTCAGACAGCTAGGGTTTTCAAGGTCGACGGTGGCAAGAGTATACCAAGAATACATGGATGGTGGACAAAAAACTAGAGATTGGGCAAACTACAAAGGAATATTAGCCTTGACAGTGCGTGGTGAGAGACGGATCAGGCGTATTGTACGTAGCCAGCGAAGGCAAACCTTAGCTCAAATTACCACCCAGTTGAATGACGGCGCCAATCGTACAATTAGTAAATGGAATGTGCAACGCTCGTTTCACCGTATGGGTTTTGGGAGCCGCTTGACCTACGACAGTACCATTGCTCAATTCTCGCCATAGGGCTGCACGTCTTTCCTGGGCAAGAGAACACAAAGATTGAAGTATAGAGTACTGGAAACGAGTAGCATTGAGTGATGAGTCTCGATTCCGAGTACTTAACGCAGACGAGGGGCTTATAATATGGTGTCAGGCTTATGCCGCTATGGATTCTGCATGCCAGGTTCAACAGTATAAGGGCATGGTGGCTCAATCATGGTCTGGGGTGTGTGGTGTCTTTTAGTGGCTCTGTTTGGGATATTTGGTGCGTGTATCAACCTCCCTCAATGCAATGAGGTACGTAGAATTACTGGTTGATCACATCCATCCGTTTATACTGTTCTGTTATCCGCACGATAATGGAGTTTTCCAGCAAGACAACTGTACCTCTCACAAATCCTGGTTGGATGAGCATTCCTCTGACATTTCTGTCATAAATTGGCCACCTAAAATACCAGATTTAAATTCTATTGAGTATCTTTGAGATGTATTGGAACAAGGCGGAAAAGATCATCACATAGCCCCAATGAACCTTACTGGATTATGGACAGTTTTAGCGAACATTTTACAAGTCATTCCCGTGGAACGTTTCAAGAAACTTGTTGAATCTATGCCTTGTCGTGTGGCAACCGGTATCAAAGATAGACTAGGTAGGTACCCCTAATTCAATGGCACTTCAGTGAGTATATGTATGGAATAATTTGACTTGAATTTCAGTATTATGTTGTTTAAGTATGATTTTGAGTTGTGAAGAATTGTATCACAATTGTGGAGGGAACATCTTGTTACTAAGAAAACCACATTTATATTTAGTTACATAGAAAACACAATATCAGCATAAAACAAACAGGACAATACAAAGAAAGACACTAACATATGCAGTTTACATGACATTCACAAAACAGTCTTTTTTCTCTCTAAAAATGACATTTTTTTATATTCATGGCATTAAAATCATATGATTTCCGATTAAGGCTTCTCTGATTGGTTTACATAAGCATGTGATGCATGATTGCAACATTCTGATTTACAAACGTTGAAGTTTTAGTTTTTGGAAGATAAGGTTATATTAAATTACTTCCAATTAGACTGGTAAACTAGAAATTAATTATTACGAGAAGTTTTAGAAGACTGGAGACCATTATGAATTTACAAAAAATCCTAGTGAAAGTTTAAGCGAATTATTACATTAAAGGTAATTCAAGGGAAGACGCCAGTTTGTTAATAGTACTTTTGTGCGTCGATAGATGGCAATTTTGAGTCAATTGAGTGAAGAGTCTGGTCCGTCAATGAGTGTGGCTTGTGAATTTAACTGAATTAATCGTCTTTAATGGCAATATTTTTCGATCTTGTGAGCCTTTAAAGTGGTGAGTACAACTTTTATAATATTCCGTTTCTCATATTTATAGTTTATAAACGTTCTTGTTATTTTAAATAAGATATTAGCAATGTAAGTGATAATGTTACACATACCATGCATGTAGAAACGGCCATAACGCTGCAACAATAAGAAAATAAGCGAGTGTGGCATCTATCCCTTATACTTTGTGGAAGATGCCACATGGTCAGAAATAAATGAAATTGAACTTTAATTTGTTTTCATTTTATAATACTGTATATTATCGTATAAAATATAGCTAAAGGGTGTTTTTTAGAGGTATAGAACTTTAAATTGCAATAAAACAACGATGTATTATTCGATTGACATGAATTTCTTTTATTCGAAAGATAATCTTGTGGCATTACATTTTAAAAACGATTTCTGGCATATGACTGCCACGGCTGGCTCAGATGTAGTCCAATCTGGACGTCCAATTTTCGATGACTTTTTCCAACATTTGTGGCCGTATATCGGCAATAACACGGCGAATGTTGTCTTCCAAATGGTCAAGCGTTTGTGGCTTATCCGCATAGACCAATGACTTTACATAGCCCCACAGAAAATAGTCTAGCGATGTTAAATCACAAGATCTTGGAGGCCAATTCACAGGTCCAAAACGTGAAATTAGGCGGTCACCAAACGTGTCTTTCAATAAATCGATTGTGGCACGAGCTGTGTGACATGTTGTACCGTCTTGTTGGAACAACAGCTCCTGAACATCATGATTGTTCAATTCAGGAAAGAAAAAGTTAGTAATCATGGCTCTATACCGATCACCATTGACTGTAACGTTGTGGCCTTCATCGTTTTTGAAGAAAGATTCCACCAGCCCATAAAGCGCACCAAACAGTCAGTTTTCCTGGATGTAACGGTGTTTCGACATACACTTGTGGATTAGCTTCACTCCAAATGCGGCAGTTTTGTTTGTTGACGTAGCCATTCAACCAGAAGTGCGCTTCATCGCTAAACAAAATTCGCTTATGAAAATCGGGAACAACGGCAATCTCGTTTTGGGCTCATTCGACGAATCTACGCCTTGCTTGGTGATCGTTTTGATGAATTGCCAAACCAAACTGAGAATAAATCACTTGACAGCTGTTAAATCGGTCGCCATCTTGGAGAGTAATGCCAACTTAAACTTCTATACCCGGTAAAAAACACTTTACAATTAATAATTATGTTGTTAGGATGACACAGGGGATCTTCATAGGTCGAGGATGTGCAGGACTGAAATCGACTACTACTTCCGCCTGCTGTAGACTATTCTGCAGGAAAATTCGTTTTAAACAAACTAATTATGAAATAATTTAATTTTTATTCGTTTTTCTATAGTTATTGTTTCTTCACATTTAATTTGGCAATGTTTGTCTTATTTTTTTTTATTTACTGTGGTGTTGTATCTTACTCCATGACTGGTGGCATCTTCCTTATATATATGGGGAAGATGGTACAATGAATGAATTTCTTTAACATTAAATTTCTTATTTATTTTCATACTAAGAAGAGAATTAACTCGTACATGTCGCAGGAAAATGATGAAATTAGGCTTTTCATCAAATCCCTAAGGCAAATGATCAATTCACGCAAGATGCTAAAATAACGTCTCTTTGAGGTCATTTCCCTGATATAAGTAAGTGATTTGATCAAATTCCCGAACTGTTTAAGTAAAATGATGAAATGAAGAAGCCAGCATTTGTAAAGCTCTGTTTTTTAGCTTTTTACCACTCCCTTTTACCCCCCTCCCCTCATCCGTGCCAGGCAGAGCTGAGCTTTTAACGTGATGCACCGAAACAAAATGACCTAAATATCATTTTTTAGTTTTATTTAGTTATATTCTCTTTGTGTTATTATCTTTTGATTGATGTATCACTTTTATATGCTTGAAAATTAGAAACTAGATAAAACTTCAATTGAAAAATGTAAGCAAACAAATTGGGAAAATCAACCACGCCCTTTTTATAGATAAAAAAGCTTTTTGATAATAAAAAAAACAATTTTAAAAAGGGAAATGATAACTGAAAAAGGGTGATACAAATAAAGCAGGATATTTCTGAAGTACTACATTAATGTATAAATTTTATAAAAAAATGTTTGAAATTCTACTACAAATATCCTTTTAAAAAAATACCAGTTTTATTATCTAATTATTTTGTTGAGCAATTTCGGATAAATAATTTGTAATTTAATGATTACTGTTGTATTAATTACTCCACTTTTAATAATGCACCATATTTGCTAAATAAATACTTTTTAACTCTTAACTATATTATTCACAGATTTGATCAAATCACTTACTTTTCTTAGGGAAACCACTTTACAGAGTTCTTATTTTAATATCTTGGGTGAATTAATCATCTCCCTTAGAAATTCCATAAAATCCCTAGTTTAATCATTTCTTTGCGACACAAACATAAACAATTAAATATTAAAAAATAAAGTGTATTATTTCCATGGACTTATTATTTCAATTTTCAATGTACCAATCGAAAATTCCTTAAATGAGGCATCTTCCCCGATTCACCTTATACATAATTTTAAACTTTTTTCCGCAATCATGATTTCTTTCTTTTTCTTCTGTATATTTAAGTCGAATTCTTTATCTCCTGTCGGAGAAAAACTTTAATCCGTCTCTCGTTTCTTTCTTAGACACCACCTAGGAGCACTTAGACACCATCTGTGTTTTTTCTAGAATATATCTTGTTCTTTCGCAGAAAGGAAAAATATAACCGGCTTACTGCTGTTGAGTAAAAAGTCATTACTATTACAGGAAGAAAGCTTCCTCTGGAGTTTCTAGCCAGAATTCTAAGATCTAGTAATGATAGTGAATCCTTGGGTATTTGGCGCCCAAGAGATAGACTGTCGTTTTGTTTTAAGTGCTCTGGGAATCACGCAGCTTTCAGATATAACTACGAAATTCAAATGTATCTTGCAGAGTTTTAAATCCGAATTTTATAAGAACGTGGACTTTCTACTTTTGAATAAAATATGAAGCCCTTCAGAACAGCAGAATGATAAAATTTGTGGGGGTTTTTTCTGAATAAAAATGTCCCTATTTCTGTATTTTGAATAAAATATTCATTGTTGTGAAAGAGCGTTGGAAAACAAAGAAGAACCATTCACATTCATTAATTTGTTTCGAATTTAAAAGCAATCACTCTCTTTAAATTTCTTGCTAGAAGGTGACAAACGATGTAAAGTATAATGTAAGTTTTAAGTTTGTGATTTTCCTCCCCTTGGAAGTACATCTCTCGAAGCATCAGCATGAGCTAGAGGTGTAGGATTAGAGAAAGAACACGGATCAAACATTATCTTAATATGACTTTATAAGATATTCAACTTAAACCTTTAACAAATTCAATTATAATAATTAATATGAGAGAATCTACGATGACGCAATACGCAACACACAATACATATATATATATTTATAATAAGACCTAATCCAATTCAGACCAATCTCAATAAGTGTGAACCACCTAATCCTCGATTTTAATATTAAGTAATCAATCCTACCTTATTATATCTCGTAGTAGTTCTTGTCTTTATCTGCAATGGGATGCAGCTGTACGGCTTCCTTCTAATCGAGCATCAATATATGTATCCACGTCACACAGAACTTATTCAATCTTGAAACACGAACTGTAATAATCATCAACTGCCACAACGCACATCAATTGTCTAATATTCCTTTACATTGCCATCACGTTTACTCTAAGATCCGATATTTAAAGTCCATTTATTTGCATCTTTATTTCACATCGCATTTCTTGGGTTTGGTTGGAAAAGAGTTGCCATTAATTCTGGCCCAAAGAACCCAAAGGACTTGTTAAAGAAAAGACGCGTAAGACGTCACAAGTTGATTACATTATTCATGAAAACTTTTTCATGAATTTGGCATGAAATTCTTGCAGAGTGAGATTCATGAAGGTGACCTAAAAAGGATGAATGTGTAAATTTTAAGTAAGGAATTTGATAAATCAACAAATTATACTTTGTTGTGTTGTTGTTTCCAATCCCTTTGGAGCAGGAAAGCCTACACCAAGTTCATTTGACCTTTCCGCGTAATAGTGTCACACACCAGGCCTTGCTCTTCATACAACTGTCGCAGGGAAATGCCCCAGCAGTCCAGAAGATGAGCAGGAGAAGCAAGGAGAAAGCAGGGACAGGTGAAGAAAAACTTTACCCCCTGCACAAAAGTCATACTACGCAGGTGACCGCTTCTAAAGCAAACCAAGGCCGTCTGATGAGCCCTGGAACTCCTGCACTGTGTATATAGGCCAGAACTCTTAGCTGCGTACCAGTGATGAGCTTGAGGGTTTCGCCAAGTAAAATTCATTTTATTATTTTTTTTGGGGAGGAATGAGTTTCCGAATGGGTTAAGACAGTGGAACTGGGGTTAGGGAGATCACATCCCCTACCAGCCAGCTCATCAGCTGCTTCGTTCCCACGCACACCCACATGTGATGGAATCCGCTTGACACATACTTGTTTCCTCTGACCAAGCCTGACTAATTTGGATAAAATATCTAGACCAGTACTGTCCATAATTGTTGGCCAATTCTTCAAATATTGGATGGAGATTCCGCTGTCTAAATTATATTTTAATCTATACAAGAAAAAAATTTTGAAACATTTTAAGTCAATTCCTACTTAGGTCAACAAAAGAAGTCTCCACTGGATACCATCACATGTGGGTGTACCTGGGAACGAAACAGCTGATGAGCTGGCTAGTAGGGGTTGTGATCTCTCTAACCAAAGTTCCACTGTCTTAACCCATTCGGAAATTCATTCCCTACAAAGAACTAAAATAAATTTAACTTGACGAAACCCTCCTGCTCAACACTGGTACGCAGCTAAGAGTCCTGACCTATCTATACAGTGCAGGAGTTCTAGGGCTCATCAAACGGCCTTGGCGCGCTTTAGAAGCGGTCACCTGCGTAATGGCATTTGTGCAGGGGGTAAAGTCTTTCTTTACCTGTCCCTGCTCTCTCCCTACTTCTCCTGCTCATCTTCTGGACTGCTGAGGCATTTCCCTGCGACAGTTGTATGAAGAGCAAGGCCTGGTGTGGGAGACTGTTACGCGGAATAGTAAAATGAACTTGGTGTAGGCTTTTCTTCTCCAAGAGGATTGGAAACAACAACAACAAAGAAAAATTTGTGAACAAATAGCAAGAATAGAAAACAAATAGTTTTTCATACCCGGTAGTTGGATAATCAATGTATACTGTCGCTATCTATTGCCTTCATTTGGAACAAATTTAATTTTCTTTCTCCATATAAAAAATAATTAATTAATTTAATTTAATTAATGAATTCATACCTGAAAAAACTGAATTAACATCAAGTGTCATCCACTACAAGTTTACAAAATATGTGTTTAAACTTGAGGGGATGAATAAAAAGTAGTTTATTAACGGTTGAAAAGTTGAACAAGATATATATATATATATAGGAAGAGTGTGAACTAATAGTAAGAATTGAATAAATGTGAAATGTAAAGAATGTGTGTAGCATACATATTTATTGTATGTGTCGAGTAATGGCAAAAAAGTGTGCATTTATCAGATTAAATAAATTTAAAGTTATTTATTGTGAAGTATACTTTTTGTGTGAATCAAATATTAAAATGTTCTGTGTCAAAAGCACGATAAATATTTATTACACACTTTACATAGTTAATTAAATCCTAAACAGTAATGCCAAATGTTGGGAAGAGATATTTTCTTGAGTTTTGATCTTTCAGAGAATTAAAAAAAATCATAAGTTTTTTAATGAGAAGTATAATGCATACGTAGAAGTGTTTTTGAAATTTTAGAATAAAATTACATCTACTTTACAACCCATTGTGAAAATTTTAAATCAATGTTTAATTTTAGCGCTATTCATTTATATATTATACAAGAAATAACGACCAAAGTTTAGAATTATACCCATTTAAAAGTATTCTTCAATTGATATTTAATCCGAAATTTATAGAAATTAGAACAAATGGATTATTATCAATGAAAATAAAAGTTTACGTTTTTGTAATTGTTTAAGTATTTGCTATTGTATTTTTTCTGAAATACATATTTTAAATATCCTTAAAGCTGTAATGAATATTAATACTTTCATGAAAAAATTAAGTTAATTTACTAAAAAAGAATTACTGATAAAAAATACGCATTTCATACAATAAAATACTTTCAAAAAAGTTTAATATAAATAATTGTATCTGTATTATTATTTTAGCTATCACTCTTTCTGAGTAAGAGTCATTTAAACCACCTTTAAAACAGGTGGAATTTGTAAATACTATCTGTCTATCGATTTATATCAATAAGTTTTTCCTTTTAGGGTAAGAATCGATTTATCTTTCCTTTTTGAAGTGTAAACGGTTTTTTTTCATTTCACGACACTTGACATTTTCTTCTGTGAAAGCTAAATCCTTTTAAAAAGCAGAACACACGTGTGTGTCCCCTTGGGATACTGTTTAGAAAAGAAACTGTGCAATAGCCTGCTTTTAATGGAATTGATGTATACATCTAGGGAATTCTTTCAGATATAACTTCAGGGGTTACCTTACCCATATTATTAAAAACGCTTTTATTGCGAGCATTTGATCATCTACCATCATTCAATGAGCATAAGCTGGAACAACTTGAAAGAGTCCTTTATTTTAAATACAAATGACATTTTTATCAAGTTACAATTAAATATTTTTGAAATGTTAGTTCCTGTTTAATTTTCAAAGAGTAATAGGGCCAGTATTTAGCAACAAAAGTATTTAGTGTATAATTTTCAATCATAAAACTCTAAGATTCATCTAGGACAAACTGGAAGCTATTGAAACACGTTCGCAATGTAGTCTCACTGGCATCAATTTGTGATTATTTATTACTATATTCCTAACTTCTAAAGAGTGTTTTTTTTCAGGTACAGAAGTTTAAGTTGGCATTACTTTCCAAGATGGCAACCGATTTAACAGCTGTCAAGTGATTTATTCTCAGTTTGGTTTGGCAATTCATCATGAATGGACTCACGCCTGAACAACGCTTTTAGATTCGTCGAATGGGCCCAAAACGAGATTGCCGTTGTTCCCGATTTTTATAAGCGAATTTTGTTTAGCGATGAAACGCACTTCTGGTTGAATGGCTACGTCAACAAACAAAACTGCCGCATTTGGAGTGAAGCTAATCCACAAGTGTATGTCGAAACACCGTTACATCCAGAAAAACTGACTGTTTGGTGCGCTTTATGGGCTGGTGGAATCATTGGTCCGTACTTCTTCAAAAACGATGAAGGCCACGACGTTACAGTCAATGGTGATCGGTATAGAGCCATGATTACTAACTTTTTCATTCCTGAATTGAACAATCATGATGTCCAGGAGCTGTGGTTCCAACAAGACGGCGCAACATGTCACACAGCTCGTGCTACAATCGATTTATTGAAAGACACGTTTGGTGACCGCCTAATTTCACGTTTTGGACCTGTGAATTGGCCTCCAAGATCTTGTGATTTAACATCGCTAGACTATTTTCTGTGGGGCTATGTAAAGTCATTGGTCTATGCGGATGAGCCACAAACGCTTGACCATTTGGAAGACAACATTCGCCGTGTTATTGCCGATATACGGCCACAAACGTTGGAAAAAGTCATCGAAAATTGGACGTCCAGATTGGACTAAATCCGAGCCAGCCGTGGCAGTCATATGCCGGAAATCATATTTAAAATGTAATGCCACAAGATTATCTTTCGAATAAAAAAATCATGTCAATCGAATAATACATCGTTGTTTTATTGCAATTTAAAGTTCTATACCTCTAAAAAAACACCCTTTACTATATAGTCAAAATGTTATATAGTTACTAACATTTTGTTACTACTACTATTATATAGTTAATAACATTTGTATATCATGTTCCTTTCGTAATTAGGTGGCAGTTAAAACTTTTAATGACATAAAATAAATATCACAAAACGTTTAAGAGGAAAACATCGTGAGATATCCTGTTATACATTGAAAACTTTCTCCTTTTTGCAATGCAAACCTTATATTGTCGTTTTTTTGTGCATTTTTAGACGACGGTTTTTCGAGGAATGTATGATGTGTGTGTACATATAATTAAAGATAACATTGTTTCTCTTTCGAAACACATAAAATAACTGTTCCTTGATAAAAAGCATTCTGATATATATCAAATAACTCTCGAAAAGGAATTATGAGCATTATTCTTTGATAGAGTTCTTTTTTAGAATCAGGGAAACAATAATTGCTTTTGTTCAATTTACATGTTTGTAGCGATGAAGAAGCTCAATGAAACGGTAGGCTCCTCTTTATAATAAAAAGATTTTCCGATAAAAAAAACATAATTCTGAGAGCTATTTTCTTTGATTTACAAAATATATTGAGGAAACACTAACATAAAATATTCCATAATTACTGCGGACATAATTATAAGAACAGAATATTTTGCTACCAAAGATATTTGTGGAGCTTAGCCATAAATATTTCCATTACATTTAAGCTATAATTATATCATTTTCTGAGATAAAAATCTTAAGATTATCTAAAATAGAAAAAATTGCATTTTAGTATTTTCTTACACATAAAATTCATAAGAATAATAAGATATATCAGACAACTAAATACAATAGCTATAAAACACTTCGTTATAGAATTGATAATGTTAGTTCGTAAATTATCTCGTTATTACAGTAATGTATGAAGTATCAAATTTTTTATTTATATAGTCAGCAATAATGTATAGTGCAACATAATTAACATAATACATAATTCAAATTTAATAATTAACTTATATACTTATATTTTATATAAAATAAATTTATTTAAAATTTTAATACTCTCTCTCTCTCTCTAACTTTATAAAGTATTAAAATTATTTTTATTTATATAGTCAGTAATAATGTACAGTGTAAATAATTATACATAATTAAACTTTCCATAATTAATTTACATAAATTTTATATAGAATAAATTTATATAAAATTTTAATACTCTTACTTTATAAAATATTAAAATTATTTTTATTTATATAGTCAGTAATAATGTATAGTGCAAATATAACTAAAAACATAATTAAACGTTTAATAATTAATTTGTATAAAATGTTTATACTTAATAAAGTATAAAAATAATTTTTATTTATATAGTCAGTAATAAGACACAGTGCAAATAATTATATATAGTTAAACTTTTTCAAAGTATTAAATTGGTAAATTGTATTAAATTCTATGCAAAGATGATCATGTAAAACAGCGTTTCTCAAACTGAGTGGCACGCCCCCCTTGGGGCGTGATAACCTTACAAAGGGGGGCACGAGCATATCAAAAAGTCAAAGATAAAAGATTTGAAAAATTGCAAATTTACTGAAAGGAAACAAAACAAAATGCATTCTGACATAATAAAAAAGTTAAATACACATTTACATTGATATAATATACTTATAAATGCATCTGCACTATGTAATGTATTTTAATGTATTTAATGATTAATTTATCAATACTAAGTTAAGAACAAGATTAATAATTATTAGTGACTCGAATGGGCTTGTCATATGCAAAATTTTACATAAAATTTAATATTTATCTTAATAATTTGTACGGTTTATAATTCAAGTCATATCGTAACTTTATCATGTAGCTTTTAGTACGCTATTTTTTAAATCAATACATTGTTATTTTATGGAGAGGGCGCGATGAAAATTATGATTGAAAATTGGGTCGAAAATATTGAAAGTTTGAAAAGCCCTGATGTAAGGATAATTTTACTTTGAATGGGATATACTCAAAAAGGTATGTCTTTCAACCTTAGAAACTTGGTGGTGCAGAATTAACTCAGCAGTACATATCCTGCAATAAATTACATCGACTGAAGGACAACTGCTGTACCTAGCGACTCAGAGACAATTCAACCCCCATTTTTCACTAGAAAAAATGCTGAAGTATATGATAAAAAATTTGCGGTACAAGAAATAAACTACCAAGTTTTGAAAGTTAATTATGAAATTAAAAAAAAATAAATGCAAAATTTTCACTCAAGTTAAATAGAATAAAAACATTAAAGCCGTAAGTAAATAATAAAAGTTAATTCTAAGAGAAAATTATGATCTTGAAAAATTTCAAATGCTTAAGATTAACAAATTGCTTACACAAGCACCAGAAAATTTAGGCCTTTAGTAAAAAGGCAAAATCACTTAAAACACTTTTAATCTTTTTTACTTTTATTAATATATATTTTCATTACATTTTTTGTTATTTTTTAATGTTTATAAAAATTTAATTTAAAAATAACAACAAGATAAATTTGATAGAAATTTTAAATATCAGTCATTGACTATATAATTACAACTAATAACTCTCAATCTAATTATAACTCCAAATCAAAACTCATCGTACTCTAAATTACATCCACGTCAGCTTTGCAAAATGAAATCAAAATATATCTTCTGCTCAGATCATGAGCTCGGCATTTTAATCTCTCCCAAAAACAGTTTTAATCAAAACTTTTAAAGCTTAGAAGGTGCAATTCCCTTCATTTCTTAGTTTATTTACATAAACCAGATTTGATAAATTAACATGACTATCTAGGAAAAATAAGTGGAAAATATAAAGTAGAATCAAATCATATTCACACAAGGTTTATTATTTATTTTAAAAAAATAAAATGATAGTGAACATATTTACTCTTCTATCTATACAATGTCATTAGAAAGATCTTAAAGTTAACTGAATAAAGTCTTTTAAGCTCTTAAATGCACGAGTTCGTTTATTTTTTCACAAATTTCAGCATAATTATAAAACAAAATGCATTTTAATTAAGATGAATAGGGCAAGAAATAATTATTTTCCTCTTCATTTAAATTTTCTGAAACCTTTCTTTATCGTATAACAAACTGTAAGAATTAATCCTCAAGTGAAATTTTAAAAAAAAGTTTTCAAGAAAATACCTCGGAAAAATATTCTAGAAATTAATGTTTTTGAATGATTAAAAGAAATCATGCAAGTTATTTCACTTCAATTCCTTTCGACATTTCTAATTAAAATATCTTAGCGTTTTTGACTAATTAACTTTTTTCCTATTTCCTTCAAAGCAATGATAACTGTCTCTTGCAGAAGATAAGTCATTACTATTACTAATTCAAACTATATATGCATTCTTCACTAAGCCCAGGCATAATTAAGCTTCATCGAGGATTTCAATGAATAAAAATTTTCTATAGAACAGCTTGCAGATGAAGGGCTTCTCGATGAAGACGTAGAATCGACAATTACCATACGGCTAGAAAACATCAATAAGGGGCACATGTTCTGAAGGAAATGAAAGGATTCTAATTATTAGTGCCTTTCATACGTTTATTTATTTAATGCTGAAAACTTTCATATCAAAGAATGCAGTAGTATATTAAAACCGAATGCATCAAAATGGTAATCAATGACAACACACGCGATAGAAATAAAATTGAAATCACAGATGGTTTCTATTGGTCCGTCGTAATTGCAAATTATAGTTATTTGCATGGAGAATTTGTATTATATAAATGAGATACTTGCTTCCTAGACATCATCATTGGAATTACTGTAATGACAGTTTAAAGATATTCAGAAGTGTGGTACAAAATTACTCTGACAAATAATAACTCTATTGCAAGTAGGAATGGTGAAATTTATGACTGATTAAAGTTAAAGGCGTATAAAATATAATTTACCCCATTACTCCTTTCTGATCTTCGCAGGCATAAATGAAATGAATTATCTTTAAGTACGACCTCTGTGAATTTGTTTTAAATAACTTTCAATGTGTGTGTGATTTATTTATGAATTTTATGTTCTGAATAGGTAAAAAAATAAGTTGCTACTTAAAATTTATGTTTGTATTAATATCTGTATTATTCGGTCTGTGTATTTCTGTTGTATTTAAATCCTTCGACAGGAAATTCTGCAGGGAAAATGCGTTTGAACATTTTATTTGTCCAAAGATATTTAATAAAATTATTCGAAGATATTTATTTAGTTATCTTACTAAATAAGAAATAAAAATATTTAGTAAAAATTTTATTATTTTCTCAAAAACATTAAAATTTTGTGCACAATTCTGTTTTGATTTCGTAAAAATACTTAATTTGAAAAAAATATATAAAAAACTCTCAAAATGATTATTAGTTAAAAGATAAAAAAAATCATTTTCTTTTTAATAACCAGTTAATATTTTGTAATTGAATATAAATCAGTCATTAATTTTTTACGAGAACATTTTAAAGTAAAGATAAATTTTAAAAATGACTGATAAAAATGACGAATAACCAAACGATCTTGTTTTTATAATTTTATCTGTGTATATGTGTGATGTTACTGTTTATATTTAAATTAATCGGAAAATATATGAATTTAACGTTGTTAATGCAACAATAGTTGCTAATATAATAATACTTTTAGAATAAGCTTCATATCTAAATACAGGTATAGGACAAAATAATAGGAACACCAATTTAAAAGCGAGTAGTCCTTCGGCTATCCAATAAATGGCTGCCACGTATCGCAACAGTGTACTACCAAATGGCGTCGAAAGGGAAGCGTTTGTCAGTGTGAAAGTTAAAAGAGAAAATTTTGTTTCGAGATATGAATACCCATCTTCAGAATCCCATATCCATGAAACAAATTTAAGGGGAAGTTGCATGCTGCAAAAATTCCTGGCCAAGCAACTATTCCAAAACCGTTGTTTTCGGCGTGGAATAATATAAAGAACTTCACTGGTGCCCAAACCACCTTAACTGGACACAATTTTAATGGGAAAAAGTCATCTGGTCTGATGAATCCTCATTTACATTATTCCAAACCCAGACTTCCAGATTTACATTCGTGTGTTTATCTGGCAAACAACGGCAGAAGCATTTCATGTAGACTGCTTGGTTCCAACCGTGAAGTATGGAAGGGGTTTGGGTGATGGTGTGGGGTACAATATTTCCCCATGGCTTGGAACCTCTCGTTGTCTTGAAGGTGGATGATCACAGACGACCATTATCAAAACATTCTCGCAGATCATCTCTTCACCCTATGCCTCATAATCTCTTTCCGAGAAAACGTCATGTGTTCCAAGATGACAACGTTCCTGTTTACACGTCTCGTTGTGTTCAAACATGGTTACATGAGCATGATGATGAAGTGGAACGTCTAACTTGTTGTTTCTAGTTACCTGATCTGAACATCATTGAATGTTTGTAGGGATTCTTAGAGAACAAAGTCCATGGCCGGTATCCTCCTCCACACACACTATCTAAACTCAAGACGGGCCTGAACAAAGAATGAGTGCGAGAGAGAGAGAGAGAGAGAATTCCCATAAACTTTGTTTAAGACCTTTATTTGTCAATCCCACATTCGATGCAAGTTGTCATTATTGCCAAAGGTGGCCTAATTCCATTTTAATAAAAAATTTTACTTTTTTTTCACAGGTTTTCCTATTATTTTGTCCTATACCTGTATATTGGAATAGAATGTAACCAAATATATTTTGGACTTAAAGTAGGATATTCTAGTACAATAATAAATTATAATATTCATCACAATAATTATGTAATTACTAAGAAGTTCATATAATTTCTGAAGAAATATAATAAATAAATTTTTTAAGACTCTAATAAGAATTACTTTTACTACCTTAATTGAAACTGAATGTGAATTAAACTAAATATGCCCCCTTTACACGGGTCTACAAAGGCACCTGGACTCGAACCTGGAGGCACTTCGCCCTTGATTTCGTGAGCAAAGTAGAAAATTACGTTGAGTTCTTATTATAATCGATCACTACTGTCTGTCTGAAGTAGAAAGAAGACTGAATGTACATTTAAATTCTAATAAATTAGAACAATTGGAAAATCACCATGCTGAGAAATTGGTAAAATATGGGTGAAATTACTTAAATCATTTCAAAAATGAACACATTCCATATGAAAATGTACTCATTCTTGTTGAATTTACGTTGTGCTGCCCTGGAACTAATGCACCAGTTAAAAGAATTTTTTTCAGTTGGTAATGATTTTTGAAGAGACTAGTGAGAAACCAAATTTGAATGTTAATATTTTAAATTCAGTGCTTACCGTAAAATTCAGTATGAATGATATTTTTTGTCCGAACTTTCCGATATATTAGAAAATGATATGTTAAAAAAAAATTCATTCAATGTGGAAAAATTGTGACGAATCTATACGGAACTTTATCACTAACCTTCTGAACCGACCTTTTTAGGGAAATTTAATTCCCTACCTATTTCCAATCAACTCCAAAAAGCGGACAGGATTCCTTGTTATGTAGATTAGATTCAGTATTTAAGTCAAACGAAATAGTAAAGTTAGAGCAGTAGGAGATAGATATTGAAACATAGAGTTATAGTGAATTTGAATTGAAGTCTTATTGTTGTCGATTATTTAATCTCATGAAGAATTGAGATTCCGAGTGGTAAATATTATTTTGACTTTAAAGTCTCATTAAAGTTTTAAGAGTCAGATTAAAGTTAAATGTTCAATAAGAACATTATTAAATATAATTCTGGGATCTCTTATCGTGGTAATTTCTGCGTGATCGTTATTTAATAAATTAATTAATTAGACCATTAATTAATTGAGTTAATTTAAAGGATATTATCTTTAAAACCTCATAATATTATTAAAATTATTGTTAATAAGTTTTTGATTCTATTTGGGAAAGATAACCAAATAAAGAAAGTTATTTATAAAAATGGCTACTGGTTCTTTTGTGACTCAAAATTATTCTCGTTCTCAAAGTGAGGTCTCGAGGGACCTTCACAAAATACTCTTTTAATATAATAATTTTAAAAAATGTAAGCGTAATTAGTATATTTTAGTTAGAATTAATAGAACGTTTCATATATTTAAGGTAATTTTTTTTTTGAATTTTCTTTTTCATTGTAAAAAAAATGGTCACCTTATAAAGAGTTGATTTTATTTACATGGATTATAAATATGTGTGCATAGATTTAATAAAAATCAATGAAACAAGAGTATTCGCAAGAGCTTAAAGAAATTTAATACAAAATTTTCAAATTTTTGAAAAACAAAACTTTTATTGATTTTTTAGAAAATAATCTGATATTTTTCTCGTATTGTTTTTTTAGCATCAAATTGTCTACATTATGTTTAATATCGTTCATTTTGTTATTCAATTCCCCATTGAAATATGTGTCTAAGCAACTGCGCATACTTTTCATGATGCTCCTAATTTAGGATGATGTGGGAACAGCAGCATATTGCTTTTAATTTTCATCGTTGGAATCTGCATTAGTGATATATTTTTTGAGTTTTGAACAAACTCCAAAATGTCTTTGTCTGTCACAATTGGTGCTGCACGCTCCTTATCATCATGTACTGCAACGAATTCTTCCGATAGTACAATAGGATAGTGTAATCTTTCTGGTGTTGTCCGTATTTTGTACATTCCCATAAGGGAAATTTTTTCGTGTTAAGCGATTTTCGTTTCGTGTGGAGTGGAAAAAAATCCACGGAAATGCATAGTAGTTTGTCAGGATTGTTGTACTATTTCATGTTAACCAATATTTCGTCTTAAGCATTTTCGCATTAAATGTATTTCACAGCATTTAAAATATTTGCAAAAAATATTTAATTAAATATTCTAGTTTATATCTGACAGATGTGTTTTAAGATACACTTACTGCTGGTTTACAACATTCTTGAAATACTTTAACCAACTGATTGTAATTCGTGTTTAATTTAATCAATTAATTCAGTGCTTCTCAAACTTTCAATACACGCGACCCAATATTCAATCATCATTTTCACATTGCACCCCCCTTCATACAATAACAATGTATTGTGAATTCAATAATACTATACTTTTACACCAAAGCTACAATACGACTTTAACCTCTTATGTGCCACCGACGTATATAAACGTCTCGCTCAGTCAAAGCATTAATTCTCTGGACGTATATATACGTCTTTCCGAAGTACGAACTTTTCTGAGCACTGCTATCCATAAAACTATTCCGAAGGCTTTGGAATGCAATAAAAGGACCTTGACAGTGTTTGCGAAGGATTTACTTATTTCAGAGAATTTTCTTGTTTATTCCTTTTCTCCTACCCCTAAAAGAAACATCAAAATACGTGCGTCTACGTGGAAAACGGTGGCATTGGGGAGCGAACCCCGTAACTTTTAATTGTCAGTCAATTAATGAATTATAAACCGTACAAATCATCAATATAAGTAAGTGTTAATACAAGCCCATGGGGTCGCTGATAATTATCCAACTTGTTCTTGACTTAGTATTGTTAAATTAATAATAAAATACATTGTACAGTACTAATAGCTTCATAGTCGCCCAGCCAGTATGGTGGCTATGACCCTCGGCTTGTACCCGAGTGGGTTCGGGTTCGAATCCCGAATAAGACTTGGCTGTATCTTCTTCGGGAAAGAAGTCGGTGTTTCGCCTGAAATGGAATCCCGTCTCGAAAGGAAAAGCAGCGCACCTCTTCTTGTTATATGCTGGAATCATCGTTTGTAATAAAATCTGTATTCTTCTGTGGTTGTGTTATATGTTATCTGTTCATCTGTCTTTCGTATGTATCCCAGTAATAAACACACGACAACAACAATAGTTTCATAATTTATTATAAAGGGTGTTTTTTAGAGGTATAGAACTTTAAATTGCAATAAAACAACGATGTATTATTCGATTGACATGAATTTTCTTTTATTCGAAAGATAATCTTGTGGCATTATATTATAAATATGATTTCTGGCATAGGACTGCCACGGCTGGCTCGGATGTAGTCCAATCTGGACGTCCAATTTTCAATGACTTTTTCCAACATTTGTAGCCGTATATCGGCAATAACACGGCGAATGTTTTCTTCCAAATGGTCAAGCGTTTGTGGCTTATCCGCATAGACCAATGACTTTACATAGCCCCACAGAAAATAGTCTAGTGGTGTTAAATCACAAGATCTTGGAGGCCAATTCACAGGTCCAAAACGTGAAATTAGGCGGTCACCAAACGTGTCTTTCAATAAATCGATTGTGGCACGAGCTGTGTGACATGTTGCGCCGTCTTGTTGGAACCACAGCTCCTGGACATCATGATTGTTCAATTCAGGAATGAAAAAGTTAGTAATCATGGCTCTATACCGATCACCATTGACTGTAACGTTGTGGCCTTCATCGTTTTTGAAGAAGTACGGACAAATGATTCCACCAGCCCATAAAGCGCACCAAACAGTCAGTTTTTCTGGATGTAACGGTGTTTCGACATACACTTGTGGATTAGCTTCACTCCAAATGCGGCAGTTTTGTTTGTTGACGTAGCCATTCAACCAGAAGTGCGCTTCATCGCTAAACAAAATTCGCTCATGAAAATCGGGAACAACGGCCATCTCGTTTTGGGCCCATTCGACGAATCTACGCCTTGCTTGATCATATTTAAAATGTAATGCCACAAAATTATCTTTCGAATAAAAGAAAATTCATGTCAATCGAATAATACATCGTTGTTTTATTGCAATTTAAAGTTCTATACCTCTAAAAAAACATCCTATATCAGTGTAAATGTGTATTTTATATTTTATTACGTCAGAAAGTGTTTTTTTTTAATTTTCTTTTCAGTAAATTAATATTTTTTTAATAATCTTTAGTTTTCAACTTTTTAATATGCTCCCGCCCCCCTCGTAGAGTTATCACTCCCCTCAAGAGAGGTTGGGCGCCCCACCGTTTGAGAAACGCTGAATTAATTGGCTTTATCGTTAAGTTAGATGTCTTACGAAATGAAAGAGTTCAAGGGAATTTAATTTATTTTGTAAGGAAATCTAAAGTTAGTTCGTGATGGTAATCCTTCAAATAAAGAAAACAAATGAAGACATCTAAAAGCTATAATCCCGTGTCCCAGCTTAGGAGTTAAAACAAGATGGAATACCGCGAACACGTAAAGAATTAACTTAATCAGTATAATCGGTTGCGCCTTAATCTGTCTTTCTAATTACGCAGCGTATTTAGATTTATTGTGTGCATTAATGGGATTAAAATTACAGAATGTCTCGATAATCACAATTGATTAGTTTTTTAGTCAGAATGAAGTCAAATTAAATGAGAAGTAAGTTTAAAATATGCTTCGTGATAAAAAAAAAAAAGATTGTGATGTACCTCCCCTTGGAAGTACATCCCTCGAAGTATCAGCGTGAGCTAGAGGTGTAAGATTAACGTAAGAACTAGACTCAAACATTATCTTAATATGACTTTATTAAGATATTCAACTTAAACTTTTTGAACAAATATAATATAACTACTTAATGGGAGAATCTACTATGACACAATGCGCAACACACAAGATAATACAGACCTATATCAATAATTGAACCGCCTATAATCTTCAAATAGAATTATACTAAGTAATCAATCCTACCTTATATTATTCTGTAATGCTACTTGTCTTTATCTGCAATGGTATGCAGCTTGACGACTAACTTCTAGTCGAACACTAATAAGTTTATCCACGACACGTAGAACTTAAATCTTGAATAACGAACTTTAATACTCAGCCAATACCACAACGCACTTTAATTGTCGAACATTCCTTTACACTACCATTACATTGCTATCATTGCCCTTATTGCCATTACGTTTACTCTAAGATCCTATATTTATCCTATATTATTTACATCTCTTCACTTCTCGTTTCTTGGATTTGGTTGGAAAAGAGTTGCCATTAAGTCTGGCCCAAAGAACCCAAAGGACTTGTTAAAGAAAAGACGCGTAAGTCGTCACAAGATCTTCAAGCAAAGTTTTCCAAAGAACAATTTTAGTCACTGTACATATTCAGTGTGACCTAGATGTAACGAATTCATCGGGACTGAAAATTTTGTTCGTTAATTCGGGGTTGTTCGTTAAGAAGTCTCAATGGCGTAAACTTCGTCTCGGAGGCTGAAAATATAAGCAATTTTCTAATAGATATAATTCTTTGATATTAAAATTAAATAATTTGAATCTTTTACACATTATTTATAATAGACTGGGGCTTCAAAAAAGTGTTAAATGTTTACAGTATAATCATAACTTAAAAAATGTTTAGCATGTGAAAATGGAAAACATTTTTGTAAGAAATATCAATTAAGTTTTACGTTGCGCATCATATTTTCCAAAACAGTAGCTCTAATTACTAGCGATAAGTTGATTTATAAAGTTAAATGTATCATTATTACACTGTAGCTATTTTTAAATAAATAGAATAAAAAATTGTGTTTTTTTTTTATTTAAATTTCAATGAGATACAAAAGATATACTATAAAACTAAATAGGATTTAAAGCAGGAGTGGGTAGACTTTTAGAAGGCACGATCTACTTCTAATTTTTTCAAGGTGTTTCGGTCCACCCTGTGGCTTGTATATAATGAGCCAAGAAAAAAGCTCAATAATATTTACGTTACAGCAGAATTAAACACAGAATATGAACTTACCTACATAACCACATTAAGAATCTTACTCTTTTGAAACTACGTTTTAAGTAAAACGCAAACAAACAAACATAATATAATTATACCCTTAAATTTAATAATATCAAATGATACATTTATTATCAAAAACAACTCAAAATACAGAAAAAAATAAATCATTTTCATTTAAATTTAGTTCTCGTAGTTATAGTCTCAGTGGAAGACCTAGTCTGCATACTGTCCGCTCCAATCTTGAATATCTCGGTATATAATTAATAACTGCTAATCGTGTAATGGATTCTAAGTAGTCGCCTGTGAAACGGGAATAATATGTTAACTTAATTGTATCCAACTTTCAAAATGTAGATTCACACAGGTAGGTAGAGTGAAAGAATGAAGTTAAAAGAGTTGCAGCTTTTTTTAAAAAATTAAGAGTTACTTTATTTCGTGCATTAGATTCCAAATTTATTCTTTTAAAAAATTAAGTCATTTGAAGGAGAAAAACTTCATTTTACTCGAGAGATAAAAAGGACATGTGACATATTTTTAGTTACATTTTCCACATCAACATTGACAAATGGGTAACACATGAGTACAAATCTATTGGTTATAGTCTAGTAAATTCTTAAATGCGTCTCTCGAATTCGGGGTGCAGTTTTATTATTACATCATAATATGTTTATATTTGCTTAATGTACCTCTGTTTTTAACCAACTCATCATAAATAATTTTGAAATTTTTTAATTCATTCTTCATCAACTGAGAAGATATTATCTTTAACTTGTTTTTGACAGTATTAAAAAATCCAATCAATTCTACTTTTGTTTGATTTTTCCCTTAAAATTTTAAGTTCAGTTCATTAAGTGTTATATCAAAAACAAAATCTAAATACATCAACCAAGCGTCATCACTAAGTTAAACGTACGCTTCTCATCTTTTGATTCCAAAAATCTTTTACCTCCTGTAGTAGGTCCCTGAATGATTGTAAAAAAATACTCCGACTTTTTTAACCGACGAACATCTGCATTGCATAACAATTCTCCGTAATGTTTGTTTTCTTAGAGTTGGGCCAGAAACGTTTTTCTATGAAGAATTCTTCCTTGAACTGAGTTCACAATTTTCATGCAGATTCTCATGACATGGCGCACATTTAGAATGTTACCCTGTTGATAAATAATGCTATTATAAGAAAGGAAATGTGGTAAGTCATCGTCTATAATACCCATATCCAGAACTCTAATGACTTAGCCGGTCGTTGATGGAGCCCCATCAGTTGTCAGATCTACCTTGTACAGGTTGTCCTCTAAACGTGCACCCGTCCTGTTGTACGGAAAAGTGTGAAAGACCATTCGTCAAAGCATATTACTTTCTTCCCTTTATCAATCGACCAGTTTTTGTGAGTGTGACACCACTGTAGACAACATTTGGCATTAACATCTGTGACAAGTGGCTTGGTAATTGCTGCTCTGCCGTAAATGTTCTGTTTATGAAGGAGCCTCCTAACTGTAATTATTGACACTGGAGAATCTAGATGCTGAAAGAGTTTTGTGGTCACTTTTGCTGCAGTTGTTTGCTTTTTAGACGTTACAATCAGCTTCATTACTTGCCGATCTCTTTCACTGAGCTTCTCTTTCCTTTCACTATTTTGCTTTACCAAGCTTGTCTTGCTGCATTGTATGTAAGTAGTCCTGACTTTGGACATCTTACTTCTAGAAACCTCTAAAAACTGGGATGTTACAGTCACACTTTCTCTAGCTAGACGGGGGCTCTCACAACTTGACCTCTGAAAATCTGAGCGACCCAACATTTTACTATTTTGAAAAAAAAACCCAAGACTTACAGAACTTCAATAAAGCTACCATACTATCAGAATGTATACATTTCTATTAAAAAGAAAATCTGATGGCTATTATTATACTTTTACGCTTACGAAGCGCATTCGGGACCGTGGTACCCTAGTGGTCTAGGTAATGGACTCGTGGATGGCGGGTCAAGAGTTCGATCCTAGTACCTTAGAAGTCGCCGTGTAGGGGGCGAGGCACTTTAAATCTGTCGATTCTCAAACGTACTCCTATTGGTGTGGTGTATAAGTACGGAGAGAAAGGAGCCAGCTCAGATGTCCACGTTACTTTACCATGGTTCGAAATTAAGGTACGTCCCCAAATGCCCTCAAGTAGCTGAACAGTGTGACATTAATAACTTACTCATTCACTACGAAGCGCATTCAAAATGTCCCTTTTATTTACGGGTGTTTCAATTATTTTGATAACCCCCTGTGTTTCTTTTAGTTGCGCGTCTATAGTCTCATGTGAAGAAGGTCACCCCAAAATGCCTTGGTGGTCCACCAGTCGATCGAGATCGACTTAATGCCCACCCTGGGTTTAAACAGTATATACATTTTAATTCTATAAAATTTTTATACATTTCTAGTTTAGAAAATAGATTGCACAACATAAAATTTACTTAAAAAAATAAATTTACTTGTCTCTTAATTTCATATGCATATAATGTTTTAAATTATGATTATATTTTAAACATTTTGTTGCTTTTTGAACCTCATTCCTTTATAAATAATGTATAAAATTATCGAATCATTTAATTTTAATTTCAGAGTTACATCTATTAGAAAATTGTTTGTATCCCCCCGAAGTTATCACTACTGAGACCCCAATAGGGTTTGAAACAAAATACAAATTTTTTGAACGTTTTGGAAATTCTATAAGAAGCAATTACACAAAAATATCCATAGTTATAGAAATTACACCGTTTTTTTTCAATAACTAAAAGTACTATTGGGAATTATTACTCACCACTTAATTGGGATTTTTAAATTACTGACTAATAAATGTTTGACAATTTTTTTTTTATTTCTGACTCAAAAGATTACTTTTTTGTCTTTATGCGCAGAAGAAAACGCAGCGCCATTTACGTTTCGTGGTATCAGATGTATTTAAGAGGCTTGCGCCTCTCTCGCGGGCATATCTAGATGTGTGGGGGAAGCGAAGAAACACTCGACCTGATTCAACTAATCTATTTATTTCCACACTAAGAACATACACGATTTCAACTAATAATATTAAGAGAATGTCTCAATGAAAACCATGGAAGTGAAACAACGACAGTAAAACGTGGGCGATTAGGCAACTAACAAACTGGATCCTTCTTTTAATTAAGAATTTAACCTATTATCTGACTTATTGTAATCTTAATTCAATCGTCAATTTAAGGTTTCCTTCTTATAAGAATCAAATCCCTCTTATTTTAATATTATACCTTCAGTATCAATCTCACCTTGCTTGAGTTTATATTCTCTCCTTCTCTCCCTCAAGCTGGAAAACCTTGCCTATTTATAGTAAGTTAATTTACATATCACGAGTCTCTACTCCCGAAGGGTTGGTTGTGAATAACGCGAATTGATAGCCCGAAGATCTCACAAGAGGATTAATTAGAAAATCGCGTATAGATCCGTCACATATAGTTTCACAGTTTCCAAACATTGTAAAGCACTTGAAAATGCAACAGTTTTGATAGGAGTTTCAGTATCAATTTCTGCATCAGAATTTGATCTGCTGCGATAAAAATCAACAGTTTTCTCAACTTGTAGCGGGTCTATCCGCGATTCTACTGATAATCCTATTGGGCAAAATAATCTTTTTAACTGAAATTTTAGTTGAAAGCCATTTTCTGTAAAGAAGACTGGGTTTATATGAATTAGAACTTCTATTTAAATGTTAGTCGTAGAGTAGGCGTGTTAATGGTGGAAAGTTGAGACAGAAGCGTGCATAAGATAGCGACCGGAGGTCGCATAGTTTGGTCAGGTTCAAAGATTATCCAAGTAGTGGCGAGAACAGTGCTCAAAGATTAAGATAAGTATTCTTATTTCTATGGTATTTAAATTAATTTTAAAAAAGCTTGATTGTTCCTCGGGTTAGTGATATAAGGGCATTTCCCCTTGAGTTGTCTAAAGCTATTAAATAAAAGATAAAATAAAAGTGTACTAGAATTAAAATGGCTGATCTTTACCCGAACCTTCCAACAGCAGCGGCCACCGGGAAGCGACAAACTCTAATTGCAAAAAAAAGCAATCCATCATGAAATGTAACATAATGCTAAAATCTTAAAATGCCCCCTTCGTTGTGAAGTGGGATGAGCTAGGAAAGG
This sequence comes from Trichonephila clavipes, assembly GCA_019973935.1. Lineage (NCBI taxonomy): Eukaryota > Metazoa > Arthropoda > Arachnida > Araneae > Nephilidae > Trichonephila > Trichonephila clavipes. Next base: position 409,174 of record BMAU01021380.1, read on the forward strand.
GATTTCCTGCCCTATACAAAACTCGCAAGATAACTTACATTCATGAGTCATCAGCCTCCGTAAAACTTCATACGATCTACACCCTTTCGCGTCAAAATTTTCTGCTTACAGGATCCACTTTTTACTAATACAAATTAATTAAAACATTTTCCAGATGCTGAAATAGATCGTTGTATTCTGGGTTTATTATTCATTAAATATAGTTTTTGTCCCTTAATTTTAATTGGGAAAAGGGGAAAATTGGTCAAATCGCGAAATTCTCTAAATAAGAGGTTTGGTAAATTGGGTTTTGACTGTAAGTGTTATATATAAAAATATATTCATGATGTTTTCTAATAATCGAGTTTTTGCCAGTTGGGTAGCGTGGTTGGTTTGTCGCTGGATTTTTGCAGTCAAGGTTGCGGGCTCAATTCCGGCCCAAGTTGGTGGATTTTTATGAGGCAGAAAATCGACAGCGGCCACGTCGCATGATTATGCGGCACGTAAAAAACCCTTTGAGTGCCTGTTTGGCTTAGCTGCTCTTGGCAAGATTAAATCCCAAGTATGGTTTTTCATTGCCAGAATTCAGGTGCCTCCCTCTAGGGAGGAAACTATGCGTCAAAATTACCTCCGGTGATTGGTATCAGCCTTATATTGTGCCGCACTGAAAAGAGATCCCAGCTTTCGGGGAATGTAGTAGGTCTTCAATGGTAAAACACCAATCCGCAGCCCATTAGAAATAAAAAAAAGTTTTTAAAATAATCTTAAGCACAGAGAATTTAAAATTTTAGTTAAACGCAAAAAAACAAATGAAATAGTTCGAATGTCAGATGATTGAATTTATTTTTCTTGCTTTGAGTACATGTATGACCATTACGCTTCATTTCAGTTTTAGGTTATAATACTTGTGATTAAAGCAAATGATCGCCAAGGTTTCGCCAAGTTCGCCCCTCTTAAACTATAATTTTAAGTGCGTAAAGCGTTTTACTGAAAAATATGCCAAAAAGAAAGTCTTTATGAGTGAGGGAGTGTTTATTAACATCGTTCTTGAAATAACAGGAGTTATTGGTGATAGGTCTCGTAATTTCGAACCTCAGTCAAGTGAGAGGGGGTGTCACCTGAACTGATATACCCCTCTCTTCTAACTTCTCCACTAAACCAAAGCGAATATTTTAAGTCCCGATAAATCTCCCCTTTATATGGAGTATAAAGAGGAAATAAAATGCTTCTATTATAATACTAATATATTTCAAACATTCTGGTTGAGCCTCTGTACAGAGGTATGAGCTATATACAGGCAAAATATCATTATCATAGAAGCATTTTTCATAAAAGGAGAATATTCTGAAAATTGATCATTCTATGTTCATTTCTTATCAAAATATTGTACTTAAATAATTTTTTATTGTAATACTATTCTTAAAACAATTTTATATACATTTTCTAATCTAAGTGACACTAAATATCATAAATATTATCCATTTATACGCTTTTGCAAAATCACGGTTCCGAACCTTCCCGTAACCACGGTCGGATACCTTAAGAGATTATAATCTTTTTAGCCATCAGTGTGATCAGTAACGGGTTTTTAATCCTGACATTGCTCAAGACTCAGAGTTTGGAATTATGAACCTAAAGAGTGTCCAAATGAAATTTTAAGATGAAGAAATTTGGAAAATAATATACTAGCCCCCCACACACACAGGAGTCCTCTCTCTCTCTCTATCTATCTATCTAACTATCTCTATCTCTCCTTATTTTTAAGTAATTTCAAAATAACGAAACTTCTTTTTTTATCAAGTTATGTGTTTTGTGGGGTTTCACAGTTATATACCTTGATTCAAATAAAATCATTCATTCGTCATAAAAATGGAAGAACATATTAATTTTACGATTAGTTATTATGTTTCTCGTCCCATAGTTATTCTTATTTGGCTGTTAAAATAGTATTTATGCTTAAATTTTCTAGAAATCTAGCTTTATATACTTTAAAAATAAAATCATACTTGAACATTTAAAAACGTAACTAAAAATAAAATTTTATTGGATAATATAGAATTTTAATATTTCAGAGCCTATAAAATATTTCATAATTATAATGTGTGTGTCTCTCTCTATACATATACATATTCATATACATATACATATACATATGCTTATACATATACACTGAACAGCCAAAAAAACTGGTACACCTGCCTAATATCGAGTAGGGCCCCCACGAGCACGCAGAAGTGCCACAACACCACGTGGCATGGATTCGAAGAATGTCTGAAGAAATGCTGGAGGTAATTGACACCACGAATCCTGCAGGGCTGACCATAAATCAGTAGGAGTAGGATGGGGTTGAGATCTCTTCTGAACAGCATGTTGCAAGGCATCCCAGATGTATTCAATAATGTTCATGTCTGGGGATTTGGGTGACCAGTGGAAGTGTCTAAATTCAGAAGAGTGCTCCTGGAGCCCCTCTGTATCAATTCTAGATGTGTGAGGTGTCGCACTGACCTGCTGGAATTCTCCAAGTCAGTCAGAATGCGCAATGGACATGAATGGGTGCAGGAGATCAAACAGGATGCTTACGTACCTGTCACCTGTCAGAATCGTATCTAAACGTATCAGGGGTCCCATATCATGCCAACTGCACACGCCCCCATACCATCACAAAGTCTCTACCAGTTTTAACAGTCCCCCGTTGATATGTACGGTCCATGGATTCATGAGGCTGTCTCCAAACCCGCACAGTCCAGCTCGATTCAATTGGAAGCGAGACTCGTCAGACCAAACAACATGTTTCCAGTCATCAACAGTCCAATGTTGGTATTGATGGGCCTAGTTGAGGCGTAAAGCTTTCTGTCGTGCAGTCAACAAAGGTACACGAGTGGGCCTTCGGCCCGAAAGCCCATATCGATGATGTTTCATTGAATGGTTGGCACGGTGACACTTGTTGATGGCCTAGCATTAAAATCTGCAGCAATTTTCGGATGGGTTGCACGTCTGTAGCGCTTAATGATTCTCGTCAGTCGCCGTTGCTCCCGTTCTTGAATGGTCTTTTTCCGGCAGCAGCGATGTCGTAGATTTGATGTTTTACCAGATTCCCGATATTCACGGTACACTCGTGAAATGGTCACGTACGGAACAATCCAAATTTCATCGTTACCTCGGAGATGCCATGTCCCATCTCTCGGGCGCTGACTATAACACCACGTTCAAACTCACTTAAATCTTGATATCCCGTCATTGTAGCAGCAGTAACCTATCTAACAACTGTGTCTGACACTCGTTGTCTTTTATAGGCTTTCCCGACTGCAGCGCCTTACTCTGATTGGCTCCATATCACTTTATTTACATACGCATGTCTGTACCAGTTTTTTAGGATCTTCAGTGTACATATGTGTACTGTTTTGACTACTTAGGTTTATAACTATTTTTATATATTATTATGGATAGTATATATATATATATATCAAAAGATGTCTTTATGTATATTCGAATTTTTTAACTTGGTGAATAATTGATTTTCATTGATGTGAAGACGCTTGATTCTCTTCGTAAAAGCACTGTGAGTAAAGAAATTTTGTTAAACTATTTTTTGAAAAATACTTTTCTTATGTAATTGTTTTAGGATTTTTCTACTTTTCTTACGTAATTATTTTGCGATTTGGGAGAGTTTGTTACATAATAGTAGTGAGTGGTTTTATCATACTCTTTGAGTTTTTGTTTATTTTATTTTATTTGGTTTTTCCTACCGAGTTGCAAAGGGGGAAGGTTGGCACCTTCAAACTAGTTTAACCCCACTTATTCGGTCCTAAGTCCGAAATTGCTTTCTGACTCGCTAGGTTCTTCTTTTTGTAGTTTCTTTTTTTATTTCTCTATAATTTTGTTCTTCATGTTCAGCTTTTATATTTTTATTACGCTATTTCTTGTTATGTTCATTATCTATTATTTCTTGGTTTTGGTATATAATACATATTTCCTTCATATATATATATACACTGGTGTGCAAAAATTAAGGACGAAGTCGAAAAATTAGCAATCAGCTGAACGAAGAGGCAGAGCGGACAGAAAGACCAATCAGGAGATTAAGTAAGGTGATGTACGGTAGCACATGCGCAGATATGCAGGTAGACGTAATGGGGGAGTGTCTGAGTAGTATAAAGCATGTTGTCGGTGTAAAATCAGTATTTCTGGCAAAGAGATTGCACGCCGTATAGCAGTTAAAATCACACCGAGTTGCTGCTTCAGCGAGAAATGGCGAATAATCAATCTGTTAGACGACATCTGGATTCTTTTACCCGAGGTCGAATCATTGGGAAGTTGGAGGAAGGCCGCAGTGTGACAAGTGTGGCTGCAGAGTTCGGAATTGCTCACAGCATCGTTTCACGACTTTGGAGACAATTTCAAACTACAGGAACAGCTATCCAGGGGTTCAGTAGTGGTCGTCCACGAGGAACCACACCCGCATATGACCGGTACAGGCCAGAAGAAACAGGTGGCAGACAGCGGGAGAAATCGCTAGACACACGACACAGGCGACTGGACGATCGATATCGCGTTTTACCGTGGCCAGAAGACTGCACGGTGGTGGTCTGTTTGCACGACGCCCTGTACGGTGTGTACCTTTAACGCCTGCCCATCGGAGAAGGCGTTCTCTGTGGTGCCAGGAACACCGGAATTGGAGAGACAATGAATGGGGACGAGTACTCTTTACAGATGAGAGCAGATTCAGTTTGAGTAGCGATTCTCATCGTTTACTCATCTGGAGAGAGCGTGGAAGCCTCAATCATCCCTCGAACATCATTGAACGGGACAGGTATGGGGGTCGCGGTGTTCTCGTTTGGGGAGGCATCATGCTTGGTAGTCGTACAGATCTTCACATCTTTGACGCAGGTTCAGTCAACGGGACCCGTTATTGTAACGAGATTCTTCTTCCATATGTGCGTCTTTTTAGAGGCGCTATGGGTCTGCAGTTCCTTTTCATGGACGACAATGCACCATGTCATCGCACAGTAGCTGCCGAACAGCTCTTAGAGAGTGAGGATATTGAACGTATGGATTGGCTGGCACGATCTCCGGATCTCAATCCCATCAAGCATGTATGGGAATTTCTAGGCAGACGCTTGGCAGCTCGTACCTTACCACCAGTAACGATTCGGGAGCTTCGATTGGCGCTGCAAGACGAATGGACAGCAATGCCTCAACAACTCATTGACACCCTCATTCTCAGCATGGGCAGACGCTGTGAAACCTGCCTAGTAATCAGGGGAGATCATATCCCCTACTAAAGACCGGATGTTTCTTGATGGACAGCCATCACAGGGATGTTTCGGCCTTCAGTCGCATTGCGCTCCATGCTACTTTTTCAATCAAGCTTATTTTTATTCCTCTGATTTCTCTTTTAGTAAGTGTTGCTTACATTACACATGTCCTTACGTATTGGGGATCTTACGGTATTAAATGTGTTGATTTGGAAAGCTTTTGTACAAAGTTATAATGAAAAAACCGTCTCGTCCTTAATTTTTGCCCACCAGTGTGTATATATATATATATATATAAAGAGTGTTTTTTTCCAGGTATAGAAGTTTAAGTTGGCATTACTTTCCAAGATGGCGACCTATTTAACAGCTGTCAAGTGATTTATTCTCAGTTTTGTTTGGCAATTCATCAAAACGATCATCAAGCAAGGGGTAGATTCGACGAATGGGCCCAAAACGAGATTGCCGTTTTTCCCGATCTTAATAAGCGAATTTTGTTTAGCGATGAAGCGCACTTCTGGTTGAATGGCTACGTCAACAATCAAAACTGCTGCATTCGGAGTGAAGCTAATCCACAAGTGTATGTCGAAACACCGTTACATCCAGAAAAACTGACTGCTTGGTGCGCTTTATGGGCTGGTGGAATTATTGGTCCGTACTTCTTCAAAAACGATGAAGGCCACAACGTTACAGTCAATGGTGATCGGTATAGAGCCATGATTACTAACTTTTTCATTCTTGAATTGCACAATCATGATGTCCAGGAGCTGTGGTTCCAACAAGACGGCGCAACATGTCACACAGCTCGTGCCACAATCGATTTATTGAAAGACACGTTTGGTGACCGCCTAATTTCACGTTTTGAACCTGTGAATTGGCCTCCAAGATCTTGTGATTTAACACCGCTAGACTGTTTTCTGTGGGGCTATGTAAAGTCATTGGTCTATGCGGATGAGCCACAGACGCTTGACCATTTGGAAGACAACATTCGCCGTGTTATTGCCGATATACGGCCACAAATGTTGGAAAAAGTCATCGAAAATTGGACGTCCAGATTGGACTACATCCGAGCCAGCCGTGGCAGTCATATGCCGGAAATCATATTTAAAATGTAATGCCACAAGATTATCTTTCGAATAAAAAATTCATGTTAATCGAATACTACATCGTTGTTTTATTGCAATTTAATGTTCTATACCTCTAAAAAAAACACCATTTATAATACTTTCCAATCCATGCTTCTTTTCCCATACAAAATATATAATTTAGTGTTTCGTGCTCCTCTGTATTTCTCCTTTTTTGTTCAAATTAATCAAGTTTGGGAAAAGTTGGGACAGTTCTTAGAATAAAGATACGAAAAATTATTTTACCGGAAAAGTTTTAATTTTTAAAGGAGGTAGTGGATACATCTGGTTCACACACACGCTTTTTATCTCTAAAGCTAATTCATTAACATGCGATTAATATTAAAAAGAAAAATTGAGCTTGACAGGCTCACACATGTAATTTTAATTGTATTAAAACATTTTTAGACCCAAAATATTTCTTGGACTCTAAAAAAGAAAACATGCTTTATGATTGATGATTATAATTATAGATGTTATAATTCTACAAAAACAAAATATTTTGTGCAACGATTGTATTTGTGTGTTTTTGGCTATGTCTGTAAAATGTTTGAGCAAAATAGACACGAACAAGGTAATCTAGACATGAAGGTTTATGAATAGTTTTATGATTTGTAGATAATTGCTAGGTTTCGTTTTAACACATCAATCAATTTCATTGTAGGTTTGAAACTTTTTCACTGCTTTTGCAATTAAAATTTTTTGTATAGTGCTTCTCTTGTCAATTATCTACAATTCTAAGACCCCGTCAAGAATAAACAATCATGGAAAGACCAGAATTTAATTACATTCTAGTTTTTGTTGTAAGCAACAAATCAATGTTTCATGCATTTGTGCTTATGAATAAAATAATTAAGAGTGAGTCTACTGAAAACTTTTCAACGTAAGATAGCACTTTAACTTTTGGTATTCTTAATTATAATTATTTATTTACTGACGGAGACCGAGATTGTTCGACATGATTTAAAGTGACAAAACCGATACCGGTAGGAAATATATTCGTATACACAGAAAAGACTTATGCACATTTGCAATTCTTATGCTTAGTTAATACAAAGAAATATCGATATAATGATGTAAAAACAGTAAAGTCAATTCATAGGTTTTAATAAAATGAACAGGGGGTGATAAAAATAAAATCTCGCAATCCTGAAAGCATAGAGAGAGTAGAAAAATCTCAAAATACTTAAATAAACTATTGCAATCTGCTACGAATATCAGCGTTCGCTTGAATTTCAGAGTTTCATTCAATTAAGATAATTCAAGTTATCTTACTACATTTTAAATTTTCCCTCCCTTGAAAAACTTTTTACTGCAAAACATTTTATACGAATATTTTCATAAATTTATTAACAAATTGAAACTATTTGAAATTTTTTTTCGTGAATATTTAAAAAGAGAGAGAGAGAGAGAGAGAGAGCACAGAAGTTTTTAGTTTACTGCAAGTGAGATAAGCCCCTTTCTTGTGCTTCTATGTTGAAAGAACTTTTTATGATCGTACGTTATGTGATATGTCAAAGGTAATATCGTGACATCACGTTATTTTGAGCAGTCATATGGTAATAACTTAACGTAATTTATGTAATAATTTAATAAGCTTTATACTGTAATATCGCGATCGGGAATTTTAATTATTGTAGTATTCAATTCGACATTTAGTTCAAACGATTTCTAAGAAATTAGAATTATTATCTATTGAAATTCTTATTTATCCATTCTTTTACTTTCTTTCACCAAATTTTTTTAAAAATACAAAAGAATTTTCTTATTTTAAAGGGCGTATTCTATATATACATTAATACAAACTAATAAGGTCTAAAATGTTTTACAAATCAAGTAGTTTATTGATAAAAGAAAACAGACAAGCATCTGAATTAAACAATTGTGTAACTGAACCACACTATAAAATTTCTGAAATAAATTAATTCATAGAATTACTTATTTCCCCACATAGAGCCGAGTAAATATATAATTATAAATAAGGATATATTTCTTAGAAATCTCAAACAAAGTAGCATTTCAAAACCGGGAAAAAATTTCGAATTTCAGGCTTATTGTGAAAAAGAGAGAGAGGTAGTATTTAAAAACTCCAAACATTATTAACCTGATATTCTGTAATAAAGGAAGTATCAAAACAAATTTGAATCCATAATATGTAATATTAAAAGTGTATAGATATATAGAGAAAAAGTGAAAGAAAAGATTTTGTTTCAGTTAGAATCCCCCCCAGTAAGTATTGTGAAATAATACATTTATAACTGCAATTAATTTAATTATTCTTAATTTAAATTTATTGTGAAATTCAATAATATAAAGTATAATTACATTTAAAAAACAAAATTCTTCACCTTATATTAAATTTAATTACGTTTAAAATTTTACAGCTTTACATTTAGTAAAAGTTAGGTATCGCTCATTTGAAAAAAGAGAGATTGAAAAAAAGATAAAAGTAGAAAGATTCAGTTATTTCAATGTACATTTCTCTTTCAACTTAGATTGATCTTTTATAATTCACGTAATAAATAGTAAAATAAATAACGCAGTCATAAATTTATTGCATGTAAAAATTTTAATGTGAAATACAATATAAATTTTTAAATAAAAATAATTAAATTTTACATCGTTGATTATTGCTGCAAAATATTTTATAAGAGATAATGTACTAAAATTTATTTTTAAAATTATTCCAAACTAATATTATATAGGATTAAAAATAAAATTAAGTCCGAATATTCTGTGGATTTCTCATTATGAAATGAAATTTGTGTTTTGAGGTTTAAAAAACAAAATAGTTTATTTAATATAACTTTGGGAAACTTAAACTTGTACAACGTGATTTCTATGTTAAAAACAATTCAATCTACTTTTTTTGGATTTTTATTTTAAACTATTAAATTTTAATGCAAAAGAATATCAATTTCCCCTTACTTTGTTCTTCAACATAATGACAAAGCTTAGAACAAATGAAAAACAAGTAAATCAAGTAAGTAACAAGTACACTTTTAAAAACAAAGTAGTTTATTTAAGTAAACTTTGTGATACTTAAACACGTAAAACAAAAACAATTCGAATTTCAAACTCGTATTTTAAAAACTCTTCAATCTTTTTTTTCAATTTAATTGCAAAAAGATATCAATTTCCCATTACTTTGTTCTTCAACACAATAACAAAGCGAACAAACGAAACGAGCACGAGTAAATAAGCTTGAAAACCTTCCATAACTTATCTAAATTACAGAACGAATTCATATTGCAATTGTGGTCGTCATTGAGGCAAAATAAGGTTTTTTTCTAGAATTGTATTTGTTTTAGAAATTATGTTCGTTCTCTATTATAAATGTCTTTTTTACTTTGTCCTTTTATCTTAATAGTAGTTGAACAGGGCTTTTACATAATAAAATACAATTTGCTTGAAATAACGTTAGCTCATTTAACTTTTTCAGTATGTCAAGTAAAACGAATTATCTGAATGAATAATGTTTTCATTTGAAAGCAGAAAAAGCAGTAGCCACTGTTAATCTGAGTAATTAAAATGTATATTGAAATATTTGTTTTTTCATAAATGGCGATATTTCAAGCCCTTTCATTGAATAATTAATATTAAACGGAGAACAGTGGTAAAGCTATTTTTGAAAAAATCAAGTTTATACACATATGTATAAAATATATTATTTAAGAAATTATATATATACGAAAAAAAGTCGAGAAAAAGAGAAGCACATTTTCGGCATTTTCAAAATAGTAAAAAAGATTATTCTGAATGAGAATCCCCCTCAAGAATTAGTCTAAATCTTTTAATTCGAAACTTCAATTATTTGGATATATTTGCACTAGCACTTTCAAAAGGTTAAATTGCTTTAACATTATTTTACTTTTATTAGCAATTGTAGTGTTACTAGATCACTTAATGTAAGATAAGGCTATATTATTTTGCTTTGTTGGAAATTATATTACTTATTTACTTAGTGATACTTTACAACTTAATAAAATCTACCGTTACTAAATTAATTTTAGTATTATTTTAAAAGTCATATCCTTTTCTCAAGAAAAGATTCAAAGGACATTTTCTATCCTCTCATTCACTGCACTTCACTTTAAAAAGTTACTTCTTTTATGATTTTTGTTAATTTTTTTATCTATTATATGAAGTAATATGAAACAAAATGAAGTTATGTAATGAAATAAATAAAAAAATGAATGTTAAAATGAAGTTATCTACACCCATGCATTTGAATAAGTATCTAAATTAATTAACCTTTTGTAATTTTTTTTTTTTTTGCTAAAATAGAAAGGATTTGCCAACATAATAAAAATATAAATTGACATGTATTACACAGTAATACATGGTAATAGGGATTTCCACGGGTCCCGAATAGGGATTTCTTTCGTGTCTGTCGTCTAAGGCATGCACGGTGTAGCTGCTGATCGGTAAGACGGTGGATCAAACAAGCACCCCCGCCAAGGTCAATAACTTGTCACCGAAATACTATGGGTAAAACAGAAAGAACTCCGTTCTCATGGCAAAAAATGGAATTCCAAGCGTTCAACCTCTCTATGCTCCTTGCTATTTCGGATTACTACCAAAATTGAGCATGCTATTGAAAGAATTTTGCTTTGAGAGTGAGAAGACATAATGAAGAATGCAATGGTGCAACTGAATGCCATTCCAGAAGAAGCCTTCCGGAACACTTTCATCAGTGGAAGGATAGGTAGGTTAAGTTTGTGTAGGTGGGCTAAGTGTTTGCGAAGTATTTTCTTATTTCAGATGATTTACTAATTTATTCCTTTTCTACACACACACGCCTTCCAATAAACCAACCACATATGCTCGCTTATGTGTTTAACGATGGCATTACAAAGTGAATTGTGTGTAATTTTTAATCGGCATTTAAGAGATTAATAATAAACCATACAAATTATCAAGATAAGTACTAATTTTTGCATATAATTTTATAAATGACACGCTCATGGGATCCTTCGTAATTAATGAACTTTTTCTCAACTTAGTATTGCTAAATAAATTATGAAATACATTGTCAAGAACTGATATATTTTTAAGTGTATTATATCAGTGTAAATGTGTGTTTTATTTTTTTATTATGTCAGAATGCAATTTGAGAAACACTGTGGTAATCCGATATATTTTAGTTACTTTTTTTTAAAAATTAACGTCGTTGCTGAATATTAAAAACGACAGCTAGTTTTGTAGTTTACAACCATGGTAAAAAAAGGGGTGGAAGACATTTGAGTTGGGTTCCTTCTTCAAACTTCCACACCTTAACATGTGAGGCATAACTCTAAATAACGTGCAGTATTATCAATTTTCCTGCTCAATGGGTTTTCTGATATATTAAGAATTTTTATTTGTGACTCAACTTCATTTTTGTCTTTCACTAAGAACCAACTGATTACTACAGACATATAAAATGTATTAAGACAAACTTTCATATTGTATCCCCTAAGAGATAGTCTTATGTTTAAGAAGTACCTTGTCCGGTGAACAAAGTACAAGCACGTATTTTTTTTTATATTACGCTCTATAACAAAAAAAATTACGCACCAAGAAGGAGTTGTCCGATTGTAATGAAACTTCGAATTCGAAGACATTTGTACCAAACATGCAAATGATTCAAAATTGGTGTCCAACGAAAATCAATAGCGGGAATTACAGCGCATCGAAACTGCGCCCTTAGCAGATGTCTATAAGAAGCAATTTTCAATATGAATCTCAAAATTTCTGTTGCATTGCGATTCAGGATAACTTCCAAAGACTGAAAAAATAATTGGCGTAGGATTCGAGCTCATTACGAGCAAATATCTGAGTTTGAAAGAGGTCGTATCTTTTGATTGAAATAGGTGGCTTAGAAAAATCGGAGAATCACTCGTCATACGGGTCGAAGCGATGCGGCCATTACAAGGTGCTGACAAGAATAGGAGGACAGTAGCAGATTTCAGCATCATAATGGTAGTGGTTGACCTAATGCCACAGCAGATCAGGAGGACATATTGATTGTCAGATCAAATGTCACAGCGCCTGATTCATCGTTATCAACCATCATACGTGCGACCCACACGTGAGTGTCCACCATGACCATTCACAGACCTCTGATAGAGCAAAATTTACGCTCGTACCAACCGCTACGCCACCTGGCACTTACGCCTGCACGCTGTCAAGCCAGAGTACGGTGGTACCTTGCTCGATCAGGTTGAAATCATGCTGACTGAGGGCGTATAGTGTTTAACGACGAATCTCCCTTCCTACTGTGTCTTGACGATCATCGAAGACGCGTCTGGAGACACCAAGAGCAGCGTGCCGATCCTGCTTTCACTATTGCACGTCACGCACGCCCTCAACCAGGAATTATGGTCTGGGTTGCCATTTATTTTGACAGCCGGACTTCTTTGGTCATCATTAAAGGCACACTTAAGGCCCAACGGTGCGTCGACGACATTCTGAGAACTGTTTTGCTATCGTTTATTTTGCAGAACCTTGGCCTTATTTTTCAGAAGATAAGACCAGACCACATGTGGCACGTGTTGCTATGAACTCTCTTACAGCTTGTCAAAAACTTCCTTGACCAGCCAGATCACCAGATTTCTATTCAATAGAGTATGTCTGGGATCTGATCGGAAGACGATTGCATCTACCAAGGAATGTTGATAACTTGGCCCAATTATTGAAGCAAATTTGGTACGAAATACTGCAGGACACCATCAGAGAGCTTTATCACTCTATGCCACGTCGTGTGGCAGCTTTCATCCAGGCTAGAGATACGTCAACACCTTATTGAGCTCGTTACTTTGTAACTATGTAATTCTAAAATAAATCATTCAATTTTTCTGAAATTTTAATCATTTCCTATTCCGTGTGTACTTAATCTTTCTACCCACTAATTTTTATCTTTATCGGACAACTCATTCTTGGTGCGTCGTTTTTTTATAGAGTGTATATACTGTCCAATTTATATTCATTCGATAACGTTTAGTTCACTCAGCGTTATTTTTTCTGCAATGGATCTCAGCAAGTTTCATTCCTTAAGTATTTTTATAATATAACATTGTCTGTGTTCTTAAGCTTGGAGACGGTTATCAGTTAAAGAAAAATTCCTGTCACGTTTTGTATTGCTTTAGCTTTCTCCAATTTACCAAAAAAACGCATGTGTTTCGGATTTACATACGTTTACGATATTTTTAAAAAATTTAATAGTTCCATATAACAAAATAGAAACTTTTTCCCTACTTCTTTGAGTATTGGTTTTGATACTAGTTTTGAATGACGAAATCGTGTACGGAATATATAATACTTTTAAAAATCTTTTTGTGAAAATACAAAGATTCTTTTACAGTGCGTAACTTTTTATGGATTAGTTCCTAAGCATAATAAATACATTACATTTTAATTTCCTTTTTTGATTTAATTGAATTTATTTAATATTGAAAACCTACAATACAATATTTAAAAATCTAGTTATGAACTCTTGATAGAACAGCTTAAAATTTTTCCTATGTTTTCCTTACTTTTCTACTATTGTGTTGTTACGTATGCCACCTGATCGACAGTAACATCAGATCAAGATCCACGAAATTTATAGCGGCAAGGGAATAGATGTTCACGTCTATCATTAGCCTTAGCTTTGAGCACCATACAGATGAAAGTACAATTTTGCTGGGTCCCTACCCATTTTTGAGGAAGAACACCCTGGAGGGGTCAGGGGCCTCCCACCTCTCTTCCCCCAACCTCACAAGAGGACTTGCGGCTACACGTCTATTAAAAGTACCCCATGCCAAGAAGTCACTATACATTTGCAAACATCCATGCCTTCTACGGGATTCAAACCTAGGCTCTACGACACAGCAGTCATCCTCACTAACCACTGTACTGGATGGGCGGCTTATATTATTGTAAAAATTCTTAAGGCAAATGGTCATTCAAATAAATATTGTCTGATTAAATTACTGATAGATTTATGAAATGTTGTTATTCTACAAATACTGTAATAGTACTCCGTTTTAAACTGTTTTTCTAACGCATAACTGAAATACTTTAGCTCCTAAAGTTAATATCCTTTTTAAAAGGTAATTTAACCTTATATCTTATTTTAACAGTCCCACTCCACAGTATTTATTGCAATCAAGTAAATTTCTAGCAGTTCTACATACACCCAACGATTGTTTGTGACATTAGACATATTTGTGAATATTAGATCGAACCTTGGGAAATATTTCTGTCTAAAAAGCTATATTACATTATTTTTTATTCAAAAACCACTAATTAACTATTAAAACCACATTACCTACAAGCTAACAGAGCAACATAGCATCATTTAAAGGTATGAACTTCTCTCAAAAATTTAGATTGCTTTTTATAGTCAATTTTTTTTATTTTCGGGGGTGATCTTGCACACCGCAGTCACATCAGATGTAAGGTTATCTAGATTCCATTTGCAAAATTGCTTATTGGTCATACCACACTTAAATAACAATTCGACACCATTTAAATTCATATACACCAAGCAATAACTTGCAGAAAATATTTTAGGAACTAGCTGCATGGCCGGCGTTGCACGGGCTTTCTCTACTTTTATAAATTTTCCCTTTCCTTCACAAAATCAGCACTTCTAATACTCCTTTTCAAAATGACTTCCAACCCCCTCCCCTCCAACGCTTAGCCTGGCGTTGCGCGGGCTTTCACTTTTCCTCACGACACCAGCATTTCTGTGTGTGTGTGTGTTTGTACGCGCACGATGTGAGTGATTTCTAAAATTATGTAAAAAAATTTCCCTTTTTCGAAATTTGCTCCATTCCACTTATTTTTGATTTAAGACAGGTTTATTTTCCTTCTCTATAGCCCGAACACGGTTTTTTTAGTGTAAAATTATCGTTCTATCTTCCCCTTCTTCTCACAGATAAGATATAGCTTCAAATTTCGATGTATGACTAACAAAAAAAATATTGCGTTAGAATTAAAAAATTATTAATGTGAAGCGATAAAAAGAAAACGATTCTGATGCTAAGAGTAAAACAAAAAATGTTCATCTTTTTTTAATAATAGTTAGTAAATCTAAAATAATAAAATATATAGATTTCAGATTTTCATGAATCAATCAATCGTTACATATAGTTATCTTAAAAGTGTCTCTAAAATGTATTTTGATCCAAAATAATTAACGATGTACTTTTAAATAAAGAAATACTTAATTTAGTAATGAAATGATAGAAATAATCCTTTTAAAAAAAAAGAACATATATATATATATATTAAAATCAAATTTCTATAAGTAATAAATAAAAGAAAAATTTACAGATAGCTATTTTTTCTGAACGTTTGAATGCTTGATTAAACATATAAATATTTATAAGTTATAAAAAAACAGTATGGGGGAAAGCCTAGATATATATACATACATGTACAGAAAAAAAACATTCAAAAAGAGAAAAAAAAACAATCTGATAAAAACATTTTGATGTTTTTTAGGCAATTTTTTTCGTTTAATTTCGGAAACGCAAAAGCACATTTTTTTAAAAGAATAGTTTATGTATGGAAATAAACAGAAAAATAGAAATTTTCAAAATTATACAAAATTTCCTGAAAAATTTTTAAGGAATTAGCTTCAGATTAAAAGTCAAATCATCGATGCGATTCAATAACAATCGATTCGTCCTCCGCATATGGGCAAAGCACTCAGATGTTATTTGCATTACAGTCGTTTGGGTGCATGCGTTTATTAAAATCAAGTTTAAAAAAATATTTTTCGGGCTTCATTTTCAAGTTAATGCTTTCAAACTTCATATATCGATTGCAAACAACGGTGATTTTTAAACAAAAAACTTTAAAAAAAAATAATGCTTACATATTTCTCGCTAAAAGGGAAAAAAACGAAAAACACATTTTTTTTAAACCATAATTTTTAAGATATTTTAACACAATCTTTGTACAGGTTACGTATAATATTGTTCTACACACGAAAAAAAAGTTTCGTGAGATTATTTTTATAAATAAAGAAGTTATTAGTATTTAAATAAAATTTTGAGTATTTTTTGAAAAATCATAAAAAAAAACAGTTTTTGACATTAAATTTTTTAAATAACTGATTCTAAAAGAGAAAAGCCTGAACTTTTTTAGCGTAAAATATTTTTTTCATTAGCGTGAAAGAAAATACAAGCGGAACGATTTAGAACTCATACTCATAAAAACGTATCGATTTCGACTCATTTTTAAAAAAAATCGTAAAAAATACAAAATATAATTATTTTGTAAAATAAATTATACCATATCGTGGTGAAGTAAATGATCTTTCCGAATTTATAATTATTTTTTGTCTGAGTCTCATGAAAAAAATTAGATCGCATATTAAAAACGTCTGAAAAAAAAGAAGTTCCGAATTTTCACCTGGCGGAGAAAAATGGTACTAATTATGCGTTTTAAGGTTTTTAATTAATATCTTTTTAACTAATTGGAATATCGGAATGTAAATGGTCAAAACGGATTCCTCGGATCATTCCCAAAATTTTGGTACCTTCGGCGAGTTCTTACGTCGTGCGGATCGTGAGAAGATAGGGCATCATAGAAATATAGATACGTTTGTTTTCCTACGAATTTTAATAGTGTAGATATTTAAGGAGATGCTAATTATACACCATCAAAGTTCTTCATACCGTTTAGACAATTGCCTACTACTTCATGCTTCAAAAACACACATATCCTATCACACCTGAACATAGACTGTCTCCTGATTGGTTTCTCGGTGTCCATCCTTCCTATTCATTTCACTGAAATGTTTATTTCCTGAACTTTGAGTTTGATTTTTGCACGCCTGTATACACATAATAAAATCTAAATTCTTTCAGTTAGCAATATAATAAGTGTACACTTTATTATGAACACTCAATTAAATCCCGCATAGGACCGACATATACACTCATGGACAAAACAATTCACGCACCAAGAAGGAGTCGTCAAAATGAAACGAAATTTTACATACGTAAGTACTACTTTCTTATAAGTAAATGATTCGAAAATTAAAGAAAAAAGATAATTTATTTCAGAGAAAAAGGCAAAAGAACGGAGGATTTAATACCCTGTTGAACCCCCTCTAGCGCGAATGCATGATGCGATACGATCGGACATTAAGCCATACAAGTTCTATATGATGTGCTACTTGTGCCTGGATGGTGGCCGATCAGAAGCAGTTGGCTGTACGCATGCATTTCTTATGATGTGGCGTTCTTCTTGACGACTGATCTGTCGAGGGCATTCTAAGCCTGGTCTTCGTGTAATTGAAATCTCTCGCATCCACTGATCCCAACACCTCCTCACAACACAATCAGAGCGGCCTAATTGACGAGCTACTCGCCTAGCTGACCACTCAGCTTATATCATGCCAATGATTCCCTCCCTCTCAAACTGCGACAGCTGCTCATACTGTCTTCGTAAACGGCGTAATGGCATGTCTACCACAGCTCTTTGTAAACGATTCAGCACAATCAAACAAGCTTTGGTTACCTGTTTCATACTCCACGGAGGCCGACTTTAAACGCCCTCTATCGGCTATACGTAATGCGCAATCATGCTGCATTTCTAATCATTTATATATCTCCCGAACATGTACCTTTATGCCAAGTTTCGTTACGATCCCGCAATTATTTCTTGGTGCGCTAATTTGTTTTTGTCCATGAGTGTATTTTATGAGATGTTGATAGATCATTTGTAGAATTTAAGACCATGGCTGAAGAATAGTACTTTTTAATAGTGAAAGATTGGATGGTTATGCATCTACTCGTAGATGTTGTAGATTTTTTCAGCTTCATCCCACAAATGTTCTACAGAATAGAGATTCGGGTCGCGTGTACCAAAAATTGCACCCCAAGAAACAGCTACTTGCTTATATGACGAACACCAACCCACCCTGTGGAGTAACGTACACTCCGCAACCACGCACTGCAGCAAGGCCAGAGATTTTAGGAGGCCCAAAGCGTGACAGACTCTAAGTAATTATTTTGGAGGGGGGCTCAAAAATCTGACTTTGCAAGGGGGCCCCAATATTCTCCGTTACGCCACTTGGTCCACCCCAAGTGCAGAGACAGACCTCTGCTCTGGAGATCCTCCTTCTTAATCAAGAATTGCTCCAGTGCCAAGCAGGTCAAGTTCATATTATGTTACTGAAACCAATCCTGTACAATACCGGCTCCATAGAAGGACTTATTAACCTATTGAAAGTGTCTATTGTCAATAGGATAAAACATTGGCATTATTGGATACACTTGACCAGCAACAATGTTCAAGTATGGTATCAAATTCTATGTTATTCAGATACCCACGCACACTAAATAAAAGTTCCAAGCGACATACCAGTAAAACAATCCTCAAATATCTCATTTCCTGAGCTAGCTTGAAGTGTTGTAAAAGTGTATTTATGCTTCGTGCTACCTACCCAAAACTGTAACTTACACATCGGTTATTAAAGGCCTGGGGGGAGGTTCTGTTACAAAATCTGTTATTAGCGTCTATTTTTATTTATTTTTCAAGTTGCATATACAATTATTGATATCCTACTACACAAAACTTATGACTGCGTTGAAATTATATTTTTGAATTGTACGCTTTATGTCAAGATTACGAGTAAGAAAATGTTGCTCAAATTTCAAGCTTGTAGCAAATTTCAAGCCCTCGCGAATTAAATCAGCTGTTAGTATCTGAACTTCAACTTTTACTTCGTCATTATATCTACTTCTTTATAATCATAAACTGTCATAAATTCGATCAAATCGTTCCTCATCCAAAGGGCACGAATACCCAATTATTTTTAAAATTCGTGTTAGAACAAAAACTTTGTGTAAAAAAAAATTCGTGAAATTCGTTTACCGTGTTATTTCAAAATTGTGTAAAAAAAAGAGTTTCGTTGATAATGAGTTACTTTTATAAGTAAAAGTAGGTAAGGCATTGCTATATGAATTCTGGACATTTTTAAAAATACTGATTTTTTTGTACAAATTCAAGACAAGAGTAAGTGATTATGAATTCATTAATACATTTAAAAATAGCTTTTATTTTTGTTTTATCAAAATCTGAAGAAAATTGTTTCTTTTTAAGTCTGAAACAAAATGAGAGCGTTATAAATCATATTGAACAATAATACATTTAACTTTTTTCAATCTTTCGAATATATTACATGGAACATTAAAAATTCAATTAAAATAATTTATATTGAAACTTAAAAGAAACAAAAGAACCAATAAAACAGAATTTGTAATAAAGATAAAAATTTCGAAATCTTTATGTGACGGTTTAGAAAAATTATTTTACACGAAAAAAGTATAGTTTTTTAAAATGTAGAAAAGAAAAACTGTGTTAAGTAACTAATTAAAAAACTAGTTTTCTTTCACAACCATGTTACTTTTTCTTGTTCAGTTATTTACGTTTGATTCCTTCAGTACACTTTAATCCCATTGATGACAAAAATTTTTGATAACTTCTTTATCTTTTCAGACAGAAACGTTACAAAGCAAAATAACACAATAATCTCTAATCAAAGTTTCTATGAGGGAAAAAATGACTCAATCCTAATGTATCGACAAGAAAAAAATTTCGATTAGCTCGGTTGCTTTTCTAATTTCCCAAGAGACATAAAAATCGAATTATTAACAGAGTCTCACTTTGTTTCGATTTATAAATAGTTTCTGTTAAAAATCCCTTCAAAACACTCCTCAAACCCCTGCCTCATCTTCCCAAGCAAAACGATCGATAAAAAAGCTGAGGGAAGAAAAGTTTCCCTACAACAGGTCGTTCCCCTCCCTAAAAATCCCTGGTGACGTGGAAAATATTAACTCCGAGAGAGAAAAACATCCAAGATTGTTCGGCTCCCAAAAGCGCAGTGATGCAGAAAACGAAGGGCTTTAAGTTTTCGAAATACGAACACGCAATATTTGGATTCTGATTCATCTGTTTCTATATTTGGAGAAATTTTATATCCCTGAGCTTTCTTCTTCAAAGACTATATCTTCTCGAATAATTAAAGCTTGAAAAAAGAAGATTGAATTATTTATGCAGTTTGATACAACTATTTCTTTTTTCTTCTTTCTAATTTTCGAAAAAGATTTTATTTTTTCGACTGTTTCAATTAAGGAATTCTGGAAACGAAAAAAGAAAATTTTACTTCTGAAGCAATTGAATTATTCATACAGCTGATCCCAGTTGCTTGAGAGAAAACAACTAGGATCTAAAAAACGTGCTTTAAAAAGTATTTTTAAAGCACGTTTTCTAACTGCTTAAATTAGATTGTTTTTGAAGTATAAAACAATCTAATCCGAATTAAAAGTATCGAATTAATTTTTCTCTCTCATCTGAGATTGCACTTTTCTCTACTAAAGCTCTTTGAAAAGAGATAAGTTTTTGGATGAATTACTTAAATATATATTATGTTTTTCTTTACATCTGACCGAAGTTATTGATAAAAATACTTCATGTGCATGTATGTGTATGAGGGTACGTGCGTGCATGTGTGTATATCTGTGTGTATGATAAAAAAAAACATGAAATGTATTTATGAATAGTCGAAAAAATAAATAATAAAAGCAAAAATACAAAAATTCAACGAAGAATCAAAACAAATACGTAAAAGGAAGCAGAAAATACATAGAAACAAACATTTTAAAAGTTGCCTAATTAGTCAAATAGCAATTTCGGACTTAGGACCGAGTAATTGGCGCCAAACTAATTTGATGATACCAACCTTCCCCTTTTAGGATTCGGTAGACTGAGCTTCTCTTATTCATAAACATATTGTTTATTATTTTACTATTTTTTGCTACAAAAATAACCTTGCCAAATAATATATCTTGCATTAAACATTTTTGAGTAAAATAGGACTATAATCTAAAAATATTTAATGAAATGAATATCATAACTCTCTCACATTTTTTGCATGTATATAAAAAAAAATAATAAATATGGTATTTGTTTCCTTCTTTTTTTTTTTTCAAAACAAACCTTTTGTACACTTTTTATTGTTACAAGAAACAAAATAATTAAAAAGTGAATTACTCCCTAATATTAGTATATTTTCTTAAACATATTCCATTGCTAAGGAAATATGTTTGAGAAGTTTTAATATTTAAGATATTACATTTATTTTTTTAACTCAGCAACCCATATCAGAGGGCTATTACTGCCCTATATTTTCTAAAACTCAAAATCGCAACCTATCAATTATTATCAATGTTATAAGTGTAACGAGTCTATCTGCGTACCTGTCACTAATCCTCTTGGGTTACAGAGGCGGCATAAAGCGTGGGCGGTATGGGCCACTGCCCACGGCCTCGCTGGGCATAGAGCCTCGCGCCTCAAAAAGCCACAATAAATTAAACGAAAATTAAGGAAAATCCAAAAGTGCACACGTTACAGGTTTTTTTTATAATTAATAAATTAGAAAATTCTCAACTCTTTTTTTTTCGCCATAAGATGTCGAAAAATTGATATATACACTTTTTTACGGAAATATATCTATTTTATATTATTATTATTATTAGATATGCATGAAAGTACATGTATAAATAATTCGTGAAAATATTGTGTTTTTTCCATTTTCTTTTATTAAAAATTTTTTAACTTTGTCGTTTCCTCTTGTCAGGCAATATTAACTGAAGTTAAGCTGCTATCGCGGGGAGTCCCCGGTCAAAGACGGGGCATAGCTCGGGACTTCCTTTCATTAGAAAGCCAATTAAAGTATCGCATGCAGACGCAGTCTCGCTTCGTGCTTCTATATCATATTATAAATTTTAAAAGTATTTTATGTGAAAATATATAATAGTGGTACTGGGCATTTTTCATAATTTATCGATCACGCCAGGCTTAGGCACTAAGAGAGATAGAGGTAAACGGAGAAAATGGGTATCTCTTGCAGCAAATAGAAAAAGGAAAGCGGAAAGGATTGTATTCTCTCTCAACCAGGTTTAAAGTTTAGGTATGATGAAATTTCTCGGTAAGATAATCTTGTAGTATAGAACAAGGGTGTAACTACCACAGTATCAATGATGAGGGTCCCCCAAGCTACAAGGGCCACAACACGTGTAACTACAGTCCAACTAACAGGATTCTCATATCTAAAAAGGGCCCTCGAAGGAATTTTGATACAGGGCCCACTCAGATCTAGCTACGCCTGTGGTGCAGAATCAAATTAATCGGTTCCTTCGAACTTCTCAGCAACATTTATCCGTATCCGAATCTCCGTTGAATTTGGAAATTACTCCAGATGCACCGACTATCGATACCGAACGACGGAAATCGAAAATTGAAATAGGATCAAAAACTTTGCGATCGTAATCTGACGCTCAGATTTTTGTGTTTACGTTGAGTAACATAAGTCACTATCAAGAAAAAGATATTAAGATTAGTTCTTCGCCTGTGAACAGAGATAACAGAGACGTAGTGAAACAAGCACTTTCCGTGCATTTTCTTTTTTGTCCCGGGATTGTGCACGTTTCCTATGCAAGATGCTCAGCGGTCATAATATAAATCAAAGCGGTCCCCCACAGCAGTTAAATAACAGTGATGAATATTATCCTAAAGATGATGATCATAGACATATTTTTCCTATTTTCATTTCTGAAGAAAACTAAATAATGGGGAAACTCACAACGTCGACGCTCGTTGGTTTATTCAAGTTCTAAAAATAAAGTTTTCTGTTTTCTAGTCAGACTATTTGTCAATTCACAAACTCAAACGGTACAGGAAGGGTGATGTGGTTAGAAACGCTTAGGTAATATTTTACACAGACATAAGTATACGAAAGAACATATAGCTTATATGTCCCAATAGATAACATTAGAGATAGAATAAAGCATGGAAAAACATTGGACCGAGAAAACGAAAAGTGAATTCTTGAATCTCAAAATCATAGGTAAAATTTGATTGAGAGATTAATTGATATAATAAATTTCTTAGCCTCTCCCACATACATAATCTGGCGTATAGAGGTCACAGAGAATCTCTCAAAACACACCAAGACACTAAGAATTCTGGAAACTTAATAGACTTATTTAAATTGATATCTAAATATGATCCTACGTTACGGGAACACATAAAACACATTGATAATAAACAACTTGCACACCATTATCTAAGCCAAGATATTCAAGATGAATAGATCACAATCATATCAAACACAGTTACCACTGAAGTGATTGGTAGGATAAAAGAGACAAAATGTTATTTTTTTACTCGACTGCACTAGAGAACGCACACACACTAGAATTTAACACTTCAGATATTGTAGTACATCAACTGGAAGTATAGAAATAAACTTCATCGTATTTCTTGCTGTCACTGAAACGACTGGAGAATATTTGACCAATGCAATACTGGCAGAGCTTGGAGAAAATAGCTAAGATATTCAGAACTGTCGTGGACAAGGATACGACAATGGTGCAAATATGGTAGACATAATTATTGGAGTTAAAACAAATATAAATCCCATGGTATTTTTCCCACCTTGCGGTTGTCATAGTTGGAATGTGTTGTTGGTAGACGCAGCTAATTCGTCACCGGCAACGAAAACCTTTTTTGGTTTTATTCAGATTTTTTTTGCTATTTTCAAGTTCAGCAAACGCTGGAAAATTATTAAAGATAAATTAAAACTTACTATTAAGCCTTTATCAAACACAAAATGGGAAAGCAGAATCACGCGCGTGAGGCGGTGAAGGAAGCATTATGATGATGATGTTGTTGTGCACATAGAAAACTTAAAAAACCAAACGGAACAATCTGACACACTCAGTGATTGCGATTCCATTTTAAATGAAGTGTTCAGTTTGAAATTTATCGTATCATTACTTGTATGATATGAGTTATTAACGCGTGTCGATACCATAAGCAAATTATGGCAATCTGTACAAGCCCATTTATTCATTACTCTTGAAAATTTGCATACATTTTACAGCTGGATCAAAGAGTATCGACGAACTGAATTCAAAAATTACTTGTCTGACGCTCGTAAGTTTATTGAAAAGGCAGTTATGACTTTACAAAAGATTTTAAAAATGAAAGTGTGGCCAAAAAGAAAAGAATGTTTGATTATGAAGGCGGCGATCAACCTATAGAGTCTGTCAAAAGCCGATATGAAACAGACTTTTTAATACCATGATTGATTCTGTGATAAGCAATATGGATTCAAAATTTATGTCTTTATATCAACATTCTGAAAATTTTGGTATTCTCTATGACTTTAACAAGTTAAAAATATTCCAAAAGAGCAAATACTGAAAACTGTCAAGATTTACACACAGTCCTGCAAGTAGGTGAGAACAGTGACTTCCAACCTTACGAATTATTTGAAGAGTTACAAAATATGATCCCATATTTATTTAACACAGTGCTTCTCAAACTTTCAATACTGGCGCCCCCTTTTCGATCACAATTTTTATCCCGCCCCCCTTATACATTAATAATGTACTGAATGCAATAATAATGCACTTTGACGCTAAAGCTACAATATGCGATCTTAATTATAAACCGTACAAATTAGTAAAATAAGTATTAAAATTTTGTATACTACTTTTAATCATTAAATAAATAAAATAATAGGATAATTATTGTTATTTTTCCTTTCTCTAATTTTTAAATTGAACATATTGCAAAATGAGGTGGCTGCTTAGAACACAAAATATAGATACTGCTAAATATAGAAAAAGAACTCAGAGGGTGAATTTCTAATCGTAAGTATTTTTCTTATAAAAACTTTGCTTTGCAAGACAAGCCCATGGAAGTCATTGAAACTTATTAAACTTGTTCTTAATTTAGTATTAATTTATTAGATATAAATACTCTATGCAACACTGATACATTAAAAGTATACCGGCTGAAGTGCCCGCTCTTTGCACGAGTTCGTTTATAAGAAAATAAAACATTATTGATATAATAGCTGAATTGTAAGGAGTGCAAAGCCAAATGCTCGACAATGTTTACAAAAATGTAAAATGATTTCTTAAAAACGGTTGCTCAAATTATAATTAGTTTTAAGTGAATGGTAATTTTAAGCCTAACAGAATTAGCATTTATATTTGATGTTAAATAATGAACAATAATATAAAATTCCGATGAAGAATAACTGTATTATTTTTAATATTTAAAACGAAAAGACTTCAACATGTTTTAACCCGGGAGCAGGCGCGCACTTGATACGGTCGAGCGGGGTTATTGAGTCACCCTAATCTCTTTTTTTTGTAATTATTTTATTGTACACGATACAAATCGTGATTCCAGTGAATAATTTAATTAAGAGAAAGTTTACTTACCTACTTTCAAGGACTTTTCAATTTTTCTTTATTAACAAATAAACAGTTTTGCCAGAATTAACGATTTCGTAATCTGTGCGTCCCACACGACCACTTCCAGGTAAAAAGTGTATTCATTATTATTATATGAAATTGTGTAAAACGTTTTTCGCGTTATGCTTTATATGAATAGAATACTCGTAAAAATAAGTCTTGGCCAAGTAATCGTTCAAAGTGTGCTCTCCGTGGTTTTCCAAAAATCATCTCTTTTGCATGGAAAAAAGCGTAACAGAGAAATACATTACTTACAACTTCCCTAAATGAGAAACAAACACATAAAAGAGGGGTCGTAACTAAATGTACCAATAACTAAGAAAGTTAAACAGATTACAGCTATAAAATAATAATGACAGTGATGAATTTTTTATGTTCTTAAACTTTTTCGATTCTGTGTCTGGGATCTGTTTTTTCTCTGAAAGAGTTGTATGTTAGGTTTAAACAGAAAGCGTAATAAAAAAATCTCTCATCATGGAATTGCAGCAAATCAAATAAATGTTTTTTTTTATTTGGTTATAGGATGAAAGATAGCTAATTAGGTATTGAAGAAGTTTTTATTTTTGTTGACTTAATATCGCGCGCCTATAAATTATATCAGAGTAAAAGTGCATTTTTTATTATGTCTGAAAGTATTTTGTTTTAATTCATTCCAGTACATTAATTATTTTAAAATCTTTTATTTTCGATATGCTCGTGCCCCCCTTGTAGGGTTATAGCGCCCCCCCAGGGGGGCGCGCCCCACAGTTTGAGAAACACTGATTTAACACCATTACAGATGTAAAACGTTTGCTCCAATATGTCATAGAGAACGATTTGAAAGAAATTTTCCCAAATATTTACATTGTCTTTCGAATTTTGTTAATAATATCTGTAAGTACCAGTTCTGCTAAGGGGAGCTTTTCAAAATCGAAACTGATAGAAAATTATGTAAGAAATACAATGGGTCAGGAAAGACTTTCAGCTTTGGCAGTTTTATCTATTGAAGCAAATGTAGCATCTAAGGTAAATTATGAACCAATCATTAAGGATTTCAGCAAAACTAAGAGTAGAAAATTTCTGTTTCTTTAATGTTTTCTTTTTTATTATTATTGTTTAATGAGTCAAATAAATATGAGTAAAAAGTTTGGGTCTTTTTTCTTTATGAATAAAAATTGGTTTTTTTATTTTATTAACCTTCTTCTTACGCCAGCAGAGGGCCTCGCGAAATGTGTCTTGCCCACATTAAGTTCAGATCTCGCGCCGTCACTGTTTGGGTAAATTTATTTCTTTTTAATTGTTGTTCTATTGAAAACTTTCTTCCGAAGAAAAAGACTCGATTTATTCAAATGAATGGTTCTATTTAAGCATTGACTTTTAGGTATGCGAAACCAATTGAAAGTAGTTGAGAGCTAGTCAAAAATTAGTCGACGAGTAATTTCTGGATCGTCACATATTGATAATTGACGATTTAGTCGTAAGATGGAGATTAATAATAATGACAGGAGGTCGTACAACTAAGAACAAAATTACGGTGAATTAGATTATACTCAAATATTAAGTACCCTTTTTGCCGTGTAATTGCTCCTATACTTAGTAGTGGTCTGCATTTCCTACCTTTAGTTGTCCATTTATGTTAGAGATACAATAAATTGGAATTTGTACTGATTATGGCTGATCTTTATTCTAACCCCCAAGCACCAATAAACGCAACACGTGTTTATTACAAAAAGTGTAGACTCGTAAGTGAACTGGAGAGATAACATATTTGTCTGTTTATGTCTAGTAATAAGATTAACTTTTACAAAGTCATGTTCAGGCAATTCCAAAAGTTTTACATTTAACACCTTTAAATAGGTATGAAACACTAATCTACTTGTCAACATGTACAAGGAAAAATTTCATTTTGAGTCACAATTATTGATAAAAAAATCTTCATAAGAATTTTGTATGTACCATATAAATGAAAATTCGAAAAAAACCGATATGTCATGGAATCATACAAAAGAAATCAGATTACCTGTGTATTCAAAACAATCTCTTTCTGTTTGGACGAAATAATTAGCTTTCAAAAAATCTGAGATGCTATCAGACATCCGAGGACATTTCATTTTTTTAAAATAGCTCTTTCATGGTTGTTTTGTGAAAAGGAGTAACATGTAACACCATACCTCTAATTATACTGAACAGTGTTCCGATGATATAACAAACAAGTCTGTGTTATTGAATTTTTTGTCTTACATATACTATATATCTTTTAGAACTTTTTTCTCATTTAGTAGTGACATTGTTCTTTATAAAAAGTAGTTGTATCCTTTATAAGGCCGTTTTTTCCTAGCAATGTTACGGGGTGAAATACTTTTAGGATTGAGACTAATTTATAAAAAGAAATTCATTTAGCTTATTACGTAAAATTAATTCGATTTTTAAGACCATTTTTTGGTGGGAAAAGCGTCTTTTCCACCAAACACCAGAAGCTATTCAAAGATAACACATCATGATTTGCATTTCTTTTTACATTGCATTACATGATATTTATAAAATATAATTTGCAAATACTAAAAACTGCAAAAGAGGAATTATAAATAAGATATATTTTGTATTCAAAAATTTAAGAATTTTTATACATATTTCTTTCTATGAAACATTACACATAGTGAGACAGTGTGCAAGCAGTTCAAACTTATCTTGTTCTCTTCTTATATGCTTTAGTAGAGCCCAAATAACAACGCCTGTATGTTGTTTTTTTTTGCGAAGTTGGGGAATGATCACAAACTTAAATCAATCGCCTAGGAAAGTTACTCCCGTTAGTGTGGTGTGGTACTTAGGAGAGGGAGGTGCCAGCTCAGGTGTCGTCCACGTCACTTGACCATGGTTCAAAATTACGTGGTCCGTCGCGGAGACCCCTTGTGTAGCTTAACAGTGCGACGTTAATATTTAATCACTCACCCGAGGAAATTTACAGCTTGACCTTCGCTTTTACGACTTAAAAATCCAGAAATTAATTGTCGTACCTACTGAAGTACTTGCAGCACAAGTACGTGGGAAAATTTCCTCTCATCGACTTTAAAAATTAATGAAGTTGATGGAAAGTATATCTACCACGGCCTTAAAAAGAGTTAAGTTAGAATTTTAAGAGCTAAGTTATATATACTTTGGAATATTTTAAATTTTAAGACAATTAATATATCAATGATATAGCTATTTAAACTTTTGAAAGAGACTCTTCAAAATCAATGCTTCTTGCGGGCATTAAATAGACAAAAATCACTCAAATTTCTATATGCAGGCTTTTCAATGTAAAAAAATTAATGCTATGTAATTTCTTAGAAATTATAACCGATTTATTTCTCTGTGAACTAATCTAATTTGTAAACTGGAACTAAATAACAATTTATATGCATTAATGTATTTTACACTGCAAAATTTCTTACAAGTTTTCTTAGTAGAACTTCTTTTGAATATATTCATGGTGTTTTAATAATAATGGTTCTCCGCCGCCTCGTATTTTATAATATATTTATAAATGCAGTAGTTTTAGCCAAGAAAAAAGGGTCGTTTTCACTTTGTAAGATTTTAGTTGGCAGCTTTTCAAAAAAGCAGGGATGTCCTACGTGTTTTCCAAACTAGAAAGTTTAGTAGCTCAGAAGCAAGAATAGTTTTTTTTCTTTAAATAAAAAAAGAAATGAAACACTTTTCAACTATTCGTGAAAAGAAAGAAAAAGAAAAGTTATTTAAAAAATGCCTGAAACTATTAATCTTAGATATTTATTTTGTCATCTTACCCAGAATTTTTTAGCAACAGTGTTAAAGCAAGTTTACAAGAAAATTAAAATTATTAGTACTAACTTTTGAGGAGATTTTAAAAATTGACTTAAGCATTTACAAGAAATGATACATTTCGTGTAAGAAAATATATCAAGAGATTTTTCATTGTTATTTAAAATGTACAAAAATAAAGTGTTTGTGTGTACTTATGTACGCACGAAAGAAGTTATACTTCTTTGGCATAACAAGATTAAAATCTTTCCAAAAATCTTGCGCAGGGCAAGCTGGGCAAAGGACGAATGGCGGTCACAAGCAGAGTTGAACAATACTAACCTTAAGTCAATAGGGCCAGCCAAACCCAAGATAATTACGATTTAAATAAATTTAAACACCCCCGCAAATGGATAATAGGACCAATAACATGGGGGGAGTTCAGCAGACTGTATCTGGAGATGAGGTGAACCGAATATGACACGTTATGCATCATATTGAATGTCTCGGTGGGAAGAATTGTTCCTGAGAAAATTAAGACATCCGCCTGAAGAGCCCCCGAGTTATGGTCATTTTAAAATAATTAAATAAAATAGAAGCAGGGCACCCAGCAACTCTCGAAACTCAGCCTGATTGTGAAGAAATACAAGAGGAATCCATTGTAACCGGTCCGGAGTCTGTAGTTGCAAATGGGGCGGTGCTAGCTCGGGAAAAGAAAACGAACCTAACTCCCCGGGGCAGGGGGAACAACTGTGACGTAAATGGTCACCTTCATCCCAACGATACACAGAGTAGTAGGTGATCCTAAAGTTTCATCTTTATATCTATGTAATATTCTGACATCATCAAAAGATCGAACCCCATTGGAATAACATGGGGGTTCTAATTTTAGTAATAACGCCCCCTATCTACACACGAATTATAACAGACGGAAGAGCTCATCGAGAAGAACCTATGGTCCGAGTTTCATTAACGAAGCTCAAAAATCCTCGGAGATATGCGGGATTTTAAAAAATTTAAAACTAAAATAATTTTGAAATGTTAAACATAGGTGAAGAAATGGGGCTATGGTCCTGAAAAAAATATCTAGGATGCTCATAAGAGAACAATCGAATTCAGCCGGTGCGGTCGATCAAGGTGGCATAGGATTCGAGTTATTACAGGGGAAGCCCTGTAGGGGGGAGCACCGGAGAGGATCAATTCCACGTAAAGCTCGGTCTAATACGAAAATATGGCGGACCTCCAAAAAACAAGTCCAAAGCTCAGTTCCTCAGGAGGGGGAAATGTTTCCCAGTCCCCATAGGATTAACATGGGAGCATGATATTTTAGTGCTTAAGCCTTCCCCATGCCTACAGAATGGGAATGAATAGAATGACTGTGAAACAGTTGGCAAAAATCTCAAGTCCGAGATTCGAACAGCAGCCACGATATTGTAAATTTAAACAAATTTAAAAAGTTTAAAAAAGTTTTAAACAATTAAAAACTATGGAAGAAACAGCCCTGTGAGCATGAAATTATAATAACTGGAAGAGCAGATAGAGAGAAATTGAATGAGCCAGGTCCGAATGGACTTGTCCGGCTCGGGTGCCAATATATCGGCCAAAAAGCTGTAGAGGGGGGAATGTACCGGGGGGATGCATTCTAACAGATAGGGTTTCTT
This sequence comes from Trichonephila clavipes, assembly GCA_019973935.1. NCBI lineage: Eukaryota > Metazoa > Arthropoda > Arachnida > Araneae > Nephilidae > Trichonephila > Trichonephila clavipes. Next base: position 440,247 of record BMAU01021380.1, read on the forward strand.
ACAATGGTTATTATGATCCCCCAAATATCAATCCCCTAGCACCAAAAAAGTGGCATGTTAAAATATTAGACAACGGTGTGCGTCACATCCGTGACGTTTTGCGTCACATTCGAGACGGTGTGCGCGCATCGTAAAAATTTACCTTCATCCTTTTTCCGAAACGCGCGATAAGTATAACTTCTAAAAATACATAAATAATAATTAAATGTGCAAATCTGACATTTTTACATTTACCCTACACTGATAGCAAAAGAAAAACGTCATCAGTTTGTAATATCATGCCAAGTGCAATCCCTTTTAAATGTTAATCAAGGTATAAGGTCTAATTGGATATATATATAATACATCCCACATTTAACAATACAAGAAAGATATTTTTAAAAGACAAATGCTATTTCTAAGTATCTTAGTGTTGAGAACAAAAAATTACAAGTTTCAATACGAGAAATGAACTATAGTTCAATTATTTTTTAACTCTTTTCTAATTTTAACCGATTAATTATTCTGAACAAAACCATATTATTAACCCTTTGCACTTCGATCTCTACCAAACGTTACCTGCTAGCAACTCTCGACACTGACGTGAAAATGTGCTCTTACAAACCTTTAAATTATATAGCATGGCTTTGGAAGCATGTAATATATTATAACGAATTTTGATTTATATGAATTCGTAGACATCTAGGAACACATACATTTTTAGGGAAAATCAATATTGTTTTTCTTATAGTTTTGTTTTTCTTATAGTATGATAATTTTTGAAGCATTCCTCAATACGCATTGTAGACTAATTAGTGCATCTTTCCCAATAACAAGTCATTTAAAATCTTCCACTTGGTGCTTTCCTTTCAGATCACAAACAATACAATTCCTTTTTTCTTCCTCTCATATTAGAAATATGTTGTTTATTGTTCAACCTATTATCCACCGAAGATGTATATGGGCGTGTTCTTGATTTGGGAAAATCACCTCTCAACCGATCTATACCAGTTTTTACAGAGTCATAAGGCCTTAAGACTAGTTATAAATCTCACTTTTATATAAATTTAAAAGCTATTCTCACAGTTAGCAATGTTTATAATACTGTAGCATCCATTTTTTAGGTTTGCAAAATTTATATGATTATTTTATCTTTAATATACACGTCTCATTTCAGTTCCTCTAGTAAAGTTTATCAAGAACTATATATGTAATAATAATAATTACAATAATAATAAATGAAGGATAGATTAAATATCTTAATAATCAGAGAAAGCTGAAATTCGAAAATTGAGAACCAGAACAAAGAAATAAATTTATGAAGAAAAGTCAATCGACTAAAATACATCTTAGAAGTTGTACCATGTCTTGATTTAATTTCTAGTGCCCTTTCAACATAAAACTTCAGAAAAGCATGTATTTCTCAAAAGAATTGTGCTAGAATATTCCGCGTAATCAGTAATAAACTTTGATGTCCTCTCAGAGAGGATATCTGAGTGAATTACTAAAGTTACGATGGCCCTTAGAGAGAACAATAGGTCGGAAAAGGTTAAGGCATTATAAGGTGGTTTGTAATAAAATTGATATCAAGGTAGAGAATAACTTAAAGGAATGCTAACCATTGATTCAAGGTTAGATGACGAAGATGAATATTGAGCTGGAACTCTATTTATTAAGCTTCTGTGCTTCATATACGTAAAGACTTAAATCAGCAACGTTGACACTTACTCGGACTCCAGGAGTGAGTTAACTGCTATTAATATAGGGCTTGATGTATTGTGATTTGGGGGAACTATGTATGCATAAGCCAGTAGCACCTTCCGGATAGGAGGTGATCACTATTGTCTAGTGGTCATGTTATTTGGCTTCGGATCCATAGGTCGCGAGTCCTATCCTCCAGATATGATAAGTGCCTCCCTAGATTTTATAGGACAGCCGCAGTGCACAACAACATCTTAGTGTCTGGTCCTCCAGAAATAATGAAACCAGCATTTCTATTCTGCTCAAATTGAGGAAGATCTCTCGTATCCACGATGCCCACCTTTTTTGGATACCGTCACATGTTAACATTAGAGGTTTTGGGATCGCTGATTAACTGACCAAAGAGGGTAGTGAGAATGAAACGGCTACTGGCGCATCGATCGCTCACCTAGAACTGTATTCTAATGCAAGATGTAAGCTGGTAAGTTGGACTAATTTCTATCTGGTCAAGTGAAACTAGACCAGATCCATAAGCCCATAAATATGTACAAAGTCTAAGAACAGCAGGGGGAAGCAACAGCCTCCTCATAGGAAAACCCCAGACGTTGCAGAATGTGCTGAGGAGAAAAAGGACTGATGTTACATTTGGTGCAAATTGGGAAGCTTCTATTGCCATTGCCACCTTCAAAATTCATGCAACTCAGGTGACCAGTCGAAAATCGCGAGAATGCCGTCTGATAAGATCTGGAGCCCTTGAATGATATGGCGAATCCAGAGTGTCTTTGAAAGTACCATGGGTGTGTAGGAAGGACATCCCAGGTTCTACATTTTGTTTCTTTAGCCCATGAGTAGATCTCGGTCGACTTAAGGACTATGTGGTCTTCCGTATCCACAGGACAACAGCCTTCGCAAGGTTTTCCGTGGCTTCATTCCCAGGCAGGCCTACATGAGAAGGGACTCACTGTAGATGAATAGAGTGACGATCTGAAAGCTGTTGAAAAAGGTGTAGAATACTCCTGATGGTGCTGACCCGATAGATGGCCTATTGGATAAATGTAGGATGGAAGATCGGCTATCTGTCAGGATCTAAATTTCAGAAAAAGCTTGGTTTTGTATGTTGTTAATGAGATGTTAGATGTAAACTAAATTTAATATGGCCTATTCCACCTGCGCACCAATGGTACACAGGAACATCCCCTGTCTCTCTACTGGAAACCAATTGTGACCGTGACTCCCACACTGCTCTGATTAGACTAACAAGTATCCACATGAAATGCCTTTCCTATGATAGTGGCATAAAAATCCAACCCACACACACACACACAGGTAAGAAATACACACTGTGACCATCCAGCTTCACTGAATCAAATTCTTAGATACCATGGACTTTCTAACATCCAATCCCCTTATTATCAAAAGATTTTTTGGTGGTCAACAGCCTTCTGGAGCTTATCTAACATATTTTAGATCATTATAAGAAAAGAAACAACAAGGGCTTAGATGCTTACGAGTATTTGTTATTGGGTTCTACTTACGACTTCCTATGATTACTTGTAAAAATACTTGAAAGTTAAATATAATTTCAAAAAATAGGAAAACGAATCAATAATGTGATCTCTAAATTTTATATTTTAATATCTTTTTTAACTTAGAAACGTGATAATTGGAATGATTATAAGTATCTAATCTCTCTCTTTTTCTCTAGCATGTTAAAGGTGTATGAAGTGCTACGGTAGTCGAGGGGAAATGTTAGCGAACACGTAGAAAGCGTGATTTCCTTCATAATATGAGTTCGAGTCCAGGTGCCTAATAGACCAATTTGTAAAGGGGCTAATGCTCGTTAAATCTTTCGAAGTCGTCATGTTGGCACATTATGGAAGTTTGGAGAATGGGGTGCCAGCTCGGATATCGTCTTCGTCACTCGATCGTGGTTCAAAATTGCGAGATATGAAATCTACATCGTCGTGTTGTTTCAGAATATAATGCCAATAAACAACCAATGTAGATGTAAACTAAAAGAATCCAATTTTATATTATTCGAATTTAACTTAAACTTACTAAGTAATCATGGGATTTGAGAAAATTAATTGCACAGTTTCATTCAAAAATTTTAATATTTTAGGATAACGTCCAATGTGTGTGTTGACACATTTAATATATTCTAAATTAGATTAATTCTGAATTTAATGTACAAAAGTTAAGTCTTAAAAAAGAATTTTTTTTCCTTTCAAAGAAAGATCCAGCTAAGAAATTCGCAGTGAAATGTTCAGGAACGAAAAAAAATTCATTTGAAAAATAGCCAACTAGTTATTATCATAAAAATACGTTAAATAATCTAAAAAGAAAAAAAAATCGTTGTTTTTTTTTAAAAAAAACAGAGAAATAAACAAATCTTTATAACGTATCAGGAATAAACAGGAAGCAATTAGATAGAAAGGGAAAATAAAAAAAAATACTTCTGAAATTATTATTTTTTTGGAGGGAAGGGGAGTTAAATGAATCAGATAATGGTACTTTTTCGAACAGTTAAAAAGAGTTTTATTTCTAGAATTTTGTACGGGCGCCCCCTTCGGGTGCCCTTCTCCTTTATTATCAGCGTGAGCTAGATGTGTAGGAATAACGGAAGAACTAGAAGCTGCCATGATCTTAATTTGACTTTATCAAAATCTTAAAACTTAAGCTTCTAACAGATTAGATAGCAATAATATATGTGAGAGAATCTACGGTGGCTAAACACACAATATATATATAATACCGAAATAACATAACCCGGACCACTATCAATACTAACTCGCCTAAACTCAATTTCAATACTATCACTGATCCTAATATTAAATAGTCACTCCTACCTTAATATCGATCGATAAATCCAATCTTACTGGAAGTTGCGGATTTACTGGAGTGCAATGGTATGCACCTTGACCTAATGGATCTCTGTCACGAATAACTTCTATTAGCTGTCACTTAATCTTTCCAAAACCTCTTTTCACGCTTGAATAATAACATTCCTTAAATTGCCACCCGCTTACTCTAACTTCTGATATTTAAAAGCTTCCTAATTTGAATCTTTCCTTCACTTCTTGGGTTTGGTTGGAAAAGAGTTGCCATTAATTCTGGCCCCAAAGATCCCAAACGACATGTTAATGAAAAGACGCGTGAGCCCGTCACAATTTTAGAAAGAAATCAACAAAGAAAACATTTCCAGTAATTTGTGATTTGTTAAAGTTTGGTTGTACAAATAGTAGAATTTATTTAAATTGTCATATTTTGGCTCTTACGTTTTTTTAAGCTTACTTAATGTCTATATTTCTTTTTATAGTTTGTTTTTAATATATTTAATACAACACATATATGCTTATACATAAGTATTGTAAATCATAAGCAAGAAATAATCACAAAATAGTACCAATGTATGTTAAAAAATAAAACTATAAATACTTTACAAGAAATTGAAAAAATTTATATCATATATATAAATTTTTTTCAATTTCTTGCAATTACAATATAATTACAATTTTTTCTTGTGAAGTTCTGTATTCCTTTGAATTCTGGAAGATTGTTAACAATATTTCATGCTCGTTGAAAATCTAACATGCATACTTTAAAAAATGTTATAGGTGAATAGTTTCTTACATATTTAAAGAAAAATAACACATCGAAAATAAAAGAGACATTCGATGCTTAGCAGTATTAAATTATTGACCTCGAGATTTTAAACTTCATTTTTATAGAAATTTATTCCATATTCATAGATACTTATTAAAGGAGCAAAGTTGGGCATAAGCATCTGCACCATTTATAGTAATAATTTTTTACTCATCAGGTAACTACATTGATGTGGTGTGGAAGTTAAGGTGTAGACTCAAGTGTCGCCTCATCTCTCGATCAACGTTCAAAATTACTAATCGCATCGTCTATGCTTTTAATATGGCTTCTAAATAGCGTTATAGTGTCTCCTAATACAGTGTTAATAAACAATCAAAGGAAACAAATAGATACTGATCGAAAATTACAAAAAACATTGATAGCAACATCACGTTAAATTGTTACGAATTTTGAGTCATGGAATGTTTAAAATAGTGTAACTAATTTACATCTGGATCTGTAATACGTTTTATTACTCTGTTGTTTTTATTTTATGTTGACAATTCAATGGAAACTTGGCGAAATTTTGGTGATATAGCCAAGTTGGCATCATTTTTGGTGTGCTCATATTGGTGATCTTTTTTGGCGAGTTCGCCAAATTTGTGAGTTCTGGAAATAAGTGGAGAAATCTATTAATACCACTAGCTATGACGCAAGCGTATTTTTCGAGAAAAATCCGTGAGGCCAATAAATATGCAGTCGGTCGCCAAAACTGAGTTAGTCTTGTTTTGACTGTGAAGAGTCAACAAGAGATTAGTTATTCCTTTTCTGTTGAGTAGAACGAACGAGTGCTTGTGAATAATATTTAAAATGCTTGCATTTTATACACTGATAGTTGTGTCTAAGCGCAGTGGAAGGTGTGAAGTCCTTCTGAGATTTACTAAGTGAATTTGAGTACTGAATCCTGTATTTCAAGGATTGTTTTTCGACAATTAACTTCCATCGATCTCGAAGAACTGTCTGGCTTTTTGCGACTGATTTGCATAAAATCCTTGAACCTCGATCTTTGGAACAATGTTCTATAAATTAAATAAATTTGGCATGAATTTACTTTTTAATTATTTATTAATTTTACACCAATGAACAGCATTAATTCTAATTATATTATTATAAAGCTTATTTACTACATTCAAAATATTTAGTAAAAAATTAGAATTTATTTTTAATTTCAAAAATCACTAAATTGGTAAAATTCAACTGAATATTAGTAATTACTTTATGAATAATGATATGATCATATTATTCAAAATCGAAAAAGTCTATAAAAAGAGGTAGACAGAGAATATATCAAATGATTTTTAATTAAACAAAATAAATTCGAATGTGAGACACAATAGCTCGTTTCCAGTACTTATAGGGTAAAATTAAATAAGAAAATATTTAAGCAGAAATGAAGTGATTTAAATTTTACATTTAAGCTATTTTTCATTTTTATATTTTTTTAAATTTCAAATCGGTAGAAATATTTTTAAAAGTAGTTTGTTCCTTTTTAAAATTCATTTTAAATAGAGAAAAAAACTCAAATAATTTTAATTACAAAGAAATTTATTTAAATATCAAAATTATATTTTTTTCTGAACAAACAACCATAATTCTTACCTATCCAAATTATAAATGAAATTTCCTGCAACTAAAAAGAAAAAAATAATATTTCATTAAATTCTAATAAACTGAAAAAACTAGATATTTTTTGTCTATATTTCATATATTAAAAATTTAAATCATAAATTCAAAATCTATGACTGAATAATCAAATACTATGAATGTCTTTTTCAAAATTTTCATTTGAGATCTAATTGATAAAGTATAAAAAAAATGAATTTATTTTATAAGTTGCACATTAAGTTAATACATTATACAAAACTCTTCATTATTTCTCTACATAAAAAAGATTGGAATATTATTTTGAAATTTTTTTACGTGTGTGTGTGAAATTGAATATTTTACAGCAAATATCTTCCTGAAAGTAAATGTTATACATACATAATTATTTTTCGATAATTTCCTCTACGCATTATTCATCATGCTTCTTTGTTTTATTCACAAACAAAAAACACAAAATAATATGATTTATGTAAGAAAAAAAATTTAACTATAATAATAATATTTTCCGCTAGATAAACTTAGTCACGAAATAAAACCCCAAATGTCTCATTTTGTGTTTTTCCGCTTCACTACCAATCAATGCAGTGAAACAAACTCAAAGCGCTCCAGCACAATATTTTACCACTCTTTTTTTTTCCCCATCCTGCTTTTCAATACCCATACACAATTCACCCTCTTTAATTTTCCACAACACACGGTCGACTCCCGCATCCTGATCCATAGGGAAATTCTCCGGGGAGAAAATCCCTCCAATAATCCCCACTTCATCCACAGCACATGCGCTGTGTGATCACTCTCCGAGTCGGTCTCTCACGATCTTACAGTTGTGTCTCGTGCAAGGTTAGGTGACGTTGGCTGTGTCAAGTATCGTTTTCCCACAGAGTTACATTCAGTCTTTGAGAGAACCCTTGTAGTCCAGGATCCGAAGAGATGGACAAAGATACGTTAAGAAAACAGATTGAGAACATGCGGTACCAAGCCCAGATGGAGCGTTGGCCTCTTTCCAAATCTATCCAGGCGTAAGTAGAAGCTCTTTATTTATATTCCAATGCTGAAAAGCTCTTCTACTCAGAGTCATAACAAATATGGCGGTGCTATATGTTGATGCGGAAAGTCTTAAAAGTCAATTCTAAATGTTACTATTTCCGTTATTTCTAAGAAGAAATAAATGAATTGTCTTGAAATGTTTCTTACTTTTAAGTGTACATTTGTTTTTAATTGATGAATAAAGAAATAAAACTCTAGTTTGTTTCATTTTCTGGAATTTTTTTTTCATCCGTAAAGAGAGAATGATCATTCTTAGAGTAATGTGGGATATTTGGTGAACTTTTTTCCTTTAAGTTTATTAATTATTTATGAATAGCTATTTATGTGCTATTAGAATTAAAAGTTGTAATGATATGGAGGATAAATATTATTATTAGTTATCTCACATATCTTAAGATTAAATCAATTAAGATTTAACAAATTTGATCTTTTTATCATTTTTTTTTATTAAACTATTGTTCTGAAATTTAAATGTAGATAAACGTTAAAAGAAATTTACAATAAGTTTATTCTATTGACATTTAATATATTTTTATAATCAGGATTAAATAATTACGAAGTGAAACTTAAGATATTTTTCCGAAATTATCTATAAGGTAAAAATTAAAGACTGGTAATTTTTGTAAATAAATGTATCATGGTATTTTTTCATTATAAATTTTATATTAAATTTTGAAAGTTTATGCTACAAAATTAATTACGTAGTTTCAAAAAAAATTATAATTTAGCATTTGATATAAAGAAATAATATTGAAGATGTATTTCAATAAAAAATTTGTAACATAAATGTTTGTTGTATTTTCTTTAAATTTTAACTTCAAATTACTATTTGTATTTTTTTAAGTTTATAATTGATATGTATACATATATAATAAGAACATTTCGTTACTTTAAATGGTATATCACCTATTGATAATTAAAAACTGTAACTAAAAATAAATAACAAAATTTTCAATTTTGTTTCCTGTAATCAAATTTGATTCTGTGTGTTATACTGTATCTCATATTTTCTTACTGTGAAATACATGTGATTTTTTATGTTTTCTTGTAACAATAATTACAATATATTACTTTGATTTTTATCTTGCAATAACTTTTTTTTATTTCTCAACTACTTTGATGCTTTTAATTAAAGATAAGCATCCAAATTAAAGAAGCTACATGTATTTTCAGCTAAAAATTTATAACTTAATATCTTTTAAGTGTTAAGGTAACATTTAAATAAAATTTGACAAAAGAGCAGATTTTTATGCGAGAATCTACTAAACATTTATTCACAATTTATTAAAAATTTTCACGGAGAAAAAAATATATAATTCATCTATGGCGTAGCGGAGGATATTAGGCCCGCTGCAAAGTCAGGTTTGGGGCCTCAAGTAGGATCTCACAAAAGGATTGCAAAACCATAACGTAACATAGGCTTTGAGCCCCTAGGCTGCGGTAGCCGAGTGATCAAGGTGTTGGATCGTGGCTGGCCTTATCACGAGTTCGAGCCCAGTACCACTTAAGACCCGCCATGTAGGGCAACGATGCACGTTAAATCTATCGAGAGCTGAAACGTCCTTTCGTTAATGTGGTGTGGTAGTTAGAAGAGTGAGGTGTCAGCTCGGGTGTCGTCCACGTCGCTTGACCATGGTTCAAAATTACGAGGTCCGTTGCCAAAAAACCCTCGTGTAGCTGAATAGTGCGGCGTTAATAATCATTCACTATTTCACTCAGACCACATCAGTCCGAGTTTTCAGGACTCTATTGAACAATGTGAAGATAATACAGTAGGTTTTTTAATCACCTGTTTAATTTTTTTTGGCAATTTTTTTTAAAACAATTAACAAAAATCATATAAAATAAAAGTTATACTTCGGAATGATTTTTGTTTTACTTTCATAGATTTCTTTTCTTAAGCTATGAATTTGTAAGATGTTAAATTATCTATGCCTTTTATATTGTGCGTGTTTGATTGTTAACGCAATTATTTTAAATGCATTATACATTAATTATAAATTTAGTTCACATCAAAAATTTTGCATCAAGTAAATATTCGAAGTATTTTTGGTGTGAAGTATTTGAATTCTTTAGACAATTTTTGATGTTTTATGTATAATTAGATTTATGTTGTTTTAAATTATGAAAAATAATTATCACAAAGAGAGCCTTTTATATTGTGCGTGTTTGATTGCAATTATTTTAAATGCAATATTTTAAAATTACATCTTTATTCAAACTACAATTTTTGATGTTTTATGTATGATTAGATTTATGTTTTAAATTATGAAAAATAATTATCACAAAGAGAGCTACAATATTTTAAAAATATTAATTAAAACAGACTTTTTATGTAGTCATGGGCATGAACTCGTGGCCACGTTGCTGAATCTTAGGTTCAATTCCTTGAGTGACTGAAGACCCTCCGTCTACAGAAGCTGATGTACGTTAATGCATAAAGATTCGGAAGTTCTCACGTTGACGATGTAGGAAAGTATGAAGGGAAGGGTTCCAATTCAGATGTCACCCTCGTCACTCGACTGCAATCAAAGTAACGATGGCCATAGCCAACAGTCTTCCAAGTGCGACATCAATAAAAAAATCAAATTAAGAAATTGATTCATAATTTGTTAAATTTCAATAAATTTTCTCGAAAGGCAAAATCTACAAAAATGTATAATTAAAGTTATTTTAAGAGTGTTTTGCGTCATCTTATATGGAATTGATCGTGTCGAAATTGTTACGTATTTAAACGTAGAAATACAAAATTGTTACACGTTACGTACCTGTTGGTAAAAATTGTAATTAAGTATTATTACTGCAAAATCCGGCGTATAATGCGCACCCATACTTTCAAGCTGCAATTTTCAATGTTTTAGGTATATTCACCCTATAAAGCGCATCCCCTTTTTTACAAAGAAACCTGCTATGTACGTATGCAATGCTCTTATGTTTTGAAGTCCTTTATTTGAGGTATTACCCCAAAATCCATAGGAAAAAAATACTATATTTCTAGAACTACAACCCTTAAGTTGATAAGGAATGTTCTTTCTTTTAAATAAGTATTATTTTGATGTATGTAGAAGTCGGTTCACTCCTAGGAGAGCCCCCACCCTTGGCGCGAATTACTTTGGTTGGCGATAATTGCGCCGTCATGGTAAAAGTGCGCCTTATACGTCGGATTTTACGATATATTGAATGTATGCAATTAAAATCCTCAAGATGAAATTATTTTTAATTGCTTTCTCATTCACCTTTGATTTAATTAAAAATGTACTGTTATCGTTATTAATATACATATAATCCGGATAAAAAAAATTTGAATCCAAATTTACGAAACGTTACTAAAAAAATATCATTTTGCGATGAACAATTGCTTTTTTTTTATTTACCTGCATAAATTCTAAAAACTCGACATGCATTCTGAACCGTGTTGACACAGAATATGAGGCGCAGTTGTATTTTAATTCTATGACACACTTCCTCCAAGTTTTGAGTAATTACTTTACATTCCAGGGAATTGCAAAATGTGTGTCTCTGACGAGAAACCGCGAAGGATTCTTGTATTTCTCGTAAATTATCGCCTCTCGTAGTTTCTCCCTTTTCTGTTTCACATTTAGAATCTGAGTGAGCACTAATTAAGTCCCTAATGGTTTCTCATATCTCTGAAACGAATTTGTCGGTAATGCCAACCGAGAATAATTCACTTTTCACACACACGCGCAGCCAGGGTATTAGTGCTGCTGAAATTGGATTTCGACGATCGATTTCTTAAGCATAGCATTAAATTTCGGATGTTTGCTGGAGTAGGCGTTTTTCTCTTTTTTTCAACAGTTGATGAGGTGCACTTTTTTATGTCGAAATTGTAGGGGTGATACGTAGGTTGTACTCTCAGGAGAAATTTTCAAAGTGGTGTTGCTTTAAGTAATTATAAAAATTGAATAGAAACAAGCAATATATGAAAAAAAATTTTAAGTCAATTCCTACTAAGAAACTATTAAGAAAAATTTTATTTTAGTTACTTTTTATCAATTACAATTAATATAAAAATGATAGAATCACAATATTAAGTGGCAATTAATTTTTTTTACTAATTATCATTAAAGTATCGTATTGTAATCCAAAACAATCGTGTGTATAAAATTTCAGTTAAACTGAATGCTTTAAAACGGGTGAAAAAAAATATTTTCAAGTTTTGACTCAAGTCACTGAAAATGAAGCCAACGTGATTGTATCTATAATTCTTTAAATAATTCAGTCAATTAGTTTTTATTAATTATAATTACCGTATTTTCATCCAAAATAATCGTGTGTAAAAAAAAATTCAGCTCCATTGAGAGCTTTAAAATATATTTAATTAACGATTGAAAATTTGAACAAGATAAATATATAAATATATAGAGTGAACTAATAACAGGAATTGAAAAATAGATTTTTCCCCTATTAAAAATATGGATTTTTTGAAAAAATTAAAAGAAATAATTCTTATAACAAGAAATAACTTAGTACAGACGAGAGAGGGAGAATTATATTGGCATTACACTGTAAAGTAACGCAAGAGCTATTGGCGAAGGACCTCGTAATTTTATACCTCTATCACGTGACAAGGGCGTCACCCTTCTCCCCTAACAATGAATCTCTTCATACGTGTGGCCATGGTAGGTCAAGGTAACGGACTCGTAGCCGGCGTGTCATGAGTTCGAACCCAGTACCGCTGAAGACCTGCCATGCAGGGAGGCAATACACGTTGAATCTGTCGATGTTTAAATGTCCTCTCATTGGAATGGTGCGGAATTTAGGAGAGGAGATGCCAGCTCAGGGGTCGTCCTCGTCATTTGACCATGGCTTTCGAGTATCTGAATAGTGCGACATTAATATTCCCTCCGTCACTCAGGGCACTGAAGAAATGCCTTATAAAAGGCTGATTCACGTTAAATCTGTTGAGCTCCAAGTCCCCGTTATCGTCTTCACCACTTGAACTGAGGCTCAAAATTACGAGGTCCGTCGCCAATAGTGCACGTGTTGCTTTATAGTGCAGCATTAATGTAACTTACTCAGCAACTCTATGGTCCTGTAAGGATTAAAATTTCTTTAAAGGTCTAATTGTATTTCAAAGGTTGAATGTTAAGAAAAAAATTGCTAATCTGAGTTGACGCAACAACTATACTTTCGTAATTATTACATACAAATGATAAGTAAAGAAATACTATTAATAAGAAAGCGATTTTATAAGAGTTTAATTTAAAGTCTGTAACGTAAATTATAAAATATATTACATAAAAAAAATGATTTCGAGAACTCCTTTAACCCTTTATCTACCACTCGCTTTAAAATTACATAGAATAACCATTTTGACGAATACTCTAACGAAACTTAGCAGCAATATTCTTTAAAATCCACTCTTCCAAGATATATGGCAGCACGGGTTCTATGATGAGTATTTTAGCGGAGAAGGCGAATAGATTTACAGCAGAATTTGAAATTTCAGCGGATTGCGAAGATTGTCATTTTTGATCCGAAAAAGTAGTTAATGTCAAAAGGTGTCTGTTTTTTTGTATGTAAATGAAGACCTTAGGGAACGATCTGACTATTTATTTTAAATAAGCAATGTATATAATTAATTTCACTGTTGAAATATCTTTAATTAATTAATTAGTTCTAACAGATTAAATTTCCCAAAGTTGAATATTTTTTATGTATATCCCTTAATTTTTTCAAGGTAGGAATTCAAAAAAGTATTGCATGAAAAGAACTGCAGTAAATCATAATGCGGTAGATAAAGGTTTAAAATGTATAGAAAATTACAATGAATTAATCACAATCAACAAAAAACACTACGTCAAGACAGAAAAGAATTTTTGCGACAACTTATGCTTTTTCAAGTTTTCACAACAAACAAAAGAATTCACGAACCCAAAAAACCTCTAAATCATCCAGTGGAGCAATACTAGAATGTGTTCCATTCTGACTGTGACAGCTACGATTTTTATTGCGTTTGTTTTGATTTGCTATAACTACAGCTAACGTTTTGCATTATCGCTCATTTGAAAGTTTAATTCGCTGACACTCAATCTTTCATTTAACAATCGTATTTTTAAACCGATACATCCACAATCGATGCGGCAACCACCTTTAAAAAGATTTAACACTATAAATGTAGAACTCAATCTTCTTCAGTTGAAGTTTTCCCTATCAGCTTTATTCTGGTTCGCAGCAGCTGTTAATTTTTAAATTTTTATTAAGTAGTCTTTATCATTTCATAGTAACAGAAAACTTTATTTGGTTTTATTTTCATGGTAACTCGCCTTTCAAACGTGTTTTAGGGAAGATTATGAGTATCGTAGATACTACTTATTTAAAAGTACGCGTGTTGTAATTCTCAGTTGTCGGTGCATTTAAGATAATCTAAGACAGGGGTGGCAAACCTTTAGGGAAAAACGTGCCATTTTTCCTTAAAAAATGTTTAATGAGGTATAGGCATGCTGTCCAATAAATTTCAATTGTGATTATTGGGAAAATTAGAAAACTAAATACTAGCAACTCAAAACTCTTTATTTACTACAGAAAAATACATTTTGCACTGCATTGTTGTAAGTGTTTTAGTTATACGCGTAATTCAAATTAAAGTAATTAATGCGACTTCAGTTGTTGTAGATTTGATGACAAATAACTTACGTTAAAATTATAAGACAATAACAAACGAGTGTGCTCCTCGCGTACCACGACGAATCACTAGCGCTTGTTTATAATACTTCTTAGTGAACTTTGTTATTTTGAACAAAAATGCAAACAGTTTAATCGATGGTGTGCTCAAAATATTGTGTCGCGTGCCATCAATGGCACGCATGTGCCATTGGTTCACCATCCCTAGTAGATATATTCGATGGTGCAATTGTTTCACGAATATATTAAGCCATTTTATTGTAAGTCGCCATATGAAGCAACATGGGGGCTTTTGGTGACGGATCTCGTAATTTTAAACCACCTCAGCTGCTCCTTCGTAACCGGCGTGTCACGAGTTTGAGTTCTGGTGCCACTGCAGACCCATTGCGTTGAAGGGGCTGATGTACCTTAAATCTGTCAAGCTCAAAGTCCTTCCACTGGCATAGTGTAGTAGTTTGGTGATGAGGGTGCTAGCTCAGGTGTCGTCTTCGTCATTTGATCGTAGTTCAAAATGCGCGGTCCGTCGCCAATAGCTCTCGTGTTGCTTTATAGTCCAAAGTAATAAATATTTACTCGGTGGTACATATAGTGTCCCATCCCCCCATATCCTCATTTGCTTCACCTACGGTACAACTACTGTATAAAATAATTCAGTGAGTTGGTCCTCCCTCTTTTTAGAAAAACTGGTTAGAAAACTATCCTCGGCTACAGTACGACAGTCAAAATTATGAATTAATTTTGTACCTCAGTCAAAATTAACAACAAAAAAAAATTACAGTATGTCTTACATACTGCTGGTTTTTATAAGGTTATAAATGTTCCTTTCTCTTCTCTCTTAAAAGAAAGTAATTATCATTTCTTCAAAAAGAAGCTACTCTACGTAATGGATGAAATATTTACCATGCCTTTTCACTCCTCTTGTTACTGAAAAGGAGTTCCATTAATTTTACAGCTCTAATGATTACCGCATTTCCTCCTGTTTTTAACTTGATGAAAACAATCAACAATTTACAAAATGCCATTTACGTTACTTGAATGTTACTTTTCCTTAACAATCAATAACACTGCATAAAATATTCATGACTTTCATTGGGTCTTGGAAAGATTTTTGTTTGTGCTTCTTCCCCTAAAATGATGAAGCTTGCCTCGGCAATAAATAGGAAACTAATGGGTAAAAATGGATGCAAAAAGCTCGTAAAAATTTTCAGATCACGATAAAATATGGTCATCTTATGAATAAATTTAATTTAACTCTTTTCTGGCGCCATCTTTTTTTTTTGGTTCTGTCAGGGACTATGTGCGACGATCGGAAGTTTTAGAGCTGCTGTATATATGTTCTGGTGCGGGAAACAATAGTGAGACTTATTTGCGAAGTATCTGCAGGGAAAAATAAAAATATATGCCAGTTTTTTTTTAAGGTATCCGAACACGTATGCAGTACTTTTTAAAAAATAGCGTACTAAAACATGAATGCTTTTTTGGGAATCAATACTAATAAATGCTAATATTTGTCTAACAATATTTAAAAAGGGATGTCTAAATTTTACGAAAATCACAATTATAAGTGATATTTTAGTAATATTTTTGAAAAACTTCAGAGCCATTAGAGAAAAAAGTGATTGACATATCAGTAAAAAACATTATTAAAAGTAATTAGATGCATTTATCTAGAAAATGCACTAAAATTAATTTTTTTATAATTTTTTTTTTTAATTTTAGAGCTCATTGATGAATATTATAAGAAATATGACATTCTTTAGGAGAGCATTATTTCAATAACAGACCATAACTCAAAAAATATACTCATTCAATAAGAAATATTTCAGTTCGCGTTCTCTGAAAAATTATAAAAATATAAGGTTCAAAAAGCCTTATGGACATTTATATTATGGAATATTTACATTTATATTACATTTTGAGTTATCAGACTGGCCCTGATAGATTTTGAATAATTTATAAATGCCAATTTCTGGTAGATTATAGACCAACTTCAGTTTTTCTAATTTTATAAAATTTTGTACCTGTTTTTAACCTGTTGTACCTAAAAGTTCTTCGGTTAGGGGTGGAACGGAAGTGAAAAGAGTGAGTGGGATACCGGCTCAAATAGCATCTTTGTCATTTTATTTCGGTTCAAAATTACGAGGTTCGTCGGCAACAGCCTTCAAAGTAAAGCTTCTTTTAATGTCAAACAATATATCTTTCCGGACATTTATACCATATTAATTTGAGGAAACTTCAAGTTTTTTTTTTAAAATTAAAATTCATTTAATTTTTTCACCTTAAATCAATTTTTAAAATTTATGTCAAATGGTACATAACTTTTAAAAACTACTTGAAAACTGAAGTGAATGGGTAAATCCTTCAAATATATTTTTGTTCACTTTTCATAAATATATATAGTATAACTAATTGAAACTAAAAATTTTTCCTCGAAGAGTAAGCTTTCAAATATGTTGAAATGAAATGAATTGTATTCATGTTTAAATGACTAGTGTGTGTTGCACGTTAAAATTAGTTTATTTATAATTTAAATGTCAGGAAATTATGAGAAAACCCTTCCTTCCTCAGTAGCTCAGCAGCGCAGGGTGGGTCTTGGTCTTATCAAGAAGCCTCTTTCAGGCCAGCCTTCTTGCTTGCTGTTTGTGTTCTCCAATTCTTAGTTCTCAAAACTAGGAGATTTTTTTTCTAGGCCATCAATCCATCTAAGATTTGACCCGCCCTTTCTTCGTGTGCCAATTAGTTGGACATTGAAATCTTTTTTAGTGGTGCAGTTTTCGTCCATTCTAACAACGTGACCTGCCCGTTTTAATTCGTTGTATTTTGATGAAGTTAGCAATGTCAGATTCTTGATATGATTAAGAGGTCTCAGGGGTGTTAAATTTCTCTAGAGGTCTTAAAATATAAACGATTTTCAAACGCGTATAATTCTTTTAAATTTAAACTAAATGATTCGAATCTTTTACGTGTTTAAAATAGAATGGGGCTTCAGAAAAGTATAAAATGTTCAAAATATAATAATAATTTTAAAAGTCATAAGCATATGAAAATTATATAATAAATATTAAGTAATTTTTGCTTTGCGCACGCACGCTATTTTCTAAAATATTAGCCTCTGATGTATAAAACTTTATAGAATTATAGAATGCATCATACTCTTTAAACCCTACCTAATTTTAGCATTATATATCTTTTGTATTTCAAAATATTTGCAAAATATTGAAATTTTTTAAATATTTTTTAAAAATGTATAGTTTTTATTTATTAAAATATGTAAGTTATTATTCTATTTATATAAAAGTAGCTACAAAGTATTAGGAATACATTTGTCTTTATAAATCAACTTATAGCTAGTAATTGAACCTACTCTTTTAGAAATAGCATGCGCGACGTAAAACTTAATAAATATTTCTTATAGAAAAGTTTCTTATTTTTATATGCTTATAATTTTTAAAATTATGATTATATCTTAAACATTTTATACTTTTATGAAGACCCATTCCTTTATAAGTAATGTGTAAAAGATTCGAATTATTTAACTTAAATTTAAAGAAATTATACCTGTTTAAAAATTGTTTATACTTTCAGACCTCCAGAGAAATTTAACACCCCTGTGACCTCTTAATAGAGCTCGATATTTGATATTCTTCGCCACATTCCATTTTCCTGAATTCCTCCAAAAATAAATCTTAAAATCTTCCTTTCGTAGATACTTATCATGTTCTCATCTGCTCGAGACATAGACCAAGTTTCACATGTATAAGTTAATACTGATCTTAAGACCCTTATACAAAAGAACCTTTTATGTATGTGTTTTTCTTTTAATTAAATTCGATTTCATATATTTTTTCGTATTCCATTAAAACAGCTATTAGCCATAGTGATTCTCTTTTAGATAAGAAAACTGTAAAAATATTAAAACTCAATTAACCACCTTTATCTTTAATATTCCTATTTTTTCCTATCATCAAGACATCAAAATGACGAAATATTCTGTAGTCATTGTCGAAGGGGAAAATAAATAACGAACACTTCTTATTCTTATATCTTGATTCCTTCTTAATCTGTATTCCTTTTTGATAAACTTAAATAGTTACAGGCGAGATATTTCAAAACCTAAGAGAAACTACACGTGAATTCAGTTTCTTATCTTAGGTCAAGTATATACACACTTCTGCTACAAACAAAAGTCCTTTTGTTCATTTACTTTTTTGAGTATATATTACACGTAAAAGCCTGACAGTTTCTTGTTTGTGCTTTTATTGGATTGCAGAGATAAGCTGATATCAGATAATTGCATTGGGGAGTTGTGTATGGGAAAGATTTATTTTGATATTTTGTTTTTCCATCGGGGAGATAATAACACTGTCATCGGAAGATATTAAGTGTATGGGGGAAAAAGAAATGTTTCTTAAGTTAGCTCAGTTTGAACGTAGGGGGTTGCTGATTTCTTCAGAAACAGCCAGGTTCAATTAATTGCTGGATGACATAGCCTTTGGACAATCAATCGATAAAAACACGGGAAAGTTCCAGATACTGCTTCAAGAGATAAAAACAGCGGCAATGACCTTGGAGAAAAATTATACACAAAACTTGGGGGCTTTAATTGATAAAAGTTTTCAATTCTTTCTTAAATATGCACAATATATTTTTTACATAGCCCTATCAAAGAGTTTAAAATAATACGGAACTCATACATTTGACATTTCTCCCTCCCTCCACAGTAAAAAACAGCGTACCATCAGTGTTGGATTAAAAGACATGGAGACCCCTAGGCAGTCGAATTTTCAGGGCTCTGTAGCCGAATAATTTTATTACACACCATTTTAGGAATATATTTCATTGCATGAATAAAATGACAAATTATCAGCAAATTAAAAAACAAATATTGCTAAACAATTATTTATTAGAATCTGTAGTAAAAAAAACTAACTCTTGCAATTAAAAATAGCTAAACATTTGGTTTTCTCAATTTCTTACGGCCCCTAAAAAGCCCGGCACCTATAGGCAATCGCCTGCTCCGCCTAATTAGTAACCCGGCACTGCGTAAACAGTTATCAAAAATGCCTAAAGCTAACGCTGAAAGTAATGTATTTGTAAATTAAAAAAATAATCTCTAATAACTTATTAAGGTCCCAGTTAATTTTAAAGATTGTGTGTGTGTGTTCCAAAACAATTCAATAGAAACAACTGGATGAATCAAAATTATTCAAGAATTATTGAAATAAATTGTTTTTGGCGATATTTATGATTTTTTACGCATTTTGCAAAAGTGTGACACAGTTTAAAATCCCTTTTTATCAGTAAATATATTAAATACATAATACTGATAGGTTTTGCAGTTAAAATTTGTATATTTTTTTGTTATGATGATCAGTGTTAGTTATGATAAGTGTATCTTTTTAAGCTTAGAATTTAAGTTTAAAAATTCTGTGTTTAACTATCTGAAATGTCATATAACCTTGTATCATGATAGATAATTTTTAGCATATTTGATAAAATTTACCAAATACATGCCACGGGAAAATTATGCATGTTATAGCTATATATAGGGCCAACTTTAGAAAACAATACTATTTGGAATTGGGCTCCATTGACTTTTTCTTACAATTGATCTGAAGTTCTTAGTTACATCAAAATTTTAATTTCATCTGTTCTTTTCTATTTAATATTTAATACTAAGTTATTTTGTTTGTGTATGTGTGTTCATTTGCTTCATGATATTATATATATATATATATATATATATATATATATATATATATATATATATATATATATATATATATATATATATATATATATATATATATATATAATGACAGACCCCAGACCTGCTGGTAAAATGAGGAGGGCATCATCTTCAAAATACTTTATTTCGCTTCAATCACATAAATCCAACATGGCGGCCCTTTGGTGCGTAACCGGGTGGTACAAAAGACAATATCTCAGTGAGGAGACACCAGCCAAACCTTTTCGAGTATGCGTTCTCCTTCGTCAGCGCTCGCTCCACCTTTAAATAGGCTTATTTACCCACAAATCCTTACGCGATGGTAAAGAGTTCGCTCTATTTTAATTTATTACTTACTTAATTTAGAAGCTAAACTTTTTTCAAACCTGACATATATATATATATATATAATACACATTTTTCTCTATTAGGTTCCTGATTCCTTTTTCAGTTTTATGATTTCTAAATTTTAGACATGATTTGAATTTATTTTGTTTTTTAATTGTTTTTTCTCTCATATTTCCCTTTATTTACATTCTTTCAAATTCGTTTTACTTTTCTTATAGCATACTATTTGAATACACGTGTACATTTTAGGACTAAATGATTTTCAATTTTGGTTTGTATTCATTTTCTTGAACTATTATGTAGAAATTTTCTACCGAAGGGGAAGGTTAGGATCCTGTAAAGCTGACTTAAACCTACTTCAGTGCCCTAAGTCAGGAATAGCTTCAGAATCCTTCAGAGTTTTTCATTAACTTTTTATTATTAATATATGGCGCATGCTGTTGGTTCTCTATTTAAGAATTTATGAGCCTTCTATTTTAATCTATAATATCATTCTTTCGATTTATTATATGTAACTAATGCACTCTTAAAAAGTTAATTTTAAAACAAAATATAAGAAAAATACTTATATAAAATAAAGATAAAAGTTTAATAATTATAAAATTATAAAAAAAAACAATTGGATGTTTTTTGTTCAAGTTTTACTGAAATAATATTTAATATGTCTATAGAAATTAACACTTGTGTTAGGAAACTTATTTTGACAAAGCACACTTTGAGAAAATTTACTTGTAGGAAAGAATTCCCAAATATTTCAATGTAAATACCGGACTCAAATCTAATCACAAAAGAATTTGAAATAAATTGAGACATTTTAGTTTGTATGAATGCAGATGCGGAAACTGAACATGAGAATAATACGTGAAAAGGTGCTGTATCTCATTTAATGCATGCATATTATTGTACACATAGAACGCTATGCATAGAATCTTTGTGTTTGGATGGAAATCTCAGGGGTCTTAAAAAATAGCTATTGAAACGCAGCGTACCATAAAATGACGTCAGACACACACGAAGAACTAACATCAAAATTCGAAAGTAAGAATAAGCGAAGACGAGAAATTCGGCAAATAAAAATGGAAACGGGAAATATATTAAAAAAGGAAAAGCAGCCTCTTTCCTTTCAGGTTTTTCGACTGTAGATTTTAGAAATTCTTTCACACGAATTGCAAAGTATTTCCTTCCATCTGCGAAAGATGAAGATGAGTAGCTTTGTTATGCAAAAACTAACTTTTTTCAATAGAAATCGAAATGTAGCAATCTTTTTTTAAAAAAAATTCTCGTTTATTTTCCTTCGGATAAAAATGCCTTTTTTTTTACATGATAAAAGACAGTTTTTGAACGCTTTGTACTATTTATGAAACCACCGAAGCTTGTTCCGGTATTTTTCTCGAAACTCTTGTATTCGGATAAGGAAACAAATAAAGAAAAGAACCAATTCATGAATGAATACAAAAGCGATAGCGAATCTTCAAACAAGAATAGTAAGAAATTCATCAATTTATAATCAGTTCTTCAAATGATAAGAGATTGTGCATTATCGTTCTTATAGAAGATATTTTACTGAGATTTGTATTTCATGCGATACTGCATTCTGTGTATTTATACTTCAATTGACAAGAATAAATTTTAAAAAATTTAACAGTTTATAAAGAAGCTCAACTTTTATTTAAAAAACACTATTGATATTGTGTACGGATGAGAAATACACTTGTATGATTCTTTCAGATCCCAACTTCTTATCATTGAGGATTTAGAGGGATAGTAAAATACTTTCAAATTGCTCATTTTAAATTAAAATACTTAAATATAATAAAATTAAAAATAAAGTTCATAAATAAATCACTTTTTTAAGTTAATAATGAGTTATTTAAAGTTAAGGTTAGATTTTAAAAAATCTGAGCACTTTTAGGAAAAAAATGTGCATTAGTGAAGTGGGCAGAGTGAGTCCTAGCCAATCCGGTTGCTGTAAAGTACATGTAGATGAGAAAAACTCAGAATACATTGATATCGAGAGGAGCCTCTGTGATTGGCTGGCCAGAATTAACAGTTATTTTTCTCGCTGGTCGCTCGCTATTAATTCTTATTTCGACTGACCAACCATTGAGTAGATAGGAGTTCAAGCAAGTTAAACTGTATACCAGAAAATTAAACGTCAGAATTAAGAATTTTTTTAATAAATTAGGGATAAAAATAAATTAAGAAAAATAAAGGCATGATTCCCCTTATGATTGATGTAGGTTTATGGAAAATTAAACCAGGAAAATATTTATGGGTACTCATGATCTACGTATTGATTGAATAATCAATTTTATTGAAGAATTTTAGAACATTTCTCTGCTGATTTTTTGCCTAGTTGTAGGTAGATTAGTCAGAGTTCTGAGATCAAAATTTATCATGAATCAGGGAGCATTTAGAATTTGTCTGATTATTATATTTAGTGTTCTTTTTAAGTTGAGAGATTTTCTAATGTGTTTCCACACGGGAGAGGCATAGGTAATGGCATGTCTTAGGATGAGTGAGCAGATTTTCAAAACACTACTTTTAGTATACGTAGATTTAGTATGTCAAAAATAGTAGGAGGAAAATGCATTCATTCAAAATCTTATTTAAGTATTTATAATAACAGATATATATCAGTTAATTCAATCATACATTGAAACTTTCTTATTCCAACTAAAAAAAATTTAAAAAAAGATTTAGTGTTTTTTTTTTTTTACTTTTAGAGATACGTTATCTTAAAATTCAGTCTTTAAAATATATTTAAAATTCCTGACATTCCTTAACATCTTATTTCAACAGGAAAATGAAAGGAATTGGTCTCGTATTTTTTTATGAAGTATTTTAAAATTTAAACGATTTCAGCAGAAAAAAGTCGTTAATGGAATTATAAAAATCTTTCGATTATGCATTCAAACTTGTTACTGATTTCAATTATTTGTGTGTTTGTACACTTTTGAATTTATTTCAGCGATAAATAAATATATATTTTTATGCCAATAAAAAAATAACAATTAAGGAGACACACAGTACGATTCACTTAGCAAAAATCGGACAAACAATCAAATCTAATTTTTTTAGCCTAAATTATTCTTTATATTCTTTTTCTATAACCTCACAAAATTTAAAAGCTCTAAACTTAAGAAACGCAGAATTACGATAGCTTTTACGTTCGCTTTTTTTCACATCCCTATAGCAAAAATCAAAACTTTAAACTCAAAAATATAAAATAACTAGTTTGCCTTCATTTAAAATGCTGAGGCTTTTTTTATTGAGCCTAATGCTTTGAAATATTTTAGATATCGCTAATAGTACATGTAACAAAAGTTGATATGTATTTTTGAATCAAAACAATACTTATTTTTTTAAACTAGTTGAACTCAGAACTTATACATTTTTTAAGGAATTTTCAATAAGCATTCATAAAAAAAGTATTGTACAAATACCAATCATGTTATCCTAAAACCCTTACCAACATTTGTTATACATAGTTTGACGTACATGTAAATCAAATTTCATACGTGTACTTAAATTTTTGTAGGGGGGGGGGAGTAGCATTTTTAAATCACTTCACAAATTTTAGGTTTTTTCCTTTAAAAAATTAAATTGCTAGCTTTTTATGAAATGTTGAGCACAAAATCTGCTTTATATAGTATACACACATAGGAGGCAACCAAAACATTTTTGAAAATCCTTAAATTTAAAATTTTTGCGTAAATCGTACCATGCTTTCTTAAAAAATATCAAATATATAATCATTGTGATTTTTTACGAAGAACATGCAACAATTTACAACTTTATTTCGTCTTCAGCATCATAATTCAGACAAAATGTTCTACAATATTCAAACCTTTTGATATGTATACAAAAAAATATCGAAGTACTTTCCGAAAGAGAAACACGTTTACTCTATCTATTTCTTTTATTTTTCCATGGCTACGAGATGTGACAACGCATGCTATTTGAAAGATTTATTCCCCCTCTGCTGTACTTCCCACCTATATCTTGCTTCAAAGCCTGACAATATATCAGATAAGAACTCAAGCAAATTTTTCTTGCTACAGGGTATCTCTATTTCTCTTCGAGGATAAGAATTTCTGTTCCACACGTCATAAAGCATCATATTTTTTTCCAGAGATATTTGTTCCTCCAAATATGTGAAAATAAGTACAAAAAACAAGATTTTCGCTTGAAATTCCTTATACATATTTTCTGAATAAAACGGGTATCTGCTTGGCCTTTTATTTTATAAACAACGAAATGTTGTTAAAATAGGCATTATTAACGTCTCGCTGCAAAGCAACACATAGGCTATTGATGACAGAACCTTGTAGTTTTGAGTCCCGGTCAAATGACGAGGACAGCATTTGAGTTGGCATCCGACACCTGAGCTGGCAAACTACCACACAACGTCAACGGAAGGACTTTGACCCATGACAGATACCGCGGCCACCCCACTTTTACCACACAACGTCAATGGAAGGACTTTGACCCATGACAGATTTTTCGTGTATCAGGTTCTCTCCAAGGCGGGTCTTCAATGGCTTTAGAGCTCGAACTCATAACACGCCATCCATGAATTCGGGACTAATCTCTAGGCTACCGCGACCTTATGGCTTTTATACAAAGGGTTTACTTCAGATATCATAACCTTTTTTGTCAAGTGAAACTGTGGATTTTTAATTATCATTGCAGACCTAGTACATTCTTCGGGAACTGGTATCACATTTTCATGTGGCATCATATAGGTGGATACCAATTGTCACATTGCAATTTTAACACCCCAGAGGGAAGGAATGAGCTTAGGCAATGCGGGATTATACTAGGAATGCAATTTTTCCGAGAGCATTCAGGTCAAAAAGGCTCTCTAGGGATCTTAAACATGCCACCATAATCATACGCCATGAACGCTGTCGATTTTTTGCATCATGAAAATCCACCGACATGGGCGGGGTAGAACCAGCAAAATTGGGCTTACAAGATCAGAGCCAAAACAACGACGCCTCCCGGCTGGCAGATATAACCAAATGAAATAATATAAGTAACTAAAATCAATAATTATGAAGGATTGATAAATCAACTTGGTACATTCAGCAATGTAACATATACATAAATATGTAAAGAATATAAATGGGGGATGTTATGTTTAAACATTATAATTAAACTTAGAGTTAAATAATTTACAGACATCGTTAAGGAATTTCCTATCCAATTTAAAAGCAAGCATATTTCAATGTTAAATGCAGAATATTTTGCATTCTTTCAAAAAGACCCGGATTCTAGACCATATGCTTACAATTTAACAAAAGGAATATTTTTAGAATTGTATTAATTTCAGAGATTTTTAACAGAAGAGTGTTAAATATTACTTTCAGAGAGCCTACAATTACAGCCACCAGAGAAGCGTATTTAAAATTTCTAAAATACTATGTTTTAATAAATATTACAACAGTATTTAACTACAAAGGATATTTAATATTATTTTGCAATGAAGTAAAAATGTATAATTTTTCTCATACAAACATGTTAAAAGTAAGAATCAATTAGCTGATAAGAAAAAATCTTTTTTATACATGAAATGCTATTTAGAAATATATGTTAGGGGTGAGGGAGTGTTAAACGTTGTACTTGAAGAAAAACGAGTGCTATTGGAGAAGGACCTCGTAATTTTGAATCATGATCAAGTGACGAAAACGACATCTGAGCCGGGGCCCCTTTCTCCTAACTTACACACCATACCAACATAAGGACTTTGAGCAACAACATATTTAAAGTGCACGGAGAGTCTTCAGTAGCATCAGGTCTCGAACCTACGAGTCGACAATGCCGGTCACGAGTGACCGTCTCAACTAGGCTACCACGGCCAAATATGTAAAAAAACTATGTAATGGCACTCCCTCTTCCTAGCTACCACACTATTCGTGTGTGTGTGTGTTATTTAATAACTAACGGTATTCTTTTTCAATTCTTACTATTTTAGTTCACACACTCCCTATATATATCTTCAAATTTTCCAACGATAATAAAATACTTTTAAAAGGGGTCTCTCTCTCTCTCTCAGGGTTGTTAAATTTCTCTAGAGGTCTGAAAATATAAACAATTTTCAAAACAGATATAATTCTTTTAAATTAAATAACTTGAATCTTTTACACATTTATAAAGGAATGTGGCTTCAGAAAAGTATAAAATGTTTAAAATATAATCATAGTTTTAAAAATTATAAGCATATGAAAGTAAGAAACTTTTCTATAAGAAATATTTATTAAGTTTTTTTTACGTCGCGCATGCTATTTTCTAAAATAGTAGCTTTAATTACTAGCTATAAGTTGATTTATAAAGATAAATGTGTTCTAAACTGTAGCTATTTTATATAAATAGATAACTTACATAATTTATTAAATAAAAAATGTACATTTTTAAAAAATATTTAAAAAATTGCAATATTTTACAAATATTAAATACAAAAGATATATAATACTAAAATTAGTTAGGGTTTAAAGAGTATGATGCATTTTTTTTTTATAATTCTATTAAATTTTATACATCAGAGGCTACAATTTAAAAAAATAGCGTGCGCAACGCAAAAAAATACTTAATATTTATTATAGAATTTTCATATGCTTATGATTTTTAAAATTATCATATTTTAAACATTTTATACTTTCTCTGAAGCCCTATTCTTTTATAAATAATGTGTAAGAGATTCGAATCATTTAATTTAAATTTAAAAGAATCATACCTGTTTGAAAACTGTTTATATTTTCAGACCTCTAGAGAAATTTAACACCCCTGAGACCTCTTCATCCAACCAAGTTCAAATACATTTTTTAAATTTGTAGTAGATGACACTTGATGTTAATACATCTTTTTCAAATATTAATTCAATAATTCTATTTAATTAGTGAATAAATATAACAAACAAAAATAATAGTCCAATACATATATAAGAAGAAAAATCACTCGTTGTGTCCCTGTAGCGCAATGGAGAGCGCGCGCGCGCGTGTTGGACTTCTAATCCAAAGGTCGTAGGTACGAATCCCACCTGGGTTGGCCTAATCTCTGAGAATGTATTTTTTACTATACAATTTTAATATAATAATTAAATTTAATCAATCAGTAAGTAGTAACAAACAAAAATAATAGTCCAACACCCTATACAGAAAGGAAAAGGGAACATTGCAAGGAAAATCGCGTTCTATTTTCCCACTTAATATTGTGATTCTGTCATATGTATATAGATATTCATATTAATTGTAATTATTTAATAAAAGTAACCAAATTAAAAAAATCTCTTCGTTGACCTAAGTAGGAATTGAATTTTAAAAAAAATTGTATTACTTTATTAACTAAAAAATTCTATATTTCATATAATTAATTATTCCCGATTTCCCTTACTAATTCAGTAATATATTCAAATACCCAAAACTTCATAATTTTTTTTTGTATTACAAATGTTGGAAACCCTTTTACCTGTTCATTCCAAGACTATTTTAAGAACAAATATAGAAGCATCAATGCAATATGCATTCAAACAACAAATCCATAATTCATAATCTTGACAGGAGTATGAAGTACCTAGATGGAATCAAAAGGACAATATAGTCGTAAATAAGGACGAAAAACAAACTTGGGGAAGAAATTCCATGCGCTAAATTGAATGGTCCTGCGATAGTGGTCATTGTTGGCATTTTAGGGTTGTCTCTTGACATTGATTTATTTTGATGAGGAAGTTTTATCTATGTAGGTGTATGGTGTATTTTTACCTTTAATAATTCTAGAACATCTTAAAAAAGCGCCATTATAAATTTATTAAATGTATTTAGATATGTTAAAACAATCTTTTTACTGAATTGATTATTTTTTCTGCAAATATTTAAATTTTACTAAAAACTTGACTATAGTTCGATAATTAAACTTTTAAACTTTACTCCCTAATAATTATATGGTCGCAGTCAATGTCGAAAGCTCGTTCCCGACGCTGCCTCTATTCAGTCGTAGTGGATATAGTAGCCTAGTAGTTATGGTTACGAACTCGTGACCGGCGCGTCACGAGTTCGATTCCCGGGGCCCTGAACATTCGCCGTGTAGAGGGGCGGATGCGCGTTAAATCCGTTGTGGCTCAAAGCCCTCCCGTTATCGGGGTGTTGTTTTTTTTTCATAATGGAGCTGCGTATTGGTATTTTAACCTTTGCGGACCTAGTACATTCCCCAGGAGCTGGTATCACTTTTTAGGGCGGCACCAATTACAACAAGCAATTTTGACGCACAGTTTCCTCACCAGAGGGAGGCACCTGAGCTCTTGACGATGCGAACTTGTACTAGGATTTTAATTTTACCGAGAGCATCTAAGCCAAACAGACACTCAAGGGACCTGTTACATGGCGTATAATCTTAGACATGGCCGCTGTCGATTTTCTGCATCATGAAAATCCACCGACTTGGGCCGGGGTCAAACCCGCAACTTTGGGTGTAGAAGGCCAGCGACAAACCAACCACGCCACCCATCCGGTTTCATTATCGGGGCGTGGAAGTTAGAAGAGTTGGAGGCCTGCTTTGGTATCCTCCTCGCCACTTGACCGTGACTCAAAATTACGAGATCCATCACCAATAGCGTTCGGGTTACTTAATAGTGCGAAGTTTATAAACACTCATTCGCTTAGGTTTTAATCCATTGCTGTAGGCGCATATATCCGTCTTCCTTAACCGGTGCGTTTAGTGGCCGGACGGATATATACGAAATTTGATTATTTTCTTTGTACTACTATCCGTAAAACTACTCCGAAGGGTTTGGAATGCAATAAAATGACTTTGACACGGTGTTTGGGAATTATTTACTTATTTCAGAGAAAAATGTGCCTATTTGTGCCTTTTCTTTCCTTCCCCAATTCGCCATATACGCGCCCTTATGTGAAAAACGATGGCAATGAGGAGCGAACCGCGTAATTTTAATTGGCAGTTAAGGGATAATCGGTGGCTGGATGGTTATGTGGCCATGGTTGCGACCTCGTGGCTGACCTTGTCGAGTTGCCTATACGAAAACCTAGTGTCAAAATGAGGTGCTGGTGCACTTTAAATCTACCAGGGCTGAAAATCCTTCCGTTGGTGGGATGTGGAAATATGGAGGGATAGATGTTAGAGCTCAGATGTCATTCATTCTCATCGCATAACGAATGGCTCAAAATTACGAAGTCTGTCGCCAATAACCTTCTTGCATCACAGTGTGACTTAAATTAAAATCAAATCAAACGCGTTTATTCTGTCGAGGTTCAAAGTTCTCACTTTGGTGCTTTGTGGATGTTTGAAATATGAGTGCTATCTCAGGTGTCGTCACTTAACCGTGGCTTAAGGCTATTTTCGGCTAATGTTAAAGAATAGGGGCCAAATTCGGAATATTTTTTTCAGATATAAAGTATTCAAACATTAATATTATATTCTGGCTACACTATCCTGTAGAGAATCACTTATTTTATCATACTACTCATTTTTATACGAGTTGACACATTTTTTATTTCATAAAAGGTTTTTTACATTTGTTTTCCTATACCGTAATGCTAAATGAGCTATCCCTTCATGTTAAAAGAAAAAACTAATTATTTATGAAATATTTTGAAATTTTAAAACACTATATCATAAACAAATGCATGAGATACAATGCCACACATTTTTATAAAAATTGAGGCATTTTTTCTGTCCGAAAACGTGCTCCGCGTCAAGTTCACACTCTCGTGCATATGGCGAAAATAGCCTTAAATCTACAAAATCCCGTCTCCAATAGACCTCTTGTACCTTTAAAGTGCAATTTTAATAAATGTAATCAATCTCTCTCTCTCTCTCTCTATCTTAATGTTCATTATCTTAATTATATTTTTACTGATCATTTAGAGTATGTTCAGAGTACGAATAAAAATTAGAGTTATATATATTCGTTTTTTTTTCAATAATGAAATAGTCACTTATAACTTCTGAAAAAAGTAAAAAATTGTTTAATTCAAAAATCAATAAAATGTTATCCCTTTCAGGACCCATAATCACATATATGTGATCACTTCAGGGAGCGCAGTATCATATGCGAGATTGCATTTTTCTGTTCTGAGTCAAGGAACTTATAGAATTTGGAATTATTAGAAACCATAAATGTTGGCATATTTTATTACAGTAATTATTTTATAGGAATTTTTAAATCGACTTAAGCTTAACAGGAAAAATCGCCTAATCTTGAATGGGTTAAAGAAAAAACAAGGAAAGAAAGGATTAAATTAAAGTAAAACAATCATTAAATGTTAGTTTATTTAACTTAATTACCAGTACACATGGGAAAAGGCACTATAGAAAACTGTTTTTTTAAACTAATTAAAATTAATCAGCTAGTCTACTCGTAGGATATTAGCGATTGCTCAAAAAGTTTTTTAAATAATTTGCTGAAATTTGTGTATGTTCTGTATAACAGTAGAAGTGTTTTAACCTTCAGATTTATCTCAATCACTGTTTTATTACAAAACTTATAGTCCTTTATGTAAATATAATCACTGTTTTTTTTATCTTAGTTATTATATGAAATTGCTAAAGGGCTCTAGTTTTTGTAAAACTTAAAATATATCTTATCCTGAAGGTCATTTCAAAAAGGAATAGCAAAGTAATTCATCAAAATTGAAAAATTGAGAATTTGTTTATTTATTTTTCGTACGGAGTGGGCCCTGTTTATGTAATTTTTTGCCAATTTTTACCCATTTTTTCCCATTTTAATTGTACTAATTTATTTTTCTCTTCTTAACTTAAGCCTTTTTTTTTTTTTCTTAAAATGTACTAAATAAATCTAAAAACCACAAAAATATCTCCATATCTCCATTTTTTTTTAAAAAAAAAGTTCTCTCAACTAGTCGGATACCTTGAGAAATAATGTTAAATTCTTTCAGCTCATCTTAAGTCTAGTGATTCTGTTGAGTAAAAGGCTATGTTTAAGATAAGATACAAATAAGTGAAATGGGAATAGAAGAAACGTATCATTTAACACAAAGACATAAACTTGGAAAAGACTCCTTTTTTATATACAAACTTAGACTCACATATCCGAAATAAAAGACTTTTCTTAGAATAAAAAGTAGTACTTATGTCTGAGACTCTTTCGCAAATTTTAAATTTTAAAGATTCATTGATAGCCTGCAGTTGCGCTGTCAGATAATGTCGCGACGACGTAATGATTGCCTTTTTGTGGAATTTTTCTCATATCTGGAGGAAGAAAATGTGCAAAAAGAGAGATAGCTTCGGGAGAAAATGACTAGTCGGAATTTTTTTACGACATCAGTGGTTTTGAAATATCTTAGACAAAAAATGTCAACTCTTTTAAGGAACTGGTTTTTAAGTATTAAATAAAATTCACTGATTTTTTTTCAATAGAATTCAAGTTTTGAATTTACCAAGCTAAAATATTTTTTTAAATCTTATATTATCTCAAGGTTTTTCGGTTTTATAATTAATAGATGTTTTACAGATAATTCGATATTTTTGCATTCTTAAATTATTAAAAATACGCTCTACTTAATTTTTAGGACATTCTTGTTTTATTTTTATAAATTTAGCTTCATTTGACTAGAAAATTCTTAAATCTGGTAACATAAGACATTTTGTTTTCATTGGTCAGCAAATGACTGGATTTTTCTTCGATTTGAAAATATTTCTCTTTCTTTATCTGTATATACAATAATTTTTAATTCCTGCTATTCCTACTAATAGTTCACACTCTCCCTATATATATATATCTTGTTCAAATTTTCAATCGTTAATAAGATACTTTTTATTCATTCACTCAAGTTCAAATACATTTTTTTAAACTTGTAGTGGTTGTCACTTGATGTTAATACAGTTTTTTTCGAATATTTATTCAAATAGTAACAAACAAAAATAATATTCCATCACCATATAAAAAAAGAAAAAGAACTGGTTACGGGTAAAATCCTAGGAGGACCCACTGCTGTTTTTGGTGCCAAAAATTTTTCGCCAAAAAGCGCCAAATTGAAGGTTTTCAAAAAGGCGTCAATGACGAAAAACTCTTGGGAAGCGCATGCGTCAGTGGGGGATGAAATGGGCATTTCGCAAAGATGAAAACGAATAAATACATTAAATTAATCATTATATAAAGAAAAAAACGGAGAAAGCAATGAAATTCATTTTAAAAAAGCATTCTAAAACCAGTGTGTACAACATGATTTACATTTTTAAAAAAGGACGAAAGGGGCGTTTCGCAAATATAAAATCGAAGAAATACATGAAATCAATCATTTTAAAAATTTTTAAAAGGCACTTACCTTACGCTTGCATTTCGTCATGTTCCGTTGGTGGATACACCCTTGCGATGGATGCAAGGAATTCATGAAAATTGTCATCCACCAACTTGTGACCTGTTCTTATTAACTTTCAAGTCATTCACCACGAACACATTCATGCTCTTGCCAAACCAATATCTGGTCAAACGCAAGATAACTATTATAGCAAGTTTGCTTTCGCTAAACCAAGTGCCCTTTCTCACACTCCGAGCAACGTCGTGGCGATTATCTTTCGACTGGTTGCGGCAACGCCATTCGTAGCCGTCAACCGTTCCCTTTCGTTCTTACAAACGCATATTTTTTTAAACCTTGGACATTCATAACGAGAAGCAATTAAATTAGCTTTCATACACCATTCTAATGTCTCTTTCTTCCCCTTTGTGCCCATGAGCACAAAGAAACCTGTCGTAGCCTCACTTTCAATTAATTTCCTTTCACACGCCATTCTTAACAACTGGTGGAGAGCAAACCTTCTCAAACGAAGTCAAATGTCAAAATGACGTTTTTTCGGAAAAGGCGAAAAACGCTGTACTTTTTTAGGGTTGCCATTTTTTTAGGTGATTTGAAAATCCAAATTTTTGGATGAAATGGAAGGGTTACCATATTGTAACCTTTATCGCTGAAAATTTGGCGACCAAAAGTGGGTCCTCCTAGGATTCAACCCTGGTTACGTCCCCTGTAGCGCATTGGATTTCTAATCCGAAGGTCATAGGTTCGAATCCCATCTAGGATGGCCTACTTTCTGAGAATGTGCTTTCTTTTTACTATGCTATTTTATTGGAATAATTATATTTAATTAATGAATAAATAGTAACAAATGTAAATAATATTCCTGCACCCTATATAGAAAGGAAAATGAAAAATTGCAAGGAAAATCGCTTTCTATTTCTTTGTGTTAAAACTTATTAATTTTGTGCTTTCAAAATTCGAATAAATTCCAAGGAAGTTTACTGAAAATGCAATGTATGGATAAATTGCATAATTAATAGTACATAAGATTTAAATTAAAAACTCATATTAAACTTATAACTTAAATTTTTTACACATGCATATATTAGGAAATTTAACCAGATAAAAACATATTCAAAACAGTATCCCATAAATTTTTTAAGATTATTAATTTATCACTATCTTTATTAACTAAATAAAAATTACCTTACAAATATTTAAAAATAATACTCCCGTAAACAAATCAGAATTACTTATATATAAGTGATTCTTTGCAATACATTAACAATATCCATATTTAGCTAATAATGTAACTACTGTGATATAAAAAGTAAGTCACATACTTAACTTCGACATAAAGGTATTATAAACTTTGCAATTATTTTGAAGTTCAATTTTTTTTTATATATCCTTGAGCTTCAATAGGCAATGAGAAATGTTAGTAAAATAAAGTTTATTTTCTTAATACAACATAAACTTACCAAAATAGAAAATTCACAACTACTCATAATAATTTCTTAATAAACAAGACTCTGTTGAACTAATAGCAATTTTATAAGCTTCACTACCCTTGTGGCAATTGCAAAAAATTCATTAAATAAAAGTTGAAAAGAAATCTGAAACTCTCTCATCGTAAAATCTAGAAACGAGTCAAAATCACGACGCGTAACGAAATCGATCTGAATTTGAATTCATTCATCCAGAAATTACTTGTTAAATGATTATTTTTTAAACATTCGGTACACAACATGAACTGATAAAACGCCCCTTTTTTCAAACTTGGATAGTGGAAAATAATCACAAGATAGAAAATTAATGCTTTTGTTCGGGAAGAGGAGAGCTATTTTTAAATCTCAAAATCACGCCCTTCTGAATCCGAATCCTAAAATTGCTTTAGAAAAGTAATCATGAGTAAAATACTGATTGATTTTCTTTATTTGGAAGATTAAGAACTATTGGTGACGGATCTAGTTATTTTGAACCACAGTCAAGTGATCAAGACGACACCTGAAATGACACTCTCCTCTCTAAATTGTTACACCACCCAAACGTGAGAATTTTTAGTCTCAACAAATTTAACATACATTTTCCCCTCTAAATGGCGGATCTTTAGTAGGACTAGAACTCAAACGCATGATTTAACTATAACAATATCGCGATAATGTCCACTCAGCTTTCGTAGCCAAGATAGTGAGTTGAATAAGCAATCAAACAATTCATACAGAAGAGCCGCATTTTAAAGACTGAAAAGTCAAAGCTTAAGATACAGTCATCGTGTGATAAAAGCATTGAACTCATGGTCAGTGATGTTTCAGTCGAACCTCGTGTTCGTGTCCTCCTTTCACGGAGGATTTGTCATGCAGAGATGCTGATGTGTGTTAAATCTGTTAAGGACTGAAAGTCCCCAAGTCTTTTTTGCGTAGTTTAAAGTGTGGGATGCCAACTCCAATGTAGACCTCGTAATAGGACCGGGCCTCTACATTACAAAGTTATTATTTTGTTTATTTATACAACACCCATGCTTGACTTGACCATTTGATGCCAAGCCTCCCACTACCGCCAATCGGTACTGGAAGGCCCTACTGATAAGTTCTCAGTCACGCGTTTATCGAGTCTAGTGCATTGTAGCAGGTGGTCGCCATCCATTCTGGCATGACCACTGAACGAGCATGCCTCATCATCAGCCAGGCCAGGCCAGTGGAGGTATACTCCCAGGAAGTCACGTCCGCTGGTTAGACTGAAGTGGGCAACGGCCTCGGCTCTCTCCAGGTGCCTTGGGATAGGACCCACAGTGTCCAGGGTTTCCTTTGACTTTCCAAGAGTCTTGGGTTCTTGACCAGTGGCAGTACATGCTCTTTGCTCTTCTGAGGGTCAAGGGGAATTCCGGTTGAGACAACTCAGCTCCCTGCATAGCTTTTTGGTCGGCTGTCTCATTACCGAGGATTTCAACATTACTTGGTACCCACTGTAAGGCCACAGTCTAGCTACATATACCATTGCATAATTATAAGACGTATTTGACAATGGTTAAAAGAACGGGTAGAGGATTCTCATATTCATCATTGAGTACAACAGAAATAAAATATAAAGCTTAATTTGGCATACTTTTTCTCAAAATATCACTGAAAAGTACTACTGAAACTCAGACACTAGTACTACCTTAAATGACATATTGCTGAAATTTTCCATGCTCTATAATTTTTGTAAATATCTTAGTAAAATAAAAGTTAAATAAACCCAAATTATGTAGGAAATTTCTTTAATGTTGAAAAATTTTAAAAAAAGAGCAGCAGATGCCTTTACAAGGAATAATTAATAAAAAGTCAAATTTCCTATAAATAGTTTTCAAATGAATAAATATTTTCAGTAATAATCTATTATTAACAGTACAACTGTTCAAATTAAACTATTTTCCCATGGTGAACCTTACACCTGCTATCTTTTTTTATATTATCACTGTATTGTTCTACTGTACTTAAAGAAACATCGGTTATTGTCTAATGCTATCTCTTTCGGTTGGCCTATTGCTGGGTTAGCCAAGTGTTCATGGTCACAAACTCTTGGTCGGCGTTTTCGAGTTGAGATTCGAAACCCAGTGGTGTTGAAGGGCCCACCGTGTAAAGGGACTGATGCACTTAAAATCTGTCGGGGCTGAAGGTCTTCTCGTTGGCATGTTATGGAAGTTTGGCGAAGGAGTGCCTCTCAGGTGTGTTCCTCGTCACTTGACCTTTCAAAATTACGTCCGTCACCAATATCCCTCATGTTGCCTTACATTTCCGCAAGAATTAAAATGAAATCAAACTCTATTAGCTAATTTCTTCACTTTCGCGTACGCGTTCGTGATTTTGCATTTTCTTTGTCAGGCAGTATACAAGAAAAAGATTAATGTTAGATAAAAAACAAAA
The DNA here is from genome assembly GCA_019973935.1 of Trichonephila clavipes. Classification (NCBI taxonomy): domain Eukaryota; kingdom Metazoa; phylum Arthropoda; class Arachnida; order Araneae; family Nephilidae; genus Trichonephila; species Trichonephila clavipes. Next base: position 477,119 of record BMAU01021380.1, read on the forward strand.
TTAAATAATTTTAATAATTTTATAAAATAAAAATTAAATAAAAATAATTTTTAAAAATTAAAATAATTAAATAATTAAAATAATTTTTAAAATCTTTACCTAAGATTACTTATAGTGAGTTTTTTCTGTCAAAACATTGCGGCTTCAAAGTATAACTACGAACAGCTAAGTATCAAACTCTATTTTTTAAGTATAAATGTGAATTTATACTTTTTTTTACACAAAGTTATTTTCTTTTTAAATAAACTTAAATTTTCCTAGTTTTCCCCTTGGTTGAATTTTGAAGTTAAAATTCTAGGCTTACAAAATTTATAACTACACATTTTAATTAACAATATAAAATGCCTTATAATTTATTGATAATTTGAATGAAAGGCACGAATCTCTCAAAAACCCCTTCATCTCTTTTGTTTCCATAAACTCATTAAATGGTTGTTTTTTTAAAGGTCCTCTGCGTTCATTTAATTGAACCATGAAATATGAAATGTGTGCAGAAATAAAGCTTCCATTAATAAGTTATTGTTCAGAAGTATACGAGTAGAAACTCTAAAAAATCAAAAGTATTTGTTGTTAAATAATTTACAATATTATTTTGAAGAATAAAGCTAATAAGAAAGTAAAAATAAATGGGTGGTGAAATACTAATAATTACTTGGGTGGAGCTTTCTTAGAAACATAATTGATCTTTCTCCCAAAAGCATTAGAAAGACGTACACAATGCATACATGCCAAATGACATAGATTGCCTCACAAGTTTTATATTTGTTTTCGAAGTAGACTAAAAGTAAATTTTATACAAACTATTAAATAAATTTAACAACAAAATATTCATAGAAAAAAATTATCTTCACTACTTTTTTTCAAATTTCGTACATTACAATATTTTATGTTTCATAAAAATGTCATTTCATTCTTGAATTTTATTGCAGTTGCATTTTCCCTCGCAGACATCTTAACTGCTATAATCTAAAATGCAATTTTAGAATGGGATTTTCGAGAAAGAAAAAAAAAGATTTATTCATAATTTTTAGAGCTGAATAGTTAAAGGATGAAACGCCAAAATTTATTTTTGTAATAAAATTCAAAATTTTTTTGTCGTAATATTAAATATTTTGGAATTCATTTTTATTTAACGTAACTGCAAAAAGGATTTATATTATGGAACTCAAAATATTTTATAATCTTCAAACATTGTAACATAATTTCTTATTTAAAAACTACTATATTTCATTAGAAAATTAAGAAGGGAATACTTATAAATCAAAAGGTTTAACATCGGGAAGTATACTATATTTCTACTGAAAATATACCATTTATATAAAGTAATTTTATATGTGACCATTAACGCTCGATAAAAGCCCTTAATGGGCATATTACCTAGCTAATCTACAGATTAACTTATTTGCTCTGTTAAAGTGCGTAATCAAGAGCTTTCCACATTTTAACTAGGTTGCTGTTGTCTTGTCCAAGTGGTTCTGAGAAATCAAATGGTGCCGAAGGTGTTCCAAACGGTCCTTGCTATTTCAAAGACCTTTGGCGGATAAAGCAGTTGATGGTCCGTGGGGTTTAGGTCTATTTTGCAGAGTTTAGCCAATATATAGAAGGACAGTTAAAAATATGTTTAGGAGAAAGTTGAATGTCAGGGTAATGAGGAAAAGTATTTTTTTGTAACTTCTTTGGACATCAGGGGATATTTTCATTCCCTTAAGTAGGTCATCTTCACATTAACGGTTTCCGTACAGTTAAAGTTCACAATTTAATTTCTTTTACTTCCTTTCTGTTAGAAATTTAAATGAACTTTAAATGTTTACAAAGAGAAATTGTGTACAAAAGTAAATGTCTCAGTTATAGAAATATCTTTACGTCAAACAGCAGTATAACAATCCATTGGCAGTGGACAGGGTTTCGAAAAATGTGACTGCTAATCTAAATGTTTTACAGATAGGTGCGCTTGTCTCATAAACCTATTGCTATGTAAATCAAAGTGTCGCCTATCTTTAAATTGTACCAGTAATTAAGCATAATTTTATATAAGTCTCCTGAATTCATTTCCTTAATTGTAAAATGTAACCATTTGATATTTTGTGTTTTAGTTTTTCAATTGATTTCCTCAACTAATGTGTTGATTATGCGATTGTACTAACTTGATTCTTTAGATATTAAAAAATAACTCAGGGTATATATATTTAAGGTATTTAATTTAAGAGTATAGAAATGTTGCGTTGTTCCACCAAACATCTTATTTTCACTTTAAAAAGTGCCTAGTGTATAATGTTCAGATTAGCGAGTGTTTTTTACAGGGGTTAGCAACCTATGACACACGGTACAGTTCTCAATGGCACCCAACACCACTCAGCAAAATTATCACAAAGTAAAATCGCCTTGTCTGTCCTTTTTGTGCCTCAAGCATTTTCTCTACTTTATTTTGGTTCACAGAACCTATCGTATATGAATTCAACTGAAAGTAGAGTTTGGTTTGATTCACATCGTTAATTTTACGACACATTCTTAATTTTTATGTGAAAATTTCATTTTATTTGCTTAATTATTGTGACGGTTCTCATACCAACACATTTAATTCAAATGACCTCTAAAAAGAAAGCTTGATGCTCGTGGTTTTCAAGGCTTTTAGATGAATGAATATGGATTCATACAACAAAAAGATTGTGCTTTATGTGTGTTACGTCACGCATCAAGTGTACAAAGACATTTTCAATCTAAACATCATCCCACATTTAAAGATGTCGATAAGAAATTGTTATAAAAAAGAACTGTTACTGGATATATGAAACATCTTTTGTCAAACATTGGGAACCAGACCTAAAGCGCACGAATGTAGTTTCGTAATTGTTCACTGTGTAGCTGCTTTTGCATATCTTTTACAGATGGCGGATATATAAAGAACATATATTTGTATGTTAATAAATATCTTTAAATGCTGCATAATTAATATATAAAACTATACACATCTGTATTTTTAACCTCTATTTCCTACATCTGAATATATTCTCGAAGGAATCAAATTGTTTCAAATTGCATGACACCCTGAATCTTATTGACAGATTGGTTTGCCACGCTGCAGCTGCAAGGTTACCGACCCCTGGTCTAGTAGGTACCATGCATATTAACGAGTCTCTAGTAGATAATGTGCAGATTAACGAGTCTCTAGTAGGTAATGTGCAGATTAACGAGTCTCTAGTAGGTAATGTGCAGATTAACGAGTCTCTAGTAGGTAATGTGCAGATTAACGAGTCTCTAGTAGGTAATGTGCAGATTAACGAGTCTCTAGTAGGTAATGTGCAGATTAACGAGTCTCTAGTGTGTAATGTGCTAACGATCTCTAGTGTGTAATGTGCAGATTAACGAGTCTCTAGTGTGTAATGTGCAGATTAACGAGTCTCTAGTGTGTAATGTGCAGATTAACGAGTCTCTAGTGTGTAATGTGCAGATTAACGAGTCTCTAGTGTGTAATGTGCAGATTAACGAGTCTCTAGTGTGTAATGTGCAGATTAACGAGTCTCTAGTGGGTAATGTGCAGATTAACGAGTCTCTAGTGGGTAATGTGCAGATTAACGAGTCTCTAGTGGGTAATGGGCAGATTAACGAGTATCTAGCGGGCAGTGTGCCATTTTTTCTAAAGAAGTATTTAATGAGGTATAGACGTGTCTTTTTTTTCAAATAATTTTGACTTGTGATTATTGGGAAAATAATAAAACTAAATACTAACAACTCAAAACTCTATTTACAACAAAAAACCTTTTGCACTGTATAGTTATAAATGTTTTAGTTATACATGCAATTCAAGTTAAAGTAACATTAGTGTGACTTCTGTTGCGAATTGGATAAAAATAACTTATTTTAGGATTGTAAGATGTTACTTTTTGTAGAATGCATACTGAATTGAAGTCATCTGCCAAACGGTTTCTAAACAATTAATTATGTTTGCTGTGGTTCACTTTTTTTAAAAAAGAGTGTTTGTGATTTGTTTCAAAATACCGTTTTGCAGACTATGTTCTGTATTCCTTATTCCAGAACATAAAGCACACACCGCTTTGTTGCTTTTACTAATACCATGTTTATCGATCCACCATATTTGAAATTCTCTGTTACACTTACTGTCATGCACTTTTTATTTTTGCTGAACTAGCCATGTTAAATAACAATTAAAAATATTAAATATAACAGAAATAAACTCTAAAATACAGTCGCGTGACAATGAAATTGACTATGCTATGCGTAGACAAACTTTACAACATAAACAATTGTAGCCTACGACGTAACTAAGACAAACGAGTGCTTCCCGCCACCCCGCGAACAAACAAACGCGAGTGATTGGAATATTTCATGGTAAACTTTGAAATTTTGAAATAAAATGCAAACCATTTTGATCACTGGCGTGGCAAAAATATTGTGTTACGTGCCATCAATGGCACGCGTGCCAATGGTTCGCCATCCCTACTCTAGTAGGTAATGTGCAGATTAACGAGTCTCTAGTAGGTAACTCGCTAATTACCTACGTAATTTGAAAAATGAAACAATTTTCCGCACTTTAACGAATCATCCTAGTTAATGTGCAAATTATCTAGTTAATGGGCAAATCTGCACATCAACTGATTTCTGGACTCGAGCCGTAACATGTGCATTTAAAAATTTCTAAAATATTCAGCAAAAAATGTAATTATAATTGCAGGAGATTTTGTCTTTTAAAAGACATTTTTAAAAGCCATTTTAGTTGTATTAAATTAATTATTGCGCTTTCTTTTGTTTAATTTTCGAACACTTATTTTCTTAGAAAAATGTTAAATACATGCGAACTGTTACGATTCGCGTGAATTAATCTTATCAAAAACATTTTTTAAAATTTTTTATTACGAAACTTTAAGGGCTTATTGTTTTACTTTGCGCTTGAACTATTTTAAATGGTTGATCTATGCTTTTCTCGAAGAAAATAGTTTATATTTATTTTCTGCTTCAAATAATTTAAGAAACATGCTTTTGTTTTGAATTCTTTCAAATGGTTGAATGGTTGAGTGCATCATTATTTTGTTTTAAGTATTGAAACATTCAGGGAACTTAGTCAAGGAAATAATGAATAAAGCAATATATCCAGTATATGTTTTTCCCCTTTACAATTCTTAACTTGTCTTCTGAAAGGCTTAAAAACTTCTTGTAAAAGTTCCAGACAACGATTTGATTAATTTTAAATTGAAAAGAAAAAGCATTAGGAAAAAAGAAATTTTTTGAATTTGTAAGACAAATTTGTTATATTATGAATGATGGCAGACAATATAGCAAAGTTTAATTTACTGCTTTTAAAGAGCAAAACAAGGCCACGGTAGCCGAGTGGTATAGGTATCGGATCATGGCTTGCTTTGTCACGAGTTCGAGCTCAGTACCACTAAAGACCCGCCGTGTAGAGGCCGCGGTAGCCGAGTGGTATAGGTATCGGACTGTGGCTTGCTTTGTCACGGGTTCGAGCCCAGTACCACTAAAGACCCGCCGTGTAGGGCAGCGATGCACGTTAAATCTGTCGAGAGCTGAAACGTCCTCCCGTTGGTGTGGTGTGGTAGTTAGGAGAGGGGGGTGCCAGCTCAGGTGTCGTCCACGTCACTTGACCATGGTTCAAAATTACGTGGTCCGTCGCCAAAAGCCCTCGTGTAGCTGAACAGTGCGACGTTAATATCAATCAATCATCAATCAATCAATCAATCAGACCCGCCGTGTAGGGCAGCAATCCACGTTAAATCTGTCGAGAGCTGAAACGTCCTCCCGTTGGTGTAGTGTGGTAGTTAGGAGAGAGGGTGCCAGCTCCAGGTGCCATCAACATCACTTGACCATGGTTCAAAATTACGTGGTCCGTCGCCAAAAACCCTCGTGTAGCTGAACAGTGCGACGTTAATATTTAATCAAGCAACATTAAACAAAATGAAAGAATTGATAGGGATTTTAATTAAAAAATAATAAAATGTTAATAGTTCTTTTCGTGCAAATAAGGTAGACAAGGAAATAATTTTTTGATAAATTATAATTTACGCTAGGATAAATCTTGAACTGTTTTGTATATACAAGTAATTTTACAGTTAAAATTATTCTTTCTGTTTCTTCTAAAAAATCAACTTTTTGATTAATTATAATTTCATTCCAATCATTTTTAAATACAATCTGCTTTAAAAATTAATTTTAATTTAAATTTAATAAATCCTTTTCTAAAATTTGTGAAATATTTTATTTTTTATAGTTTCGTAATTTGCTATAACTTAAATTTTGAAAGTGTCCTTAACTTTTTGTCGAAAATTCCAAAAAGTCACTAGATCATGAATACGTTTTCATTTTTTAGTAAAAAATTAGTTAATAATAGTGACAAATCTTGTTTGTGAATCTGTGAAGGTCTCTCGGGACCTCACTTTGAGAACGAGAATAATTTTGAGTCACAAAAGAACCAGTAGCCATTTTTATAAATAACTTTCTTTATTTGGTTATCTTTCCCAAATAGAATCAAAGACTTATTAACAATTGTTTCTACCAATATTATGAGGTTTTAAAGATAATATCCTTTAAATTAACTCAATTAATTAATGATCTAATTAATTAATTTATTAAATAACGATCACGCAGAAATTACCACGATAAGAGATCCCAGAATTATATTTAATAATGTTCTTATTGAACATTTAACTTTAATCTGACTCTTAAAACTTTAATGAGACTTTAAACTCAAAATAATATTTACCACTCGGAATCTCAATTCTTCATGAGATTAAATTATCGACAACAATAAGACTTCAATTCAAATTCACTATAACTCTATGTTTCAATATCTATCTCCTACTACTCTAACTTTACTATTTCGTTTGACTTAAATACTGAATCTAATCTACATAACAAGGAATCCTGTCCGCTTTTTGGAGTTGATTGGAAATAGGTAGGGAATTAAATTTCCCTAAAAAGGTCGGTTCAGAAGGTTAGTGATAAAGTTCCGTATAGATTCGTCACAAATCAACCTTTGATTAATGTTATCCTATTAACTGTTTATTGAACTTTAAAAACATAGTTTACTTCCAGTATTGTACAAATAATTAATTATAAATAAAATTACTTAATCAAGTATCCAAAATTAAAATAATGAATGCATAAATAATTCAAAACATGTATTACAAGAATCATATTTCGATATCAATGGATAATAGGAATTTCATTAAAAAAAACTTATCAAGTGATTTGAAGCTAAAGAAATACAAAATAGTCTAAAAATGCGTTTCCTTAAAAATGTTTCATTATTTATTCCAATGTAGTTGAAAAAAGTGTATCCCCCTCATAGTGACATGAATTAAATAAAATTTCTTTTTTTATTGGTGATGTAATATAAAATAATGATCGAACTTTTTTAACAAGCTGTAATTTATCTCTATATTGCAAAAGTAGATTCTAAATAAGTTTTATTGTAAAATAATGTGGAAAATTATCCATGTAATGATCACATTAAGGAAGTTGATATTTTTAGAAACTGTATGGACTCACGGGGATTTCAATTCGTTACAGCTATGAGAAAATTGCGTGATTTTTCCACATCAACTTTATTTTTATTTGCTTTCCTTTCTTTATGAGGAATCTTTACGTGCAATGGGTGGAATCGCTTTCCTTTGTTCTTTTTTTCGTTCGATTAAGCCAATCGTCACGGAGGAATGAAAGAAAGTCATGTGGACATAAGAATTCAAGTTAATTTTTCCGCTTTCTTTTTTGTTTTTTCAAAATCATTTCTTTTAGTATCTCAAATAAAGGCCAAATTTGAATTTAAAAGCCTAAATTTAAATGAGTAATGATTAAATTTTATAATATCTTTATTAAACCAATAGAAAGTCAAATATATTATTCAACTCCAAAAACTAATTTTTAATTCTCCAACAAAATTTTCATTATAACATTTTGGTTGAATTGCAATTTGTGTAATAGAAATTTAAACGAAAAACCGTTCACATTCCTCAGAATCCAAATGATAAGCATTCTGAACAGTGAGTAACTTGATAACTCCAAATTAAGTTCAATATTTTATTACATTTTTGATTTCAATATATAAAATACGTGTTATTTAAAACTAAAAAATGTAAAAGAATTATTATGTACCTTTTATTAAACATTTTATATCATATGAAAAATTTCATTATATTTTAAGGGATTGGTTTGATTAATTTAGAAAGCGTTTAAATATCCTACTTTAAAACTTATATAATGAATTTTTTTCAGACATTTATATGTAACATAAAATTCTTTTTGTTGGCCTGAATCAATGTTTATTACTGATAGTCAAGTACAAACATTGACTCGTAATTTTTTAATACACACAGCATGATTCAGAAAACATTAAATGAACATTTTTCACTTACAAGTAATACGTATGAATCTAGAGAAACTGGTGAATTTTTGGAAATTTTGATAAAAAAAATTTCTTATACTTACTGTATAAAAAAATCACTATTTTATTGTACACCTAAATGATACAAATGCAAAATATATTTCTTAAAATACATTATAGTAACCTGGGAATGAATTATTTGAGAAAAATGAGTCTTTTATTACTTTATAAGAACAAAATACGTACCTGTATTTCATCACAGTTAAAACAGTTAAATTTCTTCGAAGTGAAGTGAATCAATTGGTACTGACTACTGATATATTTTTGGTTAAGTATGGCAATTTCTTTATCATTTTTCGACTTGCTTGAGATTTTATACGTTTGTGTAAACTGAGGTTTTTGTTTTCAGTGTATGTATATAGCGATTTCTGTGATGCCACTAAACTAAACTCAAAAGAAACTTTTGCATTTTTATCGAACATTTAAAAAACATTAAACCACTCAACCAACCATAAATTATCAAGCAGTTAACGTAATTTGCATTTACTCTGCTCTAAAATTATTTCAAAATATATTATAATAGTTATTTATGAATTTTCTGCAATTTACGAACAAAAATTTAAACAGTTCCATCTCAAATTACTGAATACTTTCTAGGATTGCATAAAAGGAAATAATTACTTTAATGTTCACATTTCTAAAAATAAAATATCAAATCGAGATTTTTTTTGCAAGAAAACTAAAAGCAAATGACATTTTTAATGTATTAAATACTTTCTCGATAATAAAATTCTACCATAATATCAACAATTTTAACAGAATATAACTTGCATATTTAGGCATGAAAAGTATTTTTAATGGTTCTTAATTCACATATTGAGACACCTACTTATATCTGAATATAATTATTCAACGGTTGCATCTGTTAAGCAACGATTTTTTTCATTAGACTATAAATAATTAATCAGTATAAAGTGTCGTTAAGAGAAATATGTCAATACCCAATTTTGAGTTACGTATTGAAATTTTTACGGAAAGTGGGTTTCGTATTTATTTTTCCTCATTTTTAGCTGTCTGAAAACGGTGTCTCAATTGAGAATAACATATAGACATTTAATGATTTTTATTAATTCCGCTCCAATGTCAATATCTTCCAAGACGTACATCCTTTTACCAAATCCGGTTGAGCACAATTAATGTACATCGATCGACATGTAAAAAGAACAAAATGAAAGAAAATTTCCAGGTCATATGCTGAAAGATAATGTATCGTAACGTGAAAAAGAATAATTACAAGAAATTTTGGTTCTATAGTATTTGTAAGCTTTTATTCCATCTGTTTTTAAAAGAAAGTTTTCATTCATGAAAACGCACTGTATGTTTCTCAATATATATATAATCTTTTTTTGTGCTGAAAGGAAATTTTTAAAGAATTGAAATCCTTTGTAAATAAAATAAAATTAAGATAATTCCAACTGAGAATTCACTTATAATAAAAAACCAGTAGTCAAATATACGGACAAGAAAAACCATAATTAGGGAGTTTTCTTTAATTTTTATGTTTCTAAACTCACTTATTTCAATTCCTAATATTAGTTGACTATCTCCCTATATCTTGTTCAAATTTTCAGTCGTTAATAAAATACATTTTAAAGCGCTCAACTGAGCTGAAATTTTATATACATGATTATTTTTGCATGACAATACAGTAATTTAATTATAATTAATAAAAATTAATTGATTACAACTAATAATTCAAAAATTTCTAATGCAATCACGTTGGCATCATTTTTGGCGACTTGTGTCATAACTTTAAAAAAAAATTCTCGCATTTTAAAACGCTTATTTGAGCTGAAATTTTCTATACATTATTGGTTTGCGTGAAAATACGATAATTTAAATAAAATTAATTCAAATTAATTGTCCGAAACGAATTATTTAAGAAATTACAGATACAGCCACGTTGGGTTCATTTTTAGCGACTTGGGTCCAAACTTTAAAATATTTTTTTCTCATGTTTTAAAGCATTCAGTTGAACTGAAATTTTATATACACTATTGGTTTGGATGACAATACAATATTTTGATATTTAAATGATATTTAATAAAAATAACCACTTAATATTATGATTGTCATATGTATATACATTTTGTAATTATTTAATAAAAAGTAACTAAAATAAAAGTTTTCTTAGTTGACCTAAGTAGGAATTGACTTTAAAAATTGTTTTATATAACTTTTTTTTTATTTCGTTTTCTGGTTTTGTAGGAAATTTCTTTTTATAATATAACAAAAGAACACCATCTTAAGTTAAAATCACTGTGGACAATATCCTGCTATGTTCGCGAAATATTCAAGCCGTAAGAAGCTTTCATTACTTAATTAAAATCATTACTAAAATCGTAGATTCATCGAGATATCCAGATATCACACTTTCAGACATTTGTTATAAATAATATTTATTATCTACAAAAATATCTTTACTACCAAAAATTGCTCTTGAGTTCCACCTCGATGTGTTATGTATCACAAAAGACTATCATGCTAATGTCTATATTTTTGTATTCTTAATTCATTAAAAACATTTTTGAAATATTTGTTTTTTTTTACTATAGTTTTTTTTAAAATTAATAATGGTTTGAATGACAACTTTACGAATTTGAGACTATTTGTTAACAAATAAACTTTTTGATTTATACTTTATGAATATATTATTGTTTTCATCATGTACTGTAGACAAAATTTATGAGGTAAAGAATAGTTGGCAATAATTTTTGAATAACCTGTATATTATAACATAACTAGAAAAAGATTTTATTTTATTTTTAATTTGATCAGAAAATTTTAAAGACTAAGTAAAAAAAATATATATTTTATGAATAATTTTCAAACTTTTATAAAATATTTTATAGTATATTTCCTCAAAATTCTATAAGCCCTTACAAGCAAAATCTGACAAGAGTTTATTACAAAGAATTTAATTGACTCAAAGAAAAACGATTTATACCAATGAATTTTACTTCCATAATTTTATATTCTTCGAATTCAAGTACAAACTTAAATGTATTTCTTGTTTTCCAAACCATTTTATCAAAAAAAAATGAGTTGCATGTTAATAATTTTCATTAACACAGCAATAAATTTTTTGATTGTATTAAATAATAATACAGTATATAAAATCAGCAAAAACTTTGGAAGTGCTTTAAGTATTTTGCTGTGCATAATCGTCGCATCATTTTTTTTTATTTTTAAAGTACTAGAAGTAACAATCATAAATCCCAGTGGCCAGAGCATTTTCATAAACTTATACCAGATTATAAAGAAAATCAGTTTTGTGAATAATCGCGGGGAATTTTAGCACCCGTGAAAACTTTATTATTCCTGTCTCCCCCCACACGCATAGGCGTCGCATAACTTCCATCAATGATTCATTCGAAAATCTGATGTGTTCCCAAGAGAGCGAAATAATTCATCATACCCACTGACCTCTAGGACGTGTGTAAGTATTCATCCGGTGTATCGCATTCAGAATCGGTTACACCCAGTTTGATATCTATTCTAATGTACAGCAAACATCCGGGCAGTTTCTTGTAGTTTTTGGTGCATGAAATTTTTTCTTTGAGTTAGTTTAAACATTAAGATTTGTTTTATATTAGTTGAAAAAAATGTAACTACTGTGTGTGCAATGAATATTTGAAATAACAAAATATTTATTTTATATTAAAGTATAAATGTTAAAATCGTAATACATGCTAAAAATTTGTACACAAGGAATTCAAAAGAAGGTAGTGTTTGTTCAATGTACAAACTTGTGATCTCGGGGTTCTAAGGGCTGTGGTAGCTCAGTGATCAAGGTATCGGATCACATGGCAGGCTTGTCATGATTCCGAGCCCAGTACCACTAAAGACCCACTGTGTAGGGCAGCGATGCATGTTAAATCTGTCGAGAGCTGAAACGTCCTCTCGTTGGTGTGGTAGTTAGGAGAGGGGAGTGCCAGCTCAGGTGTCATCCACGTCACTTGACCATGGTTCAAAATTGTGGTCCATCGCCAAAAGCACTCGTGTAGCTGAACAGTGTGACGTTAATATTCACTCACTTGGAGTTGTAAGTCACGAGTTCCGAGTCCTGATGCATGATAACCTCTGGCTGAGCCTCCTGCGATTTTCACCAGCTCATGTGTCGTCCACGTGGCCGCGGTAGCCGAGTGGTATAGGTATCGGACTGTGGCTTGCTTTGTCACAGGATCGAGCCCAGTACCACTAAAGACCCGCCGTGTAGGGCAGCGATGCACGTTAAATCTGTCGAGAGCTGAAACGTCCTCCCGTTGGTGTGGTGTGGTAGTTAGGAGAGGGGGTGCCAGCTCAGGTGTCGTCCACGTCACTTGACCATGGTTCAAAATTACGTGGTCCGTCGCCAAAAGCCCTCGTGTAGCTGAACAGTGCGACGTTAATATTCAATCAATCAATCAATCAAACGTCACTTGACCATGGTTCAAAATTACGTGGTCCGTCGCCAAAAGCCCTCGTGTAGCTGAACAGTGTGATGTTAATATTCAATCAATCAAACCTGCGATTTTCTCGGGCAAACGTAGGCGTAACACACACAGCACTACGTAGTGAGAGGTTTAAATCCACCGTAGCTCTAAGTCCTCTCATTGGCGGGGTGTGGAAGTTACGAGAGTTGGGTGCCGGGCAAAGTTTTAGCATATAATCACCAAAGTTAGAATAAATAAAATCAGCACACAAAGTTTTTTTGTTTGATTTTTGAATGTAATTAATAGAGCACGGCTATGTAAGATCACGTCAGTAAAAGAAATCGCTGAAACTGTGGAATTTGTGGTCGCAGATCCTCATAATGAGATAGAGGGTGTAAACAGGGGTGTTTTAAGTAGATGTTCTGCAAATAAAAAAGTTCCCTGTGAGTATTTAGGACAGAAAAGGACAAATGTACAATTTGGAATCTTAACTAAATGGGATACCTATCTTTTAAGAAACTTACCTGGGTTGTGTTCAATATTTTTCTTTTTGTGGAAAGTCAAAGTTAAATGGCATCTTTTTCTCAAACCCCGACTCATACAAATGGTACTAATTTTAAATAAATCAGCAAACCGTTTCATCCGACTTATGACTATGATTAATAGCACGGCTATATAAGATCATGTTAGTGTAAAAAGTCTTTTTTTGAAATTATAGAATTGGTGGTCACTGCGACTAATGATGTAATGAAGGGTGTCATTTTTCCACATTTTCAAAAACATTCTCGTGCTCATTTAGCTAAGTGTTCGGGAATTTTTTTTTTTAGTTTTCGCCGAACTATATGACCCCTCTCTCATCCCCCCGTTCCTGCATGACGTTGAGTTTTGGGAAACCCTATGAATTGTATTTAGGGATTACAATACCGGCCCAAAAATACAATGCCAGTATTCGGTATTTTTTAGATCATGATACCGGTTTTAATACCGGTAATAGAAGTTTTATAAAAAGAAAGAAAACACAGGTTTTTCACTTTGTTTCATTTGCCAGTTTTATTAATGAGTGTAAATATCACGAAAAAGTAAAAGAACATATTATTTATTTAAATTATAAAAAAGTATAAATATCACTATTCAGTCTGTGGTACTATTACAAATTTTACAAACCGAAGTATTATCAACTGATTTTTTATATGTTCTTTAAAGTTATATTTATTCATTATTATGGGTTATTATTTATGAGTATATTTGTAATGAATCTGAAAAGTATTTTGATCCCTAAAGTGTGATATGCAAATACAATGTTAATTACAAACTTACCAATTTAAAAAATATCGAAATATTACGCACTTTCTTCACAACTATAGCCTTATTTTCACAGATACGAATATCAGACTACGAAACTTGCGTGTGTCCAGTATCGCTCTCATCTGTAATAGGATAGTTTTGGCCCACCTCCTTGTGTGTGGATGATTCACATATTTTATCAATTGTACGATGCAACTTTCTATTCACACAAACTAATTAATTTCACCTGTTAGGAAGACAGAAAAACAAGAATGTATACTATCTTGTTATATAGGCAATCCCTGAACATGTAGTGGAGACAATTTTAAAAATTTCTAGTAAATACCGAAAAAACGGTATTTAAACTTGTGAATACCGGTATTACAAAATTATACAAATGGCTCAAAATACCGGTATTCGGTATCCCGGTTGTACCGGTATTGCAATCCCTTATCCTATTCAAGAAACATTTTTAGTATTATTTATCTTGTTTCCATCTCCAAGAAAAGATTCATTACATGTATATTCTTGAAAGTACAGTCAAGTTACATTTTAATCTCTTAATTTTAGTTGAATGAATTGAATACATTCACTTCTCAATGAGAAAGAAGTACTTATTTAGTGAAAGAACAACCACTTTTTAAACTTATTGAGAAAATAAAATCCATTGACTTATCTCTGAGGTGGCCAGTCTTCAAAACTTGTCCTTACTGCTGAGTATTTCTGATTGTTTCAAAAATAACATCAGTAATCAAAACCTAGTGTTTTGTTTCAATAATTCTATTCACTAGAAAAATAACAGAGGAATCATTTTTAAGTATGTAACTGATTGTTTTTGATAGGCTTCTTTCTATCAAGCGATTTAAAAAAAAGATTATGTTCTCTTTTGAAAAGTATTATATTTCGGAGGCAATAACGAGAGATTGTAAGCGGTTGTAGTAAAAAAAAATATGTTCAGTTTCTTTCAAAATGTTATAAAAGTTCTTTTTACTTTTGTAACTGATAACTACAAAAACGTAGTTGAAAAGAAATTGTCACAGTTGATTGAACTAAAAAGCAATTAAATTTCAAGGAAAGGACAAAACCAGCAGAGAAAATAATTATGTTACTCATAGGTTCTTTAGCTATCAATATTAAAAAGAAGTTCCTGAAACATTTGTAATTATTTTTGAAATTGTCACACGCTTATTTCTTTCGTAAGGATTACTTTTAATTTATCAACAATAAGTAGGGAAAAATTCCGAGAGTCATTAAAACGATAACATGTTCTTACAAACAAAAAAAAAAATAAAATGTAATATAAGTATCGTGGGTAGTACAAAAAAAACAAGATGTGGAACAGAAATTTTTTAAAAAGTACTATTTTTTTAATAAGTTTTGTAATATATGTTAAACGTTTATTTCCAACAAATATTTTTGTCACAAAGTGGTAAAAAATATTTTAAGGAAATAATTATGATCCAACAATTCAACTTTTTAAATATTTTTTCTGTTTTGTTTTGAAAACTGTTAAATTAATCGCATTAATTAAAGAGTAATTAATCTTTTCAATATGTATATGCTGCATTCTTGTTTAAAAACTTGATTTTGGAATGCTTAATGTAAATTTTAGTCATATATATTAAGGACATATACTAATGTATACACACATCCATGCACATTAAATATTGCTAAGAGTTGATCTGTATATATATAGATTAAAAAGAATTAAAAGAAATTAAAAAGAAGACTAATAAATCCTAAAACATATCCAGAGAAAACCGAAAGAACCAAGAACATGGAACCATGACAAACCAAAAAAGAGAAATTTAGCTAGAGTAGAAAAAACTATTATTATTTCCAGAGCTGTCGCTGCTTTAGGACAGTGAAACAGGGTTTAACAGTGTTTTGTGAGATCTCACAATCTTCCCCTTCCCCCCACAGTGGAAATTTTCGACATAATAGCACAGGAGATAAACCAAGGCAGTCCCAAACCCCACGTGGGTGAATATAAAAGCAATAGAATAGAATTGGAATATTAAATTGCTATAGGAATCCAGGAGAAATAGAAAATATAAATATGTATAAACAAAAAATATTTTCAAAAGAGGTTAAAAACTATTATTACCATAATTAATAATAATGTAAATGAGCGATATATATATATAACATAATAAAATAAAATAATAATTGACAAAGTGTTGTACTATCTACAAGGCCAAAAAAAAAAAGAAATTGGATTTTAAGAAGCATATAAAAAAAATAAATGGTGCAAAAGAATATTGTGCTAAAAGATTGGATAAAAACAGACAAAACAGGAAACAGAAGTATTAAAATTGAACATACCAAACGAATCTTCGGACTAAAATGAAGACCTATTATGATTTCTAAAACTGTCACTAAATTAGGCCAACGAAATTAGGGTTAAGCAATAATTTATGGTATCATCCCACCTTCCTCCATGGTATATATATATATATATATATATATATATATATATATATATATATATATATATATATATATATATATATATATATATATATATATATATATATATATAAGGATAATTAAATTAGATTAAAAATTAAATTCCCTATCTAGCACTTGACTTATCTTTCTCAGTTCCCATCTTCAAGTATCAAACTAATCACCCATTTATTTCTTCCGAACATATGGCCTAGCCAATAAACATGTCTAATTCCAGATCGTTAGATTTAATAGTCAACATATGTCAGCATTAACTTGCAAGCAACCTCTTCAAAGCAGCGATACTTACCATATGTTTTTCAAGTGTTATGCACTTGAAACCACCACCATGGCGTGCTTTTTCCTCCCTGATCTCGGTGTCAGAACAGATGTACAAATGAAAGAATAAAGGTCGTCTTTTCACTTTTCTAACTTTTAATCTGATTCTGTCTTAAAATCATGACATATATATATATATATATATATATATATATATATATATATATATATATATATATATATATATATATATATATATATATATGATTTGACTACGAGATGACGCTGCTTTGTGAAGGGTCCTGGGGCTAGATCTAAAAAGAATGATGTCGAATCACCGGTGGTCGATGTCGTAATTGTAAAAGGATTACATCAGTAGCGCACACAGACCTCTATTATGGGGGGGTGTTAAGTTCTAAAAAACACGTAAACGAAAACTCCAAGGAATAACCTCTAAGGTAAGTATTAAAAATCTGTTGATCTATGAATCCAGTAACCCCACCCTCATGGACACCACTGGATTGTATAAAATATGTTTTATGAGTTTATGTCATAGTATGAATTTGCGAGCTTAATGAGCAAAGTGTATTTGTAAAATTGTGTATTAGTAGTGGATTTCAAAATGTGTTTGTAGCAAGTCCCAACAATATATATGTGCATGAAGTATAAGTGCTTACACAGGTCAAGTACATATGCTAATGCACTTTAAGATAAATACTCATCGGTATATTGAATATGATTACATATATTAATGCATACATAAGAGTTCATATGCCTATGTACACTGAATATGTGAACCTCTCGTACATAAAGTACAAATTGTTGCATATATTTTGTGTGTGTGTGTGAACAAACATATTAAATTATATTGAGAATATATGTATGAACTCAACTCAAACTCAGTGGCACAACAGACCATGAGGGCCAGGGCGTACTGTGCCCATCCCAGTATACGTGACCATTGGGCATTGAGGTGCATGAGCAAATGTCGCGAACAGATAGTCAGTCTGAAGCGAGAAGAGAATGTATATATATATATATATATATATATATATATATATATATATATATATATATATATATATATATGCTCATAAACTATATTTACTCATATTTCTGTAATTTGTTTGCATATTTTAAATACTTATGAATTGCTTTTTCAATATACTTATATTAATTATACATATGCTTACGTATTTTCCTCCTACGTATTCAGTACTTCATTTTTTTAAACAGTTACCAGAAACGTCATAATGATTTGCAATGAATTATCCAAATAAATACTTTAATAATATCGTACTCAGTAGTACATGGAGACTATTGGTGATGAATTTCATATTTTTGCACCTCTTTTAAGTGACAAGCATGCCGAACAAGCTCTGGCACCTAACTCCTCTAAACTTCTACATCACATCTCGAAGCCTTGAACAGGTTTTAATGCACATTAGCCCATTCACACGACGGGTCTTTAATGGCACCGTGGACAATCGACCATGACAAATCAGATACTTTGGACATTAAATGTTCTCAAACTGTATGAAAAATCTGGATCTATATTTCTAATGTAAACTTCAAAAGTAGAAAATGACTTCACTGTGTCGCAGTAGCATTTTGTTTTTAATACATGTCCAGATTCGAAAAAATACAAATTTCATTGCGACTCGTTACGAAACTCGAATAAAAGAATGTCGAATATAGAAACTCTTTGGACGTGTTCCAGACATCATAAGAACTTTAGGAGATTTGTGTTAAGATAAAAAAAATTTGAAGCTTTTGATATCTGCTGTAATACGAATGTCCAGTAAAATGAAATCTTTTTCAAGCAATAATTCTCAAATGGTCTCCAATAAATTCGTTGAAGTCGTTAAAAAAACTTCTGGGACCAATAAAAATACTTGGGCTCGGTGCACGAAGGAGTACAAATGGTTTATTGTTGTTTTGACTATAAATAAAAGTCGTACATCCCCTTTGCGTTTCCTTTTTGACAATTGGATGGATAAAGTTTTCTCTATTTTCGCCGTCGAGGTAGTTAAAAATTTTATGATGCCACGTTAGTCTGATATTCGTTTTAATCGTATATCTTCATAAGCTCTATCGATTCGTTATTTTTGTTCACGTTTATCGATTTCGAAAACTAAAAATACAAATTTATTCTTTAAATGCGAGTGTGTTTAGATTGAACTGTTAATGTAAACATTTTCAGCAAAAAATATATATATATTTTCTCGGTCAATCAACAAAACATATTTATTCTGTTTTTTATATTTAATGAGATATTTGTACGTGTATATACGTTTTATGCTTTTTGAGGAAATATATATGATGAAAGAGGGAATTTGGAACCGGCATATTACTAAATCTCCCTCCCCTCTTGAAAATAGTTTCCAATAATGATCCATTTTTATTTTTAATGTTATTCATTTTAAAAATGATTTATACTAATATGGCGTCGCAAACAAAAGAACTTTTACTTGTTTCTTTTTTTAAGTATTTTTATGTTTATAATTTTTTTATTTTAATTATATTTGGAGGTGTTTTAATTTGTTTAACTGTTTGAAATTATTATTTAACTGTCTGAAATTTTATTAATATATCATTAACATAGAACTCCGTTTAATATTTAGAATTTTTTAACTGATTCCAAAGGCTTTGATTCTCACGTGAAGCCTTATGTTTCTTTTTACTTATTTCGAAAATTATGTTGTTTTATATTTTTAATAAATTTTTCCTCGTGGCACAGTGATTGAAATAATTGCTTATTATAATCCAGTGCATTTTTATATATGAAATTTGAAATGTGAAGGATTATTGTATTTTCACTTAATATAACAATTATAAGAAATGTTATCTGTTGTTGCAAGAAACGTAAAGATAGTAGCTGGATTTCTAATTTTAAAAAATTAATCTTATCCTACAAAAATCAACTATTTGTCTGAAATTTATACAAAACTACACGAAAATTAGATAAATGTTGATGCAAGATTGCGAAAATAGTGTCGTACTTTCTTCTTTACATAAATACTTGTTACAATCAGGAATTATTTTTTGCTAAAACTTGCATCCTTTTAACTTAAAAACGGAAACTTTTTAAAAAACATTAAATGATTCAATAAAAAAAATACTTTAATTATAAATTAACAATTGAGTTATAAATGATACGTAAACAAATTTCATTATTATAAAAAGCTTTTTTTTTCCCGAAAATTCGATGTGGTGCAAAAACTATCGAAATAGTGTAAAGCCCGTTGATTAATTTGTGCATCAGCTTAAAAATTCTCTATTCATTTAATATCGTTTACATTTCAGTTAAAACTTAATATTAAATTTTAATAATTATTCCATCATATTTTTAAGATGTTTAAGTAAATAAGACTAATGCCCATATTTTATAAAAAAACTGCATATGATATGGACAAAAGGAATATCATTTATGTGTTCATAGTATCTGATACTTGAGTTCAAATATCACTACTATTCAAGTATTAGACTATGGAAAAAACTAGTTCAGGCAAACATTTTAATGGCTTTTTAAATAGTTACTTGCTTGTGTATTGTATCGTATAAAATATGCCTTTCGTATGAAATGATTATGAAATCAGCAAAATAATGTAACGCAAAAGAACAAATTTGTGCAGGAGAGATAGTTGTACTAAAAAATCATTAATGTGTGCAAGGTGTTCTAAATATACGAATATGTGAACCAATTAAACATAATTATATATATTTGAATGAAATGAATGACAGTCTAAAATAAATTGAAATAAGAATTACATTTAATCTAATATAGGTAATGCATTAAAATTCAAGAAAAAAGTTAATAGTTAAGCTATTTCTTTTTAAATAACTATCAAAGAGTCGGATGTTTTTATATTAAACAGCAAAATGTGATGTTAAATCTATAATTAAAGAAAAAAGAATTAATGAAATACAGATGAAAAAAAGTGATAAAATGGTAAATAAAATGATGAAAACGGAAAAGATTTAACTGAGATAAACTTAAAAATCCTTAATTTTTCTGTATTTAAATCTATCAACATCAATATTAAAAACCTTTTTTTTAATTTTTTAATAGCTAAAATAAATTATTAATGATTTTTCTCTCATTTTCTCGTTATTCAAAACACAGTTTTATTAAACAAAACTTTTTCTCAAAAAAAATGTTTTTGCAATTGTTTCCTTCAATACGTCTTCAAAAATTCAAACACAGGAAGAAGATAGCGTAGTATTATTTTCTAATTGTTTCCCATTCCAAAAATTAAAATAGAAATACACTGGCCTCAAAAAGTTAAGGTACAACCGGGTTTTTGTGTCTAATTTTCAAATGAATGAATGTAGAAACAAAAAATTTGAGGATATGTGCATTAAATAGTTTTTTATTGAATGCGTCATAGAAATTTGTATAAGTGTATTGCAAAAACGATTTATAACAAAAAAAGCAATCTCTGCGGAAAAGTCCATTCTTGGAGAAAACAGCACATCACAGTGTTATGTGGTAAAATGGCATAAAAACAATACAAAAATGGGTTCTAATAAGGAATGTGTCCACCCCTAACTTGAATGCATTGGCGGCATCGATTTCCCATGCTGTTTATTAAGTTGTCGGACACCGGAATAGGAAGCGAAGACCAGACACAGAGTAAGCCTTGTTTCAGCTCATGTAACGACCTTGGAGGAGGATTTAAAGCAGCAACCTCTCTGCCAAGATAGTCCCAAAGATGTTCTATCGGATTCAGGTCTGGAGATCGAGCTGGCCATTCCATTCGTTCCAAACCGTGATTCTCCAGATACTCCTCAACAATCCGAGCTCGGTGAGGTCGTGCATTATCATCCATCAGAATGAAGTCGTTACCAATAGCAGCAGCATATGGGCGGACATATGGATCAAGGATCTCATCCCGATATCTAAGACCAGTTACGGTTCTTCCATGGAACACATGCAGGTCAGTGTGGCCAAAGAGCGAGATCCCTGCCCAAACCAGGATTCCACCACCTCTATAACTGTGTCTTTTAACAGTGTTGATTGATGGTATCTAGTGCGCTGTTCCCTCCAGATCAGTAGACGCCCTGAATCACTCTCCATTGTAAATCTGGACTCGTCTGTGAACAGCACAGAAGCCCATTGTTTCTGCGTCCAAGAAACATGTTCTCTTGCCCAGCATAAGCGGTTCCTTCGCTGTCGTCCGTTGAGGGGAACGCACACAACTGGTCTTCTTGCATACAGACCTGCATTGTGAAGACGATTTCGCCCCGTAGTAGCGGAGATTCTTCTTCCTGAGGCTTGAAAGCGGTCTGCAACGAGCTGCGGCACAGTAGTGGTTCTTCTCCTTCGTGCCGAAAGAGCTAGAAAACGGTCTTCTGCAGGTGTTGTAGCTCGTGGTCGGCCTGGAACAGGTCTTCTGACACAGAATCTTCGGATTGGTATTGATCCCAAAGTCGCTGAACAACACTACGAGACACATTGAGAAGCAGCATCAGCCTGCGATAATCCCATTTCCATCCATCCAACTGCCCGCCACCTTAACGAATTGGGTAAACGACGTCTCTGAGACATTTTCTAAACTCTATTGACTATTGTCACCGAAACTGCCAACAACTGTTGAAAATCAACACAACTTACACACAAAAGTACGAAAGCTTGATATTTGCATATTTTTTCTCTCACTCATAAATATACGTTCTTTTCTATAAAATAAAAGTGGCAGCAATCGTTTTTGCATTAATGTTTTTAAAGTTCGTTATTATCATTCATGTAAACTATGCATTTTATTGTTACTGCCATTTTTTTTATGGTGAGCTTCGAAAAACATGTTGTATTAACTTTTTGAGGCCAGTGTATTTTCTTGACCATGACTGCCTCCATGCGCTGTATTGATTTTTTCAGTTAATAATCCCAAATCCTTTTACAAAAAAAAATGTACGTGTTGTCACGTTTTCTGGATCCATTTGTGCATTCTATCCACTCTCTTATTCTTTACTGACAAAGAGACTTTTCCAAACCATTCCTCCTAGACTGTCATACAGTCATTTTTAGTAAGCCTTAAAATCCAATAACTCAGAGAAAAGATGGAGTTCCTTTCTAGTCCTGTAATAAAATGTACTTCAAACAACAGGCTTAACCTTTAACCTTTTCAATTTTGTGACTGTAGTTCTGGTGATAAGCAAAGTGTTGATTTTTTTTTGTTCAAAGTTAAATAAGGAAATATAAAATGGCTTAAAAAAGCAAACTCCTTTCTCTTTAAATCAATTGGTCCCCTAATTTTTTTCTGTTTGTTTACAATAATTCTATTTCACATTATTTTGTAGCTTCAACGATTTCCTATTATTATTATTACATTGCTTTGTAATTAGTTTTTTTCGTTGCTGTTGTTTTCTATAGCTAGTTATTTACTTCCTGAGTAATACAGTATGCTAACATTATTTTGCTTGTTTTCAATTGTAAGGCTATCAATTTTATAACTGGAAGACTCATATGAGAAATTAGTGTCTCTAGACTAACTTTACACTTAAGGGCGTACACAAGAATAGGGGTCAACCTCCCTTCCCGGATCAACAAAATTTTAATTTCTGCCTTCAAGCTTCCCCTTTGGCACGTTTGTCCACGTATTTTTAGAATATGACCCCCTTCTCAGTAAAAGAGTTCTTTGTATGCCAAGGCCCCTCCTTATTCTGGCCACTGTAACCCAATGGTCATGGTTACAAACCCTTGACCACACATTGCTCATCCCAAGTCACGGGCTCGAGTTTCGGTGCCACGAAAAATCCGCCTTTTTGAGGGACTAATGGATTACAAATATGTTATGTGAAGTCTTAAGTACTTACGTTGGTATGGTGTAGAAATTTGGAAAGTGAGGTGAAAAGCTCAGATGTCGTCCTTGTCACTTGACTGTGGTGGTGTATTGTGTGAAAGGTCCGTCGTAGCAGCCCTCATATTGTTTTTAAGTTCGGAGAAATGATTTTGCTAAATCGTATAAAGTAAGCGTATAAAGTAACACTATA
The DNA here is from genome assembly GCA_019973935.1 of Trichonephila clavipes. Classification (NCBI taxonomy): domain Eukaryota; kingdom Metazoa; phylum Arthropoda; class Arachnida; order Araneae; family Nephilidae; genus Trichonephila; species Trichonephila clavipes. Next base: position 500,951 of record BMAU01021380.1, read on the forward strand.
TATATATATATATATATATATATATATATATATATATATATATATATATATATATATATATATAGTGTTACTTAGAATATTTATATAAAACTATAATGATTTAATGCATTTTTTGGCAAAAAGGAAGAATGAATGACATTTTTTCAAAAGATCCTCCTTTTAGGAAAAGTGCTTCTATAATAATATTTTACCTTTATATATAAATTGGACCTCTACAGAGCCTAGACTAGTATTTTTGAATATATTTAAGTATAATAGAGTTGCAATACTTTGAAATATTAACCGGTGTTTTTGTTAAAATTTCTATACTGTGCTGTATTAAATTGTGAATAAAAATCCACTCTTAAGTTATATATTTCGAATATCCTAGTTCTGGCTCTGTACAAAAGTCGTTGCTATATATAGCCAAAATATTATTACTATAGGAGCCTTTTTCATGAAAGAAGAATGTTTTGAGTATATGTCATTTTTTCTTCATTTTTTGCAGAAAAACTGTTTTTAAATATTTTTTTGTAATAATTTTCTTACGAGAATATTTTTTATCAATATTATAATTATAAATATTAAAAATATTATTTTCATGTATACTTTGCAAGATCTCGCAGTTTCGAATGTAATCAGTCACCATATAGACAATCAATCTCAATTAGTTGGTACAAGCTGTCATTAAGTCTTGTCACTGATAAAGAAAAGACTTGAAAAAATATTGCAGCATATTTCATGTAGCTTTAGATATAAGATTGAAAATAAAACATTAAAATATCAATGTTTAACTCAGATTAATTTAAACGAACGTATTCTGTAACCTTTTCTCATTATTATTATTTATATAGCCATTATCATGTTTCTGAGTGCGAGGTTAGTAATCAATCAATCCCCATTTATCCTCGAAAATACATCATCACATTTTAAATAAACGTGAAAATTTATTTTAATATAAAATTTTCATTTTGTGCGAAACTTCTGCTGCTCTTTACCGTTCAATTTAAAAACTCTTAATGGAATTTTGAACTAACGTGTTAGGACATCCATCATACGTCAGCAGAAAATGAGCAGCATAAAAAATTACCTTAGAAGCAAAAGAAGAGAAATTTAATGATCCCTGAAATCATCAGCGTCGATCTTTTCGGTAACGTTGGAAAAATTTCACTTAAAATATGACTTCCAAGTTTGTACATCCAATACATGTGACTTATACCTCCTTTTTGCAGTCCAATACCCCCTTTCCAATCCTCCAGTTACATATCATCATCTGATTATATTATACACTATCACTACCTGCAGTATACTATTTTTATCAAATAATTGCGTAAGATTAGCTTCGTTGCTTTGATTCTAGACATCCTAATACGTCAATGCCTAATGTAAATTTAGAAACATCTAATTAGCTTTTGCATTACCGAGGATTACATGAGAGCTAAATTGAGTTTAATGGTATGAATGAATTCAGAATTATTTAGAAAGCTCCACTAAATTTAAATAACGAGGCGTTCTGTCATTGAAGTTTCGAATAGATAATTCAGTTATCCTTTACTGTATCCCTTAAATGCAGTAATTCACGCAAATGGAATGGTTTCAATTTTCTGTATCGTTTGCATCTGGAAAATAGGCGTAAGATTTCGATAATTTTGTGATAATGTTTTCGTAGATGTAATGCGGAATAAATCTATTTGAATATGCATTCACTGAGTATGTTTTAGCCATTTTTAGCATTTTTCAAGAAACTATAGTTTTAGATAAAAAATTATGTATGATTCAGTTATGAAAACTAGTTTTTTTTTTATGTTTTGTATGTGTAGTCTGTAACAATACTGAAAGAGGTAACAAAATATCCATTTTAGTTTTACGCTCAAAAATGATCGTTTAAGCCTTAAGTTAATCTTATGTTTAACAATATATGAAGCAAACGGTGTTAATATTCAAGGATACAGGATTCCTCAAATGACTGGCCTGCATGCAGTCCTCCACCCTCTATCAGGAACTGGGATATGGTTGGTGTTGTGAACTTGGTTTAGTGGATAGGAGATGGGGCTTGTTTGTTTCGCAAAAAATAACAGGAGTCAATTCAAGCTTGTACAAAAATTATAATTTATTTTAGCCAATCAAATCGCTCCTCTAGCAGTACAGTAAGAGGAGATTTTACCTTGCTAACTGGTTGAATGGTGAGAGTTCCTGTTTCTCGCAGGGAAACTTAACCTCCAACCGCTTGGGATGATAGATTGCATTGGTTGGCTTATTTTTCAAATCTTAGTCTAGTACAGTGTTAGAGTAAGAATTTAGAATTTAAAAGTTTTAGGAATTTTTTTATATAAAAAAGAAAAATTACTTCAAAGTGAGAAAAATTTTACATTGAGGATAATAGAAAAAATAGTCAGTGTAAACCTTGCTGACTCTGCTACGGTACTCGCTCAAGGACCTTTAATGCAACAACAAAGGAGAACGCTCCCTCTCGCCCAAGGTGCGAGGAGAACGTTTCTCATTTACACTGCTTGCTCCAACCCATATCCCGATAGGCTACTGGTTACCTTATTGGTCAGGCATACATTCCAACTCCGGCTCCTATTGGACGAGAGAAAATTGAGCCAATTTAGATATCGGATAGACTAAATTTTTAAAAAAATATTATATTGATATTTTTACAATATTAAATTAATTATTTTTAACCCGAAGGCATTTCTAATATATAATTTTTGATTTTTCACTTAATTTATATACATAATAATTTAAGAGCAAAGTAATCTTATGATGTCATTTCAATAAATCGAAATAGATCAGAGCTCGAGAGCATCAAAAGCTCCTCATTTACCCACAACCATAGAAAAGCATGAAAGTATTTTGATAAGTAATATATGCTTTCCTTCCAACTAGAATTTTAAAAACTAAATCGCATTCATCCTTTTTTTTTCACTATTTGAATTTCCATTTTATTAAAAATAAGGTTTCAACAACAGGGATATTAAATCATCATATGACCTGTTTTCAGAAACATACAACTTAATATGTTTCATTTATCATAAAATAATAAAAAATGATTTCTATGATAATTCCCAGAATATTCTACGAAATTTTAAAAACTTTTTTGTGTTATATTAAAAAATTATTCATGAAAGAGAACCTTTGAGAGGATAATATTTTTCTTTACATCTAAAAGGAAAATTTAGTGTTCTAATAGGACAGTATTTACTTGTTCAGTATATATACTGTATATAGCTTTTGAATTCAATTTTAATTTTGATCTTACCTCAAAATAAAAAAAAGTGCATGGCATGTATTCAAATAAAGAAATTTGGATTTCGATGTTTCAAATTTTATTACGAATGGATATTATTAAAGTACTCACAGTATATTCTTTTCAAAGGAATTAATGAAATTCACCCGAAATATAGTAACTTATTTTTGTTCGTTCTTGTTATTTCTTTTTTTAAAAAAAATGGGGTTTTCTTATAAAAATTTTGTTCAATATTCAAATATCTTTACTTTATTTTACATGAATTTATTCTGGAGACTTAAGAAGGAGGAAATCGTATCATAAATATTCAGTTAAGTATTCTAATTTATTTTATATGCAGTGATATTTGTACAAAACATCATATGAAAATGCTTTTAGCTAGAATATTCTGAAAGAAAAAAGAAAATCTGTAGCAAACTTTAAAAGATATGTTTTTCCGGTGTTATGCAAGAGGTCGTTTACTGTATTTGGTTTTTTTTTAATCCATACTAGTCGATGCATAGAAATTCCTTTTGAAAACGAAACGTCAAGAAGTTATTCCACGAGATATTCCTAAATTTCGAAAAATAGCATGTTTTTTTTCATTTATGCAAAGGAAAAAAACATATTATACATAAAAAACAGATATTTAAATATTTGTCTCAGAAATTTATATTAGGAACAGAAACTCAAATATAAATGACAAAAAAGAGAAAAGATGAAGATACGTTCAAATAAACAAATGTTGTTTTCTACAACTCCGCTTTTAAATATAAAATTTTTGTTTCAATTATATATATATATATATATATATAGTGTGTGTGTATGCAGTAGCTTAACGGGGTCCAGATCTTACAAAGGACTGCAAAACCATAACATAGACTTTGAGCCCCCTAGAACCCTGGCCCCACAATGCGGGGTGTACGTTACACTACTGCGTGTGTATATTAATCTATGTGTATATATGCAGGGATATATACGTGTATTTATGTTTGTAGGGATAGATAGATATATGTGTGCATGTGTATTTATGTATGGAGGGATGTGTGTGTTTGTGTATATGTGCGTATGTATATGGACATATAGGAGTATATATATATATATATATATCGATATATATTATGAATGTGAAAGTATGTTTGTATGTTTGGTAGTTTTTCACGGGAAAACAACTGAATGGATTTTAATGAAACTTTACAATAATATAGCTTATACATCAGAATAACACATAGGCTATAATTTATAAAGATATTGTGGGAAGTTTCCAAAATATAACAATAATTGTCAAGAAAGTAGGAAAAAATTCTGCCATCTGCAAAAAAGCCCATAACAGCATACATCTATCTATTTTGTGTGAAGCAAAGGTTTCCCTTTTGTTTTGTCTACGCCATGCCTCAGTGCGCGCTCGCTTTTAATTTATTCCGTTGATCAGTGTAATCACTCTTTTTTATTTCATAATAAAACTAGATTTCGAAGGGAAAGGTGGTGTCAAGATTTTAACATAAAATAAATACAACAAAAAGTAATATTAATGTATTACACTTCCAGATATAAATTATTTACACTACTTTAAGCGTTCATTACACAAAATTTGTAACAATGTGTTACTTTTCCTGAGCAGAGATCAGCTTAGAAAGGTGCTTTCAAAAATCACACAACTGACAAGAGAGTTACGGGGAGTTATAAACAAATAAAAATACCTTTTATCAGATATTAGATCTACATACTTAAAATTTAACAAATATGTTTTTTTGTTCAGCTTAGGTATGCAAAAATTTTTTTTATTGTTTAATTTGCAATTCACGTAAAACTAACTCATTAAAAACTTCTTTATCCTTCAATCTGTATTAAATTTTTTGATTCACCCGTGTGAAGAACGGGTATACTAGCTATATAATATAAATAAAATATTATATATCTATACACGAGATTTTCTATTTTACTGCTACTTCTTAAGCAAACAGTATGTCACAATTATTTGCTAAATGAACATTTTTAATCAATTTTATTATTTTAAAACCTAAGAAGGAAATTATTGTTAAAATAATGAATATGCTAGTTTTGTATAATATACTTTTTTTTCGTCCGATACGTGTTTAAATAATTTACTGAACACAGTGGGATGAAAAACTATGAAATTAAAATGAAATATCAATGTTTTTATCAGATTGTTTTTTTTTCTTTTTGAATGTTTTTTTCAGTACATGTATGCATATATATCTAGGCTTTCCCCCATATATATTGTTTTTTATAACTTATAAATATTTATATGTTTAACCAAACATTCAAACGTTCAGAAAAAAGTAATCGTTTCAATAGCTATCTGTAAATTTTTCTCTTTTATTTATTACTTATAGTAATTTTATTTTAATTAAAATGTATATGTTTTTAAAAGGATTATTTCTATTATTTCATTACTAAATTAATTATTTGTTAGTTAAAAAGTACATCACCTGTTATTTTGGATAAAAATACATTTTAGACATTTTTAATCCAACTATATGTTACGATTGATTGATTCATGAAAATCTGAAATTTATTTTATTTTAGTTTTTTAAAAACTAAAATAAATGATGAAAGCTTTTTGTTTTACTCTTAGCATGATAATCGTTTTCTTTTTATTCCGTCACATTAATATTTTTTAATTCTAACACAATATTGTTTTTTATAAGCCATACATCGAAATTTGAAGCTATATCTTATCTGTGAGGGGGAGGGGAAGAATGAACAATAACTTTACACCAGAAAAAACCCGCGTTATGCCGTCTAGAGAGAGGGAAAAGAAACCTGTATTAAATCGAAAATATGTCGAACAAATTTCGAAAAAGGGGAAATTTAATGAAATAATTTTATAAATCACTCACATTTTGCACGCGTATAAACATACACACATAATTGCTGGCGTCATGAGGGAAAGAGAAAGCCCGTGCAACGGCAGGCCATGCAGCTAGTGTGTATATATATAATTTCCATGAATTTGCGCGAGACTTTAGTATAAGTTGCATGTTTTCACGCATTTTTTGGGTTTCATTATGTAAGTTTTTATCCTAATTTTTTCAACAGAATATTTTCTTATTATTCCTCTCTATGAGAGAAACATTATTTGTTCTTTCAATAATTTCATTTTACTTTACTGCCTGGTTTATCATCCACATGTGTTAGAAATAGGATTAACTTTTCAACATGGCTCTGTTTTTTTCTATTACGTCGAAAATTTCTGCTGTACGGTGAAGGTGGATCCATAAAGTATTACCTAACCCTAAATTGCAAGCCTAATTAAGTGACAACTCTATAAATCATAATAGGTCTCCATTTTAGTCCAAATACTCTTTTTGTATCTACAGTTGTTTTGTCTCTTGAACTCCAATTTCTTTCTCCTTTGGCATTGTAGGTTATACAACTTTTTCACTTAGTATCTTATTTTATTATACTATACATAATAAAGAGGAATATAAAAATATTTATGTAGGTATATATGTATTTAAATATCTATGTGTAAACTCTATTTAAACATTCCAATTATCTAAAAGGAAGTTAAAACTCAAATTTTAATTTTTCAAATTTTTGCGATATGAAGCCGACAATTCTAGTTGTTTTTAACTTTGAAAGTGTATTTTACAGATATTCTCAACTTGGATTTTATTTTATTTTATTTATTTTTTGTGTGCGTTCTTATGCGTACAATTCACCAATATCACCTGTAAAGGTAACTTTATGGTACCATAATCGTACTCTATTAAAGATATCAAACTGTTGCTCCACACACACACACACATTAAATATACCTCGATGATATATTCCAAATTTATAAATTTTATATTAAAATCTAAGGATCATTTGTTCCTTATTTTGCGTTTGAATTCGGAAGAAAGTTGGAGGGGTTTATGAATATTATTCGATATTGTTATAAAATCCTAATGATATACAAGATGTTAATTTTATTAATAGCAATTTTTTTAGTATATTATGACAAAACTTTGACTTGAATTAGTCTCAAATATAAATTTTAAATAATAATAATTACCATAGAACTCTTTTCTAATCGATTTAGCTCTTTTAATATTATTAATTATTATAAAGAAATATAGGTATGCGCGCTTTTTTTTTCATTACAGATTTATTCAATATTAAATGTTACAGAATTGAATATTGTTCAAACGAAGTACTGCTAATTTATCATATACCTAATTCAAGGAGGGGAAAACTCCTCATTAGAAATAACCTTTTGATAATTATTTATCATTATTAAAATGCTTCATCTCTATAGCAGTAGCTCTTATTTTGTCAAGTAGCAATCCTTCATTAAACATTATTTTCTCTGTATAACCCAATCTGCAAAATTTTAATTTAAAATTTCTGTTAAAAAAAGTGTTATATATACCTTATTTTCTTGTTTATTTTACTGAATGTCTTTTTTTACTGAATGTCTTTAAAAATTAAATATGTTACTCAGATATATAATAGCTAATATTCTGGAATCTATTTGATAATTCTATTAAGAATAAATAAGATTATATATAATGATTTGGTGAATTCATTTCACTTCCAGCTGAGCATTTTCCTTGTTGATGGCAAGTATTACGAAATGCCTTACTTCATATCAGTTCATAAAATCTAATATTCATCTTCATCTTTATCGTGATTTTTCTTAATAATTAAATCAACAAAACTCCAAATATCTTTATTATATAATTACGCGGGATCTGTTCTTAAGAATTTATTTGTGTTAATTATCCTTTGGAAATATCTCCGAATTGGAGAGTTCGCTTTTTTCTAAAAAATGATTCTTCAGTACATTTATTACTTCTGAAAAAAGTAGCAAAATATGAAAGGAAAATTATTGAAGATTTGGGGGGGGATTTTTCTAGATGGATATTAAATAGCTCAGTTTATAAAAATCCTGAAATGTCTTTCCCTGAGTGTAGGGAATAGGTTCCCTCTATTCCCTAAATTGCTTCGTCGAGTTAATCGAATTCCTCAAATGATTGTTTAACACATTTATGTAATGTTTCTCGAGAAAATTTGAGTCGCTTTTCTCTCCGAAAATAGATTAACCTCACTAAGAAAGTATACAGTGAACAGCACTGAAGAAAATTTTCAAAAAAGAATATTTGTCTTTTACAGAATATTAGAATGCATTTTCGAAGACTGAACCAGAGATTTGCATATTTCATCCCAGAGATAATGTATCACGATAATGAATGTAAATAAAAAAAAATTCTTTCTGGAAAGTTTACAAGGACTAATATATTCTTGAATATTTTACATTAAGTCTCATTTTGAGATAGTTACAAATTGTTAAAAATTGTTCGCCAATAATTCTTTCGGAAATTCGTTGAGAAAAATGTACATATTTATCTAATTATTTTCGGAGTAAAATGCTTATTTTAAGAGCACAATCTTACTTTATTAATAAATTTACAAGCTGTTTTAAAGGCATGAAACTCACAAAATTACTAATGAATAAACCAAGATATAAGATATACACTCATAAGATGGCAAATGCAAAATCTAAGCGTTGAAAGAAGTCCTTACTAATGAACGGATATGCCTACTATTTACAAAATTTTGAATGACTTATTGTTCAAATGAAAAATAATCATTCATATTTATCACTAAAGTCTATATAAATGAATCTAAAAGAAGTCATTATTCGAAAATTATATTTTTTACTGCAATAATTATTAATCTAGTGATTAATACAAGTATTACATCATTTTAGAATTAATGTCTAAAATAGTTATCAATGATCCGTTTCACAAGTAGGTATTATGTTTTCTAAAATATTCCCTAGGCCTGCGATTGCCTAGTGGTTATTGTCTGGAACTCGTGGCCTGTGGGTCATGAGCTCGAGCCCAGCTCCACTGAAGACCTGCCATGTAAAGGGTCTGATGCACATTAAATATGTCAATGCTCTCAGTTCTCCTGTTGGCGTGGTGTCGTAGCTTGGAGAGGGGATGCTAGATCATGTGTGTCTTCCGTGTTACTCGACGGAGATTCAAAGTTACGAGGTCCGTCGATGTAAACTTTGATTTTTTTTCAATAAAGACTGAACGTGGGGGTGGCTGTTTCCCGAGGGATCGGTTTTAGCTCTAAACCCTTTCGGGTGAGCTCGGTAGTGCAGAGTGCCATTGAGAATTGTACCACGTACCACATGTGGCACGCATACCATAGGTTGCCGACCCCTGGTCTAGATTTGTTCTTTTCCCTTTTTTCGCATTGATATATGTTCGTAAATTAATATTAGCTTCTTATGAAGACAGCAAAAGCTAAAAAAATAATAATAATAAGCTTTTTTAAGACAAATATTTCAGATTTCTTTTACTGATTGAAGAAATACCTTGTCATTTCCTTCTATTTTGCCTTGCAGGAAGTAGTTATGAACTGTCATTCTTTCTCTCTTTCCCATTAGTTACAAATTGCGCTTGTATAAGGCACACCTTTTTTAAATAATTTCATAATTTTATTGGTTTTCTGAAATAAACCAAAATAAAACATTTACAGCACCAGTGTCGCACAAAGGAGTTTTTCAGGAAGGAGAGTTCAGAATTGAAACCCCACCATTCTCGTATCATATCCCATTACGCGACCAAACATTTTCTTTTTCGGGAACTATTAATTGCAAATATATTTTATATCTAGTTGCAAAGCCTATATCTAACTAGAATTAAATTAAACCTTTTCTTTGCAGCTAGACTCGAAGTTGATCGGGTCCGAGAAATCTTATTTCTTGAATCCAACTGAATTACGCGTACTCGCAATCATTGATGAGTCTGTATTCATAGTAAATAACATTTAATAGCCATTTAAATAACATTTTAAGAGTAAATAAAGAAAAGCTTTGAGAATTAATGCAATTAAAATTACAGCTGGAAATATCGGGAGTGATTGCTCCAAGCGTTCGATTTTTACATTATCTGTATTACAAAAGTAAACATATAGTCACAGTGGCAGCTAACAATTCAGTTAGCGGTTTTCGGAAGAAGTGGAAGTTCCAACAGGAACAAAAGAACAGTAAAAAATAAATTATTGAATAAATAGTTATCATTAATTAATAAGTTTAATTCTTAATAATAAATAATTAAATTTTACGTACTTTATATACATAGGATTATAATCAATAAAAAGTAATATCAAGAGCAATGGGAGGGGTCTGAACTTGTGGATAACCCCCTTCCCATACTTGTGTACGCCAGTGACATTTCCCAATTTCAGAATTTTATTAACTAAATAATTTGTTTAGAAAAAAATCATCTGATTTATAAGCCCATAAATTACCAAATAAAATACAAAATCAGAACGACTAATACCAAAATCAAACTTTCGTATTATTATGCATGAATTCAAGCGAAGCATTTCTCGACGAAAAAATTCAGATGCATATAAAAGACAGCAATAACATCCCACACATGATTTCCCTTGAATAGATCCAGTAAATTTACTTTTATTTTGTATTTCTGAGGTTCAGATATGACAAGGAAATGAATGGATAGTAAAATCCTTGCCTCCGATATCAATATGAATGCAAATAAGTGACGGAAGCAAATATTGGGTAGCTCAGTGATTTTAATATATTGTAGAAGCTGGAGGATTTCTTTTCTTTTTTTCTTTTTTTTTTTTTTACTTTGTTTAAATTCTTTATCAGTTTAAAGTTGCCTGGTTCTGTGTTTTGATCAATTTATTGTAATATGTTTTCAATTTTTTTTGTTTGCGGAAAAATCAAACGAGGAATGTCTTTCTTGAATATTAAAGAAATATTTTTAGCTCCGAGTTTGATTTGATTACACTAAAAATGAAAAAAGGGCTGCAGAATGAGAAAGAAAGCTTTACTCGATAAATTCTTTTCTAAAAATTGGATGATTTGAAAAAGAAAACTTTTCGCAGGATTCAAATATTTATAAAGACAAATACAATTTATGAAGACTTTATAAAGAAACCAGATATATATATATATATATATATATATATATATATATATATATATATATAAACGTTTTGTATAATCGAGAACTTCTATCCGAAATGATATTATTAATTCATTTTTAGAAGACAAAAGATATTATTTACCATACATGAATCATCAATTCATTTATTAAAATAATTATTGTATTCAAAGACTGATATATATATATATATATATATATATATATATATATAGTAAGCAAACCGTTTTGACGGAATTTTCAAGATCAACCGCAAGCAACAAGCGATTTTAACGTCAATGAGCCATTAATGCGGCCTTTGCAATGGATTCAATTGTTGCAAAAGCATAATTATATTTTTATTAATTTACTTCTATTTTTTATTTATCAGAAAAATAATATTTGATTAACATAAATATTAACAATATAGGAGCCCTGTGGCCGAGTAGTGGCATATCTCGTTTCCACACCACAGGTCCGGGGTTACTATCCTCGAAATGGGCAAGGTCAACTCAGACTCCCCTTCCTTCAGTAGGTCGATAAATGAGTACCAAGCTTTCTTGGGGATTTAAACACTGGGGTTTTCGTTTCAGACTGACAACCTGATAGGGACATCTGCTCATGCACCTCAACGCCCAATGGTCACTTATACTGAGATGGGCACTGTAGACCTTGGTCCTCATGAAATGTTTTACATATTAAAAACTTAAATCAGTAGTATATAACAATTCTGTGTTGCATTACGTATTTCAAATTTTCTCTCGTAGGCTTTTTCCTTCCTTATTATGGTCGCAGTAGCCAAGAGATCTTGGTCGCGAACTCATGGCCCTCGTAGTCGAGTCACGAGTTCGAGTCCTAGTGCCACCGAAGACCCGCGGTTGGAAGGGTTAATGCACGTTAAATCTATAGAGGTTCAAGGTCCATGTGGCCGCGGTAGGCTAGTCATTAAGGCCACGGACTCGAAGCTGGCGTATCATGAATTCGAGCTTAGTGCCGATGAAGTCCCACCGTGTAGAGGGGGACGCAAAACGTTTAATATGTCTAGACTCAAACGTCCTCCCATTGGTGTGGTGTGGAAGTTAGGAGAGGGGGTGCCAGCTCAGGTGTCGTCCTCGTCACTTCTTCATGGTTCAAAATTTCGAGGCCGTCACCAATAGCCCTCGATCATCTTTGTAGTGTTCAGTTAATAAAACTCTCAAAGTCCATCTATTTGGTGTGGTCGAGAAGTTAGGAGAGAGCGTGCGAATTGTGATATTGGATTCTTGTCATTTGAGCGTGGTTTAAAATTTTGAGATCCGCTTCCAATAACCCTTGTGTTACTACTAAGTGCGATGCAAATTAAAATCAGTCTTTCATCCTAATTATATCACTATACAATGCGAATTAAAGTATACATATTTTATCCGTTCTGTTTTAAGTGCTATTATTCATTTATGATTATACGTCTAATTAATTTTGTATTATTAGTAGGACTCATTTTAAAGTATATATACTTTAATTGCATGCTCATCTTATTTTAACTTTCTGAATCCCAATATTATTGGACTGAACATAAGTTAATACTTATTATCTCACAGGGGTCAAACCTAATTCGGCCTTTCAACATATAACTAATTTCCACCTATTTTAAGTCCCTCAGAAATGTATACTAATCTAAATAAAATTTTTTCGGTAAGTTTCCTTGTAGTAATAATGCATAAAAATAAGTGTGACCTTGTCAGGTTTCGGACTATTGCAGCCCTTCTGAATGTGAAAATATTCCCCATCCGCATTAAATCATTCGTAATTGTAAATTCATCTAATTTAAGTTTCATAACTGCTTTCTCCTTATTAATTTCAGAAAAATAAGTATTTCCCTTTCGAGTTTCAGTCCACGGTGGTCTTTCAAAAGTATTCAACTCTCTGTATTATAATAACTCAATATTAATATTTCTCATTTCCTAGACGTTAATTTATCCGGAATGTTGAATAAAATTTATTCATTTCTAAGGAAATCCCAGAACTAATTAATTCAACCTAAAAGGCGCTGTAAGGGAAATAATCCTTTTACTAAATTCTTCAATAATGAGAGAAATTGAATATTTCCATGAAAAATATTATTTTAAAATTATATTTGCAGAGCGTTGGATGTTAGAAATTAAACTAAAAGTGGCACATTCGGGGATGGGTTCAATGTAGTAGTCTTTAGTGAAACAATTTTTTTTATTAATTAAAAGGTTTCTCACAGATAACACATTTCCTTAACAAAAAAAATATTGGGCAAAGAAAATGGATAGTTATTTATAGTGACCATTTGGTCTTCTATTAAAGATTAGTGGTCGCTAGAGGGCGCTTCTGCGGTTTGGTACATTCAGTTGTGGCTTTTTGATAAGAGTGATTTCATATTAATATTCTACAAAAACTATTCACGAAACAAGATGAAATATTTCCTTTTTCAATTTCTACTATTAGTTCACAATCTGCCTATATATGTCTTGTTCAAATTTTCAATCGTTAATAAAATACAATTTAAAGCGCTCAACTGAGCTGAAATGTTATATACACGATTATTTTGCATGACAATACAGTAATTTAACTATAATTAATAAAAATTAATTGATTAAAACTAATAATTCAAAATTTTCAAATACAGCCACGTTGGCATCATTTTTGGTTACTTGTGTCAAAACTTTAAAATGTTTTTTTCTCACATTTTAAAGCACTAATTTGTGCTGAAATTTTATATACACATTGTTTTAGATGATAATATAAATACTTAATGATATACTTAAATGATAATTAATATAAACTAATTGCCACTTAGTATTGGGACATACTAATATACACTTATATTGTGTGTATACATCATATGTATATACATATTTATATTAATTGTAATTATTTAATAAAAAGTAACTAAAATAAAAATTTTCTTTGTTGGCCTAAGTAGGAATTGACTTTAATTTTTTTTATATTACTTGCTTTTAATAAAAAAAGTTTAATAAAAATATTTAGAAGTTACTTTTAATTATTTTCAGCGAAAGAAAAGCAAATATTACTCTCAATTATGGAATGTTTATAAGTTTATTTATAATTGGTAAACGAGAATTGTTCTACAGTATAATTTTAAAAATATTACCATGCCCTTTTTTCGTGTAAGTCACTGATGATGAGAATGCTCTTTCAAATTGGGCATTAATTAAAAATATACTATGTATTTTTACTTTAAATAATTACTTATTGCATTATCACTTAAATTTTATTGCTTCTTTCTGTTAAAAATTATAATTAGTAACAAGAAGGGAAATTAAATATTTTGAAATACTTTGAAAAATTTAAATTAAAGATTTTATTGCAATTTAAATCGGTTAAAATTCTACCTTGGATATCCTAGTTAGAGAAACTCTGTATTCAACTGAATTTGATTCAGTTACAATGACTGATATTTTAACTAATAGCTACGAACAAAGTGGGAAATTTAAACGCATAAATGAAAAAAAAAATCTCAATCGCAGTTAGTGCTGAATATTTTATGTATTGTTTTTATTGGGAATCTTTTCATCCAAACATTCCATCTAAACTTTCTGAAAGTCATTACATGTTTTTCCTCACAAAATGTTCACTACAAGTACAGAAGAAAGATTAATTATCAGGAAGTAAATGGTGTGTGGGATAACAGAGCGAATACAGCTGCAGAAAATGTGGAACATTTCCTTTTTAGAAAACAGTTTGGTATTGGGAACTAAAAGAACTGCACTTTCAAAAGATCCATTTAAGCTCAACAAAATTCATGAATCAAACATTTGTCAAATTTTTGGTAGTTTATTTAACAAAATATTCTTTTTTCCCATAAAATAAGAAATTAATTAAAATTCCCGGTCACACACTTTTAAATAAATATCACCAATTCGAAAATTATTTTTTATATCTTGATTTTTGTTCCAAGAAATTAAACAAATCAAAACTTTTTTAAAAAATATTTTATATTACTTTCTTCAAAGTATTCGGAGGCTTTTTCCTTATATATTTCTGATTATTTACAGGCAATTATTTTAGCTTTCAAAAGACTAATGAAAAATACCTTTGATATTTTTAAAAATAGAATTATCATCATTATTGTTATCAAACTTTTTAAGACTTTTTTTATAGAAAAACAGACAAATATATGTAGAGGAAAGTTATTTTAAAAAAATCAAGACATAAATAAAGAAAATAATAATGCTATAAAAATGAATGAAAACACTAGCATATTCAATTGCGGAGTCTGGATTGTAGTTATTCAGAAAATTCAGGAATAAAAACACTAGAATACCTTATAAAATAAAAATTCCTTGATAAATTAAATGTAGAATATTTTAAATTTATTTAAATTCTAAAATTAAATTTTGTGAAATTCAAAGATTCTAAAATATTTTCATTCGAAACCAATTTCATTTGAAATGTAATTTTAAAAAATTATAATAAAATTTGCAAATTTACAAGAAAGACTAAAAAGAAGTGCTGTATATTGCTAGTGATTTTGAAAGTGCATGCCAACTGTTTCAAAGAAGTAAAAACGTGATGCCATCTGTTCTCTTAGAATGTTTTAAAAAGTATGAAAGTATGTATAAAACTATGTTAAAAAATGTTTTTTAAAGCTGGATCTAGAATTTTGTCTTTTTTTGTAAATCTATCACTACCAGTGGCTACCGTCCCCGCAACCCTCGCATCGCGGGGAGGGGCACACTTCTACGGGGTCCCGAAGTCTGACTGACGCTAAGTACATATTTAACTAATTTATAAAATATTAAAGGCAAAACCTGATTTTGCAGGGGAGGGGAACTAATATTCTCCGTTACGCCACCGATAGCTTAGCAGTGATTAGGAAACAATAAATCATATATTTTTATTAAATTGGTGTATCTACATCAAATGCTCAAGTAATTTCAGATGTAAGACCTCAAATAATTTATCCGCTATTTATATTAAATACAACACTAATTTTTCGCCAAGAATTACTTTAAGGAAAAAGACGAGTTTAAAATAAAAAAATGTGATAAATATTATATATATTGAGAGAAGAGATATGTATTAAAAATGTTTTCAATGCAATAGAAATATCGCTTATTGAATCGCTCTCCTCCTCCTCAAATAAAAAGAAAAGAATTTTTACTGCACATTAATTACTGATGAATAAATAATGCAAAATAGCTGCAAAATTTTGTGGTTTATTTTGAAGTCTTAATGAATGTAATATAATATTTTTTCTAAGACATTTCACAGCTTGAAAGCATTTTAAGTTAGATATTGCAGTATATTTTAGGCATTCAAATTGTTCTAGTTTGAAAATATTTTGCTCGTTAGTTCTATACATAAAAAAAAGTATGCGGAAAATTTTGAAAAATAAATGTTAATAAACATTTATGTAATACTGATAAACAAGTTTACGCAAAATTAAATAAATTGAATGTTTATGTAGTAATTATTTATAATTACTGCAAAGATATTTGATAAATTATGTCTCATTAATAATAATTTTAGTTTAAATTTGCAATAAGTGTTCAAGATACTCCCCAAGTAGTTATAATTTAATAATATAAGAAAAATGAAAAACATTTTTTGCAGATACAAATTTTATATTGATATTTATTCCACCCATAGAAAAAATATTGAATGACTAAAATTTTTGCTTTATAATTTTGAAATTTTAATTATAATTTGTACTTATAAAGAACTTATTTAAAAAATTTTAAAGAAAAGCTTTTTTTTGAACGTTTATACACAATACTATATCAAATTCCTGTTTCCAAAAGATAGCATTCAAAATTAAATATGTGAAATATATTACTTTTAAAAATTTCCATTCAATTGGAATTTATATCATAAAAATGTTGTTCAAATTTTTTATTACGTTTCTTTTTAGTCTGAGTACAGTTTCGGTTTTTGTTTTTTTTTAAATTCCTGTTTGATTTTATTTAGTATTTTTCGTCGACTTTTGAAGATTTTCTTCCTGTCTTTCTCTTCCCCCTGCCCACTCTCTCTTTCTCTTTTTTTTACTTTTCTTTTTGTTTTTCTTTTTCTTCTCATCTTTGCCAACCAAATATGAAGAGAAATAAAGTACTCCAAAATAGAACAGAAATAAATGTTTGCGTAATTGATATATTTAACGTACTTTTAAAATTCGTTATTTTATTTTAAAAACTTGCAATATATTATATTTAATATCCATTATAAATATTTAATCTGTGTAAAATAAATGCAGAAATATATTTGGCGTATAACGCGCCCTTTTAGCGCCAAAAACAAGATCGAAAATTACGGGTGCGTATTATGCTCCAGGTATAAAAATGAAAACTTTAAAAATGAAAAAAAAATTAACATAAAAAATTAGGCTATACCGAAATACAGTTTCTTTAAAAATGATAGTTCTGATGGTTTAAAAGTGAAGTAGTTCTAGAAGTATATTTTTTTTTTTTTTCTAAAACTT